>JABSNV010000251.1:0-149316 GCA_024085815.1 Flaveria linearis | reverse complement strand
TGTCGCCATTTCAGAATTCAGACAAATTCAAGGTAAACTAAACAAATCTAGCTCAAAACCACTTAGAACCTCAAATTGAATGGCCAGAAGCAACAGAAACTCAATCTCTAAACCGATTCTTGCAAATTTGCTAATTCGATCAAACGTAGATAGCAAAAGAGCAGTTTCAATGATCATTGTTAAATCGATCAATGATTAACCTGCTCTGATACCATTGAAAGGATCTCAACATCTAGTTTGATCAATTAGATTAGATTTGCAGCGGAATTAGCACACGATTAACAATTCACAGAACACAAGATATTTATCAATGAAACAGTAACAGTATAGAATAAGAGAGTTTTTCTGCAAAAGGATGTATTTCATTCAATATAAGCTTCGGCAAATTACAATTAGGTCATCTTTCCTTTTATAGGAAAGATGACGTCAGCTGATGTCACTTGACAGTGACATCTAACTATTATTATAACAAACTACTGAAAGTTAACACAACTACTGAAGATGTCAAACAGCTGACATCTTCTTACAAAAAATACTAATTGTTAACTATCACTACAACTACTGATAAGAAACTACTGAAACTACAACGACTGAAGAACATGCTCTTCAGTCATTTACAAGTACTGAAAAAGAAAGAAACTACTGAAAAGAAAAGACTGAAAGGAAACCATCACAACAACTTAAGAATACTTCTTCAGCTGTTGTGACAAAGTCTGAAGGCTTCAGCACTTGGACTTCAGACTTGAACTTCAGTTGTTGTCATCAGCTGATGTCTTCAGTTGTTGTCATCAGCTGATGTCTTCAGTCTTTGTCTTCATCTTTGTACTTCAGCTGTTGATCTTCAGTACTTTAGTCTTCAGCTTTTGATCTTCAGTACTTTAGTCTTCAGCTTTTGATCTTCAGTACTTTGGTCTTCAGCTGTTAAAGTCTTCAGCACTTTAGTCTTCAGCTGTTGATCTCAGTACTTTAGTCTTCAGCTGTTGAAGTCTTCAGTCTTTGTCAAACAGCTGATGAGGCCTTCCAGTTGTTGTGATGTCTTGTGGGACTTAAATGTTTTTTCTGATCTGGCTCATTGGTTCTTTTGGTCCAACAACTTATAAATAATTTTGATAAATGTTAAAAGGTTATTAATATCTATAAGATTTTAAAATATCCAACTAAGATAAATAATCAAATTACAAAGTTTATGTGAGATTTAAAAAATCTATAAAGATTTTATAAAAAATAAGTTGTTAATAAAATTAGTGTCTTAATAAATTTAGAGCTTAATTGTAACTATTATTCTATTTATTTAAGTTTATATTTATTTCAAATTCCAATTTAAAAGACTTTTAACTTATCATTAACACAATTCATGACCCCCTCTCTAACACTACTATAAAAGCAAGCTTTAACCTTACTTTTTATTTGCTTATTCTCTAAAAATCTCACTCACAAACCTTTATTTTATCGTTTGGTTTTGATCAATTTTAAGAATTTTATTTTACAATTAATTTTAAGAATTTTCTAATACTAAATAATCTTATATTGCTTTTATATTATGCATTTCTATTTGTTTTAATCATCATAACATTCAATTCTTCTCATGATTTATGTTTTTATTTTTATTCTTTCTTATGCTAAATATTTTTTAATTTTAATCATTATCATTTGATCCTTAACCTTTTAACATTTACTAACTTATAACAATCACTAACATTCCTAAATCAAGCTAACAATATGCTATCGAAAATAAAGAATCCCATTTGCATATGGACGGCTATGCCACCACATTTGGATATTCCACAAGATTACTTCTCTAAATGATGGCTATGCTGAAGTCTTGAAATATTTTTTATAACTCAAATGAAGTCCAATATACCATATATCAACATATTAAAATTTGTTCTAAGCCATTTCATGCTTTAAAACAATTTTAAAAGTGCATATAAGTGCCTTACAATAATTTTGACAGAATATAGTTTGACTTTAACTAACCATAACTTGGTCATAAAAAATAAATTTGAGTAAACTCAAACTCCAATATTAATTTCATAGAATTACCTTTTTAGCGATAGTTTATACGTTTTCAAACTCAATTGGACGGCTCAACAATAGCCTTCACAAGATAAGTGCGCATTTCAGCACCTTCTGTCTTGTGCTGCTGTTTGACCTATTTAAGGGTCTTTTCATAAAAATGTTTCTAAATGAAAGTTGTCCGGGAGACTCTGAACTAGTCAACTGTAAATTTTTATAATTTTATGAAACCGTTTGTTATTCTTTAAACCTATTCAAACACATACCAAACATTCTGTCCAGAATCTAAAATTGATGCAATAATTCTTTTTCAATCTACCTTTCGTTTTTTGGTATTCTCAAATGTCCTAACTTTTTGTAATGAATTCCGACCTCAAGTTATTATTTCTTTTTAGGGCATCACCTTTGACGTTTGAACATCCAAGCTTTCTTCTGAACCCTACAACCATCGTTATACAATTTGAGTATTCATAGTCCTTTTTATGTGTTTAATATTTTGGGAAAATTTTATGATTCAATATTCAATCATTAATATTAATTTTTATTCTATTTCATTCTAAATTTAATTCAAGACATTATGTTATTACTTGCAATACGTGTGCATAGTTAGATAATCTTGATTGAACACAATCATTAATTCGTGCAAGCACGGTAACAATGAAAGATCTATTGGTTTGACAAACCCACTCATTTGTTAAGTTGCATGGTGATTGGAACCGGAATCATTCATTCTATAAGGCTTTGTCTGCGGACCGAGCAATTCATTCATTAGGTTTGATTGTGTTGGTTTTGTCTTTTATGTTACACTATTGCATTATAAGTCTTGATATTGACATGTGAATTGAATTATTTTCAATCATTTAATCAATCTATATATGTATTCAAACCTTTATCTACTCACCGGCTAATTCGTTAGTTGACCTTTGCTTTTTCACATGATTTCATGATGCAGTTTAGAGGACTTCTTCATGTTCATATAGGACTTGGACCTAGATTAATAAAGATTTTATTATATTATTTGAATCTTTATTGCATTGTATTATATCATTTGATTAGTATATTCAATAAAATGATATTTAATATTATTTCAACATATCCATGTGCTTTGAGCAATCGATTCACATTCATCAACCCTGAGGATTCCATCGTCGATCGGGGTGTGAGCATGAGAAAGACATATCTTAAACATAAAATCTTATAAGTTATTTCATATTAATTTAATTATAGAGTAATGTTTGCAGTGAATGAAAAATTATGATTTAATATATATTATATGGTGGGTGCAATAAAAGGATGGTTATACATGCATCTAACAATAAAGAAAGATCAACGACAAAATAATTAGGTGAAAATTCTTTTGAAATCCATACACGCATGTAACATCTAGGCATTGTTTGGTTTACAGAATATTTTTAGATGGAATTGGAATCCTGATTGGAATTGAAATGTGAGGGATAATTTACAAATCCTATGGTTTGTTTGGTTTGATAATTTTACTTAAGGAATAGGAATAAGCAAAAAATAAAAAAACAATTATGCCCTTTTTTTCTTCTTCTCCAAGTCTGACCCTAATCCCCTGATTTGCTTTTTTAAGTTGTGTTTTTTTTATTAGACTATCCCCATCGCAACGCCCGTGGTCGGCCCGTCGCCGACGTGGACGGTGCCCGTCGGAAGGGCGACGATGGGGGATGGGAAATGGAGATGAAGGATCCATGATTAAGGGCGTTGGAAAGGGAGGTGGTGGTGGACCCACCACTATAAAATTAATTCTAAAATATAAACATACTGATAGGCCCCACTGTAAGGCCTCGTTCCCGGGCACCTCACAGCTGGTCATCATCACACTTAAAACATATCTTTATTTAGTCTTTACTAAAATCATGCAGCGGAAACTTTGGTAATAACTTTTCATTTTTTACTATAAACGCTTTTGCAAAGTAATACAACACTCATTACAAAATATCGTTTGTTTGCATTACAATACAAAACATTAAAGAAAAGATGCCATCCCAAAAGAGCTGAGTAGCCGCCTCGTGCCATCCTCAGCAACACTACCTGCCAACTGGAAACACATAAAAAGTCAGCGTTACTGAGTGAGTTCTAGTTTTATAATAAAATATACTTTTCTTTCGTTTAAAACCGTTCTTTACATACATGCGGCCACACAACATACGTACACATAGATAATATCATCATTCGCATTTACCGTTCATTAGCTTCCATTCATTTACCGTTCATCGTTAACATTCGCATTCCTTCGTAAACTCTTCTTTTTTGTACGTTTCTTACTTTCATTCATACATTCGTTACATTCATTCGTACGTTCATTACATTCATTCGTACGTTCAGTACTTTCGATGACATGTACAATACCCCAAACATTGTGCCCTAGTACTTGTGCTGGACCTGTGGTAATTAATCGCGAACATTGTGCACGAAGCTGATCCAGTCACCTAGGCAAGTACATGCACCACTTATATTCCCTCTTTCATTCTGGATCAACGCCATGTGCTATCCCCGAACATTGTGCACGAGTGCTGGTGCTGGACCTGTGGTAATTAAATCACGAACATTGTGCACGAAGCTGATCCAGTCACCTAGGGTAAGCGGCAAGGATCTCGTACATATGGTCATCACCAAGATTGGACCCCAGTGTGCATCCTTCGGGGTAGCTAACCCGCACACCGTTGAGCTAACACCTTCATTGGGTGTGCACCTCCTTACATTTGCTTGCAAGCCTTTCTTACATTCATTTGTTCATTCGTTAATGCATGCATTCGTTCATCATGTTCATCTTTCATTATCTTTCACTTTACGTTTCATAATACTTATCATTCATTCATTAACATAACACGTAAAGCCACGGAAAGATAAACATACGTCACAAATAGGAACACCACATACACTATAGCATCATCATACAGGGCATCATCATACATACTTAACATACATCATGCATAACCTGAAACATCATCATCATGCCCTACATACCCTCTAAGGCCTCCAAAGGTCATCTTACGTGTACCTACGGGAACTTCCATGTCAAAACTTAGATCTGCACTTTCCCCCGAAAGTCAGTACTTTAACTATGTTCTTCCGTCGGGTACAACAACCCTATTTGGGTGAATGGGCTCCCTTCAGTCGCATGACCTTCAGGCGACTGAATCTCATGCGACTGGACCTATGCGGATGAACACCCATGCGAATGAACACCCAATCGTGCGAATGGACTCTCAATCGTGCGATTGAACCCTCAATCGTGCGATTGAACACTATGCGAATGGACCTTATGCGATTGGACCTCATGCGAATGAGCACCTATGCGACTGGGCTCTCAGTCGCATGACTCCCCATGCGAGTGGACCCCCAGTCGTGCGACTGAACCTCAATCGTGCGACTAAACCCCAATCGCCCTCCAGTCGGCCGTATGGCCTTCAGTCGGTCGCCCAGCCCTAGCTGATGCAGAATGCAGTCTCCCGAACCCAATCTGCCATTTTTGACATCCAATCTCATCCAAACTCATTCTAAGCCCAAATCAACCATCCTAAACCTTAGAAAGCATACTATAACACCATTCAAGCACACACAGCCCAAGAACATACTCCAAACGCACCATACACAATCACCCCCAAATGGGTCAAACACACACATTTTCAAAAACGGGTTTCTATGTGTTCCAGCCCCAAAATCGGTTGAAAACAAGTAAAATAGGGGTCCTAGAACTCACATAAACAAGAAGAAGATGAAGAGCTTCGTTTGGACTTGCTACACGACGAGTTTGAGCCCGAATCGACCCGAATCACCCTTTTCTTCCTCTTTTCTTTTCCTTCTCCTCTTTTTCCTCTCTTGTTTGGCGGAATTTTGTGGGTGTTGGGATAGGGTAAGGTCCGCCCACTCCCTTAAATACCCCCACTCACCCGACTTTCTTACGTTGACGAGTTTGGTCCCTCGACTTTGGACTTTATTTCTTATCTTCTTCGTTGTCTTCAAAATAGATAAATAACCGGTGTTACACCCACTATTATAAAATGGTTTCAATTAAAATGTTTTACAATTTTTTAATTAAAATAATAATTTAAGTATAATATGTAATTGAAATGTGTTCATTAAATAAAAATACTTTTAATTTTTTTCATTTATAATACTAAACTAATTCATTAGAGTTTATTTTTATAATTATTTAAAATGTCTTAAAATGCTTAAAATGGTTTCAATTAAAAGGTTTTTATTAATTTTTATTCTTTATAATATTTATAATAATAAACTAAATATTTGAGTACTTTTTATTTTCTTATAATAATGACTTTTTTTATAACGGCTAGTTTTTGTTTGTTTTATTCATAACTGCTATTTTTTTGTTTTAGTCATAACGTCTACTTTTTTGTTTTATTCGTAACGGCTACTTTTTTTTTGTTTTTTCATAGCGGATAGTTTTTTTTTGTTTTATTCATAATGTCTACTTTTTGTTTTTTTCATAACGGTTAGTTTTTTTTATTTTATTCATAAATGCTAGTTTACCTATTATAAATATGTTTTATCACTTGCGAGTTTTTCTCAAATCACACTACATCTTCTTTCTAACATTCTAACTCTCTTCTAAACACAATTCAAAATTCAATTCTCAATGGATCCAGGAGCTCCATTCTTTTTCACACAAATGTTATATGATGAAACCAATGAAGATATTCACATCAGTAACCCAGGTCTATTCACATCAGTAACCCAAGTTCTCCTATATCAACACCCTGGATTCTCTCAATTCCCATAACCCGAGAGATTCCATGTCTTCAACAATCAGGGGATTCCCAAATGTTCAACAACCTGGGAGATTCCCATATGTTCAACAACCAGACTTCTCATAATTATCACAACCTGAGGGATTCTCATATCTTCAACAATCTCAGTCTTTGTTGGAAGACTATCAGCAATATCAAGCATGGCTTAAACATAAAGAGCTTTAAAAAGTGCAGTAATCGCAATCACAATCACATAATACAACTAACTGCTGAAGCACATTCGTCACCAAAAAAACACCAATAAAGAAGAAAGGGAAAGGAAAAGGAAAAGGAAAAAAAAAGCTAAGAAGTTTTAGAAGTCTGGATCAAATAACGATATCATTGTGCTTAATCAATCCCAAGTTTTTAAATCAAATCTTAGAGGGGAATGCACCGATGTAATTTTTCAGTGAATAAGCATAACTACACCACAAGGTTATCTTACAGACGGTATTTATCCAAAATGGACAACACTTGTAAAGAGTTTCACATATCCATTGAGATAATCTAAAAATGAAATGATACAAAAAGCGTCAAGAGTCTGCAAGAAAAGATGTAAAAAGAGCATTCGGTGTTCTTTAAGCTAGGTGGGCAATGATACGATCCCAAGAAAGATCCTCGAACTTACCGTATTAGTTGATATAATGCATGCATGTATTACATTACATAATATGATTGTAGAAGATAGAAGGACGTTCCATAACTTATTGGTCGCGTGAAGAGCAAGAACCAGAGCCAGAAAGTTACAATAACGGGGCGCCACCATCATTTCAAACACACCTACAGAGATTTAAAAGCTTACGTAACCAGGATGCACACCATGCATTGCGGAACGATATAATAGAACATCTCTCGTCGAATAGGGGGATTAAAGAGTAGTTTTATTATTGTTTCTATCTATTAAATTTGTATGATCGTTTTTTATTTTATTGGTTTACGTTGTTGTTTTTTATTTTATTTTAATGTAGTTGCGGTTTTAATTTTATTATTTTCTTTTCTTTAGAATTATTTAATTTCAATATTCAACTTGATCATTGGATATTTAATTCCATTATTTATTTTAATTAAATATTTTTATAATAATTTAAATATCTTTGTTTAAAGCGGATGTCAATGATAGCACCCGTTAGAGCAGTAGAAAACATCAACGTAGAGGATAGGAGGAGTAGAGTTAGACCTAGGTTGACTTGGGACGAGATAATTAGGCGAGATACGGTAGACTTGCACCTCTCTGAGCACATTATCGAGGATAGGAGTGCGTGGAGACGTATAATTAAAATTAAGGACTTTTAGCGGGATCTGTGGGTAAGAAGGGTAGACGTAGACTTGTTGCGGGACCCCTTTTTTCCTCAATCTGCCCTTATACGCGATTCTTGCCGCTTTTTTGTTGTACGCACTTTCTTAGTATTTATGTGATTTTACCGATGTGTGTGTATGCCTGCGTGTATTATGACTGCTACTGTTATTGATTTCGTTATTGAGTCGGGGGTTTCTTCGGAAGCGGTCTCTCTATCTCCCAAGATAGAGTAAAGACTTGGCATCACCCACCCCTCCCAAACCCTGCTCTTTAAGTGAAATTTACTGGATATATTTGTTTGTTTGTTGTTTGTTTAAAGTAAATAAAAAAAATGTGAGGTGGAAAAATAAAAGTGTTTATGGAAATGATAATGTTAGGGGTAAAAAGTGTTTGGGAAGAATGAGTAGAGATCAATGGAAAGCTGAGGTAACACTAATTAGGATTGCTTGCGGGACGGATGACTATTGTGAACAGTCTTGCAGCATAGAATTTATTCCTCTATGTTCAATCACTGAAAACTGCCATGGTAGAGCACAAATCTTTGTTATCGACCTTCTTCTCCAAGTCTAACACAACCCCTACTTGACCTATCATCAACTTCATTTTATCTTATCATTGAAAGCTGCCATGGTAGAAAGAACCCTAACTGAAACCACCACCTGTCTAGCGACAGAGATAAAACCGAAGTAGTCTGTGACCATCGTCTTCACCATCACGGTTCTGACCATCATGATTCTCACCACCATCTTCACCATTGCTATTCTGACCACAATTTCACCATCGCATTCCGACCACCGTCTTCACCATCGCATTTCAAAGTTTAGGTTTCAATCCGATAAGTTTTTGTCTTCACTATATTTTTTGGTTTTTTGTTTTGGGTGCACGTTGTGATAAGTTCTTTTCTTCCTTGGATTCTAAATTGGTCCATTTTAAAAATATGATTTTTTCTATCTTCAACATTCAAGTTAATATAGACTGTAAATTCAATTGTTTGAAGTTTAATACAATTTTGTTTGGAAAAACAAATGGGAAGATGAAGAAAGGGTATAGTGGTAATCATCCAACATTCCTTTGAAAAGTTTAAAATTCCATCACATATATGAAGAAAAGTGAGATTCTATTGAGTGAGGAAAACTTTCCATTTTGTTTCCTTTGGTGGTTAACCAAACACAATATTAAATGGAATGTTTTCAAATTACAATTCCAATTTCATCGAAATCTATGAACCAAACATGACCCTAGTTTCTGGACAAATCAACGTACTTCGTGTAACAAAAAATAAAAGCAGTCCGAGTTATATAAAAATCAACTAGACATAAACACCAAACACACAATCTCAACGGCAACGCACCAAAATTTGTCGTTTGACACTCTATTTGCCACTATCAATTTAGATGATTATCTTTGATTCGTACTTAAATATCGATCATACCGTAAATCATATTTTATGCTTTATGCACACGTAATATTTCCCTCGCACCGCGTGCTAATATCCACCGGATATACCTAATAAGAAATTAAATTATTTTATTTCATGATTTAATAAAGAAACAAATGTATAATAGGGTGGGGGCGCCCACGCCGAAGAACCGCGGCGGGCTGGCGTCGCGCAGAAACACCGCCACCGGTCCCACGCTGCAAAAACCCACGACACATAGCGGATAATGCCCACCACCTCCCCTAGCCACAATTTAACCGTTCCAAATGGTCATATTTTGGACCGCTATACCGAGAAAACACGAATAATGTTAAAAATCTTAAGAAAGTCTGTATGGAAACGTAAAATTGTACGGCTTCGCGGTAAGAATGCCAACCAAAGTTCTTAACATCACCTCCATCACCATTAAACCCGAGCTGATGTTGAAGAACGTTCTTGAATGCACCCTCGTATGGTTATAATCATTACTAGATATGAAAACCGCGCGTTGTTGCGGGTTTCTCTTTGAAAACTGTATCACGTACGGATCGGTCACAGAGTTACACCACATAAGTATGCAAAAATATTTAAAATAAGTATATTCGTAAGTAATATTATAATAAGTTATATTTACTTAAAAATAAATGTTTTTTTTCTAATAACTATATAATATAAAAGTTTTTTAATAAATGTAAATAAATAAGAATAAAAAATATATAAATTATATTTAGAGGAGATATTTGTGGATTTCAAATTCATAATTAATCAAATTGAAACGATTTTGAAATCCATTTTCTTCTATTATTTCAAATCATTACTGATCCTTACAACCATTACCACAACCTCAACACCACCATCTCAACACCACCACACGAGTCACGACCACCACCGTAACACCACCACCACGAGTCACGACCACCACCGTAACACCACCACAACCTTAACACATCCACCACGAGTCACGACCACCACCGTAACACCACCACAACCTCAACACCACCACCACGAGTGACGACCACCACCGTAACAATCGTAGAGCCACCACCACGCCGCACCGCAGCACTACCAGCACCGCACTCATCGCAGCAACAACAGCACCACACACCAATCGCACCACCACCACCACCACCAACTCCACCATCGCAGCACCACCACAACAGCCACCGCCACCGCCCCATCGCAGCACCACCACCACTGCAACCATCGTAGCACCACCACCACCGCAACACCACCACCGCCGACAAAGAAAAAACAAAAAGATTGCATCGATCTGAATCAAAATCAAGAAACATCATCTAATACATCATTAGGTCAATATAGATGAACGTATGGTCGTCGCCGTTGCCGTCGTAGTGGCAGTCTACCGACGCTTCCGCCACTCTCTCCCGATTACCTGTAACCATTAAGTGGATTTATGTGTGTTGAACATGAAATACCCAAAATAACCCTGGCCGGTGGTACCGTACCCACCGACCAAAGGTTTTAATAAGAATAGTAATTATGACTCAATAATAAATGGTTTTTAATAAATGCAATCATTGTTACTTTTACCTAATATTTAATTATTACATTCTCAATAAATACAATTAAATGCAATGCAAGTAATCTTTAATATATGTTTGATAACTAAAATTAAAATCATAACTTTTTTTGTTGTGTTTCTTAATTATTTTGAAAATATTTTTAAAATGATAAATCTTTTTAGAAAGCTATAATAAACTAGAAATAGAAGCACTCTAGCAATGAACTAGAATGCATTTACAAGACACCATATATTGACACATAGAAGAGTACTAATCTGGCAGTTAATACAATTAACTGCATCCCATCTTTATTCAGTTGGCTTTACAAGTTAAACTTACAATTGAAGTTTATTTTAGGGTAAATATATATTTCTTTATATTTAGTTTCTTAATTTATATTTAGTTTCTTAATATTTCTGGAGCAAAATACATAATAAACAATTGTAATAATTATGATTTAGCGTTATTAAACATTTAATTTAAGTAAGTTTTAACATAAAGTCAAGCATTCAAATCAAATTTATCTATGTGTGACGTGAGAATATTAATTTAAATTTTCAAAATGCATCTGATAATAGTTATAAACATTATTAACTTTGCTCAAATTTTAAGTTGTTGATCATATTAAATTTGCTCGAATTTTCAAGTTGTTGATCATTATTGATTGGATCTAAATATCTTAAAGTTAGAGAATATAATTTCCCTATATATTTAAAAAGCATTGGAAATGAACAGTATCTACAGTGTTCAAGGGCAATTTCGGTATTTCAACTATTCAACACAAATTTCACCAGCACGCCCCGCTCCACCGCCTCCACCACCGGAGAAATCCTTTTAAACAAACCACCACCGTCACCGGAAGTCGATTTGTGCCCGTACAACCGCTTCCCCTGCTCCGCCAGCAACCGCCACGTGTCCCCCGCCGTGAAAATCGGCCGGAGGTGGTTGTTACTCCCAAACAACATCGCCGTGATTTGGTCAACTGAAGGGTTCTATGTTAGGGTTTCTGTTCATGGTAGATGTATTGGGGTATCTAGGGCTTGATTTTGGATTTAGGGTTTAGTCAGAAAGGGAGATTGAGGAGATTTGCAGAAGCATTTGTTTGGGATTTTGTGTTTACTGCTTACATTGAACAATGATGAGATGAGGAAGATATGATAGATGGAAGTGGGTTTTGTTCTTTGAGGGGTGATTGAATCAGCAATTAGTACCAACATAATCCCTAAATAACCATATGTAGTACAATTACCACTCGCCGTCGTAAGGAGCCGAATGCCGCAACTCAGCTAACGCCGTCAAGGCGTTTTTCTTATTCTGCAGATGCGCAAACGGAGACACCGATCCGTACACTATCCTCCGCCACCGAGCAGCATAATTGATTTCAGTATCAAGATCTTCACCGGTGAGCTTCAAATCCACCACTTTGCCACCGGATTCGTCGTCGGTGGAGACGGAAGCGGGGTCAGGTGACGGAAGACCGTGAGGCGTAGGGAGTTTCCGCGGGACCATGAGATGGAGATTCGAGGTGTGATTGGGGGTTTGAGGCCGTGGTGGAGAGTGTAGAGTGGGGGTGGTGGGCTCCAGAGAGTAGGGGATGATGGAGGAGGAATCGCCGGAATGTGTACGGAGATCGGGCATCTCGCCGGAGATGGTGAATTGGGGGGGGGGGGGTTTGGGTTTTTAGGGCTTTGAGGGTTTTATGTTGCAAGTTTTTAACGACTGTAGAAGATGAAATGGAATTGTCACAATCTTTTTTAAATTAGGTAGTTAGTTTTGTGGTTTGGTCTGATTTTTCTGGTTTGGGTATATAATAGGATGGCTGTGATGATTTCGAAAAAAATTCATTGTTTTGACATGACAACCACGTTTGGTTTGCAGCCACAATGAAAAACCGGATCTGAGCCAAGAGTTGAAACTAGGGTTGTACCGTGATTATCGGTTTTAAAATACTCGCGCAGCGCGCGAGGTAGAATAACACTAGTTAATGTAATAGATTAAGGTGTAAATATAAATTAGACTAAATAGAAAAACTCTTTTACATGTTTATTTTAAGCAATGAGCACGTTCTACAAAACTCTAATCTCTCACATCATCACATGCCCCACCTACTCCTTCGCCACCTGCATGCATCTCTAGCTTCATTGTTGTTCTTCAGAAGCTACACTTGATCATCTTCTTCTTCTTTTTTGAGCTTTGATCCAAATCGTTGATGGCGTCGTCGGCAATCGGTACGACGAGTTTCGGCGATTTAGAATACGCATCAGTGGGCGGAAGTTTGTTGCAGCGATTGTGGAACACGATTGACGAATCGCAAAGATGGCAGGAGGGCGTTTTTCTACGTTCTATGCGCTGCGTATGCGCTCGTTGCGTTAATCGCTCTGGTACGTTTAAGATTTTGGATCTCGTGGTAGGATAACGTTACGTTGAGATTTGTTTAACGTAATGTGCATCGGAGTGCGTTTTGAGTTTTGTTGTTGGAGAGAGATGCGTGATGCGTATGTGTTTATGTGTTATGGACCGAAACCATTACAAGGTATGAGATTTGTTCCACGTCGGTTGTATGGGCAGTGAATGTAAGATTTATAGGCTAAATGGGTTTCCTTACCCATCAGACTAGGTTTTGGGTTGAGTTCTTGCGTTTAGTCTGTAACATTTGATCATTGTATATTCAGGTGCAACTTATTCGTATACAATTGAGAGTACCTGAATATGGCTGGACAACACAAAAAGTTTTTCACTTGATGAATTTTGTGGTCAATGGATGTAAGGTTGCTATTCTTTTTCATCATTTAAACACCTTGAAGTAAGTTACTTTGTTTTTTGATCCCTCATTTGCCTTTCCACAGTAAGGGCTGTTGAGTTCGGATTTTACTGGAGTGTTTTTCACTACAAGCCAAAAGTAAGTTGCTCTGTTTGAATTTCATCTATTTCACTTAATGTTGTGTTGATAAGACATGTATTAAAAGTATCTTCTACAAGAATATTTTCTTCTTTAGTTTACTAGTGTCAAAATTATTAGTAGTTGTGCTTTATAGTTCATTTTACAAATATTTTTTTCATTTCTTCACATTATGGTGATGTGACTGATGAAATCAAATGAGAGATGGAATTATCATTTGCAGGTATTAGATATGATACTTTTGGATCTTCCCGGTCTTTTATTTTTCTCAACCTACACACTGCTTGTATTATTCTGGGCTGAGATATACCATCAGGTTCCTAACATAAATAGATTTTGTATATTACAAAAAGATTTATATTTGTAACCATGGCTTTAGTGTTATGCGACTTTAATAAAGTTATGAAAGAATCACAATCTATTTTTTTGAATATCAGGCAAGAAGCCTGCCTGCTGAAAGACTCAGACCTGCATATGTCATCGTTAATGGAGTTGTATACTTCCTTCAGGTAGTATGAAAATGTATTTTTCTTGTTTGTATTCTTCTTAAGACCATCAAAATACTGAATTACTTACTTTTAATTAAGAATCTTGTCACAATAACAATCTTAATCTTTGAATGACAGCAATTTAGAAGGTTGTATGTATTAAAAAAGAACTTGGGCACATCTGACATGTTCCAGTCTTGGCTAAACTTTTCAGTTTTGCCCATTTTTGATAAGAAGACAATTTAATTCCACACATTCATAAGTAAACACGTCAAAATTACACCTCTAATATTGATAGGCTGCAATTCTACTTCTCATCTATGTTTCAATTGCATCTGAATTTTAGGTGTGCATTTGGATATATATGAGATTCAGTAATGGTCCTCTTGCCATCAAAATTGCTGAAATCTTTTTTTCAAGTAAGAACATGGTACAGCATTGGCCACAGATGTGTTTGATGTGTTTATAAGATTCAATGCTTCATTTGTTGGTTTTCTACCACTACATTTGGCGTAACTGTCATTACTTAAAAGTTAAACTTAAACAAATACCTTTATGGTGTATGTAGTTATCTCACTTTGTGCTGCTCTTGGATTCATTATATATGGTGGGAGGTACTAGCTTATCTAATGCAAACATCTATGTTTAATACCATACATACACACACTCTCACATTCCACACCAAAATTAACTTATCTATTTTTATTTTTATTTTTATTTCTTAAAGCATGTTTGTCATGCTTCGGCGCTTTCCAATTGAATCCAGAGGTCGCCAGAAAAGCTTCATGAGGTTTGCATCTGTATTACCTATGACAGAAAGCATGTTTTGCCTGTGGATGATGAAGAATCTAACTTCTTAAAACATCCGCGTGCTCTCTTTCTTTGGCAGGTGGGATTTGTGACGGGAATCTGTTGCACATGTTTCTTAATAAGATGTGTGATGGTAAGCTTTAATTATCAAAAGCATGAATCTGCTATTTATAATGAATTCCATTTATTTTGCCAGCAATAGCCAAATTTATTTTGTGCAATAGGTTGCTGTCTCTGCATTTAACAAGGAAGCAGAAATTCATGTTCGGAATCACCCGATCCTTGATCTCAGTTACTACATGGTAATTGTGTGTCATATTTTGCATGATGATGTTTTTTTTTATTAATGAGAGTAAATAGTTTTACTTGTTTGTCAGTACTGAAAAATGCCTTTGTTAATACATGGGCTAGGCATAAAAAGGTAACCAACTCCTTATACGCACCAAAGGTAGTGGCAACAAGTTAAGTCTCCTTATGATGGATCAAATAAGAATTTTAGTTAAAAAGAGCATGTCAAATGAGTTGGGTGGTTAGTTGGTTGACCCATAATGCTGTTGTCCAGGATTAAATTTCATTTCCATAAATAACTTAAGTTTTATACATAGTTACAAATATTATGTTATTCCAATACCCTTTGGGTGACTGTTGACCTATTCTCTTAAGCTAATCTTTTACTTGTTTGAACCTTAGTGAAAAATGAATACTTGAATCGCACCATTCATAAGTAAATGGTTGATTTTACACCTTTTAATCTTTAACACATCTACCGGTTCTTTAACCTATGTACTTAACACCTATCTTGTTGTTTTCTCATTTACGCAGATTGTAGAGGTTGTCCCGTCTGCTCTTGTGCTTTTCATTCTTAGAAAACTACCACCTAAACGGGTGTCAGATCATTATTATCCAATCAAATAATCACAACAATTGCAGCGCCTAGTTGTTAGATCAGTGTGCATAACACCCTTTTTGCACGTGCATGCTTTTCATTGGTTATGGTGTAGATGTCTTTGCGTGTTCCTTTACTCAGGAGAATAAGATCCCAATCATCATCATATGTATGTCTTGCTAACAACATGACCAATAGAGAGGAATTTGTTTAGGTATGTATTGAATCATTAGAAGCGGATGTGTTTCCTTTTAAATTGATCTCTTAAAGAGCTTTGAGATGAAAGATGTGCTTTTTGAATGTAAATTGAGCAAACATTTCATTTACTGTAATATGTGTTATGGGTCATATATATGGATCATTTGCAGAGGTGGTAAAATGGACAGGTTAGGCACTATGGATAACATATCAAAATTATCAAAATTATGATATGGTTTTAGATTAAAACATGTACTTTTTAATATGGGTCAAGCATGATGGATTAAATGCCGTATTGAACATTGCAATGCAATACACCGGAGTCAATGAACAAATAATTCAATAAGATAAAGTTAACATACTTGAAAGTGATTACATGGTTTTGAAAGCTATCCAAGTCATACAAAATCTAAACTTACAACACAAACCATTGCTTGTAAGTCTTGTCTTAAACAACCACATTCCTCACATTCAAATAGTACAAGAATTGAAACCTTTGTTCACCATATTCTTGCTTCATATCTAGTAAGATTTGATCTCATATTAAAAGTTAAGTGCTTTTCCCTTGTGTGGATACTTTTTGATGGAAACATAATGAGTCAATCCACCTAATATCTGTTCCCACTTCCATACTGGATTTCCGGTTGCTGAAGCAAACCGGATGGCCTTTGATACTCAACCTTAACTTTAGAGCAGGTTAAGCATTGGCTTATGTAGGTGGCAATATCAGCTTTCATGTTTGGCCACCAGTACAAGACCTTAAATCTTGATACATCTTATCTGAACCCGGGTGAATAGAATATCTTGATTTGTGAGCTTCATCCATTACTAGCTCTTGTAAATTCCTATATTGTTGAACCCAGATTCGTTCCATGAAATACCAAACTCCATAAGATTTAACCTCTAATTGCCTTTCCATGCCTCGCATCGATTCTGCTTTCAGGTTCTCTTCCTTCAAAGCTTTAAGTTGACCATTACGGATCTGATAAGGTAATTTGGTGTAAATAGTAAGCTGTAATGCTTGAACTCGTTTTGGCTTAGAGGTCCCTTTCGACTTAGGGCGTCGGGTACTACGTTAGCCTTACCTGGATGATACTTTCAATCTGGAACTCTACCTGCCTGTCCGGAGGAAGGCCAGGTAAGTCTTCGGAAATACTTCCAATCTGAAACTCTCTAATAAACGTAGATTTCAACTGCCAAGCACATGGGTGGCGTTTATAGTTCTACCATCGGTTACATCTATTGTATATTCTGGAACTTAAGCTGGTAAGAACTACCTCTAGCAGTCCACTTAAGTTACTGGGTATGAAACTTCCATCGGCACTCGAATGAGATAATGCTGAAGCAGAACTACCATTTCTGACAGTTTCCTATCTTCTTGAGCCTCGGATAGTTTCTCTTTAATTGCACAGGTTGTCTACACTCATAACATCCTTTATGTGCTTCTTGTGGTTGAGGAGACTTGGCTGGGATGTTCACATGATGGTTCTTGAAGGTATGGACAAGTTTCCCCACAACGCTTGCACGGTCCATGGGGATTATCGTTGCACTTGTTGTTTATAATGGAAAGGCGGAGATGTAATGGACGGGTTCATCATAATATCTTGCTATTGAGTACTATGCTAAACGTAGCCAGCCAGAAAAATCCAATTGGATCCCACCACGGGGGAACAAACAAATGTAACATATGCCTAAACATGATAAATATCGAATGAAATGAATGTTGGAATGTGTCACACCCTCAAATTTCCACAAACGGGGTATTACCGTTAGGCGTGTGACTTCCAGGATCTCAGCCATTAGTTACACCAAACGACACGTTAATTGTAAAACATAATTCATTTTTGAAGTTTAATATTCCAAAGACCAAGTTTTTAAAGTAAATATAACAGAAGTTGCGGAAGCATAGTAAATCTTAATTGTTTAAATGGCGCAACACACGCAAACCGAATAAATGGAAGTTACTGAAAAATATTAAATAAGCCACGTGAGATATGCATGAGTGAATGCTCCTAATCGTGCGCGTCTTGTGAACCTGAAAGAAACATGCGAAAGTGTCAACACAAGGTTGGTGAGTTCACAGGTTTTCAGAAAACAGTAATTATCAGTAATGAAATCCCCGGATTGTGTAATCCGATAAATATGTAATTCCCGGATTATGTAATCCGTCAAGTATGAAATTCCCGGATTATGTAATCCGTCAAGTATGTAATTCCCGGATTATTTAATCCGTCAAGTATGAAAATCCCGGATTATGTAATCCGTCAAGTATGTAATTCCGGATTATGTAATCCGTCAAGTATGTAATTCCCGGATTATGTAATCCGTCAAGTATGTAATCCCCGGATTATGTAATCCGTCAAGTATGAAAATCCCGGATTATGTAATCCGTCAAGTATGAAAATCCCGGATTATGTAATCCGTCAAGTATGTATTTTGATAAACAGAACATAAAGTAAACCGATACAGTAAACAAAGTAATATCAGTAGGTAGCTAGTCTACTAAACCAGTTACTCAGTGTATGAAGTTCGAACCGAAGCTGACAATCGAAACTGAACGCCTCGGCTGTGAATACCAGGTCACAGCAACAGAACTTAGGTCAATTAAACACCCGTTTGACGAACGTTGTGCTAGCGCGACTAGCCCGGGTGGGGTTTGTCAAACCCAGTAGATCTACTCAGAATTGCCTCGCTATACTACATACATTAACGGTTCGAGAGTGAGGACTTTAGTGGTATCACACTAGTAAACCGGTGATATTACAATAATACTGATAAACGAAAATGAAATTGTTTCCACGTTTCTACTTGCGTAGTAACGGACCGAATGAAATTGTTTCCACGTTTCTACTTGCGTAGTAACGGACCGAATGAAATTGTTTCCACGTTTCTACTTGCGTAGTAACGGACCGAATGAAATTGTTTCCACGTTTCTACTTGCGTAGTAACGGACCGAAGGGCAAAGTATACGAACATAGTATCATGTATATGCAGTATCACAACAATCCAATATAATATAACGTTTATGAAAACAGCATGTTTCTCTCCCCCAAAAATAGTATAAAGTAAAAGTGGGGCTGTAAACTCACATTGGATCGATGTAATGTATATGAACAAGAACTTCAAAGAATTGGGCAATGCACGAAAACACGTTCAATACCTATTATTGTTTGTAATGGAGTCTTTAATATAATACGAATATATTGGTAAGGTTTGGGTTGATTTGATTTAACACGTGGCACACACACAATTAGATGTATATATATGTTACAATATTTTTATAGATTTGTATTAATAAATAATTATCAATAAGCATTAAGTTTTACCAAATAATTATTTACATTTTGATTTCACTAAAAGGGTTTCATATATGTATTTAAATATTTTTAGAATTAAATATAAAAATGATATGGTTAATTATATAATTTATAATTATCCAAGAATATTTACAAATAAGGATAATCACATTTATAGTATTTTGATTAATAATACGGTATTAATATATTTACAAGAAATAACCCACAATTTCATTTGTAAATAATTTGTGAATCTATATTCAAAGATGATATAGTATCCATTTTTATAAAAAATAATTATTTATAATATTTATAAATAATTTATGTATGAGTTCTATGATTTTCGTGATTATTTCATTGTTATACACGATTTAGAATCCATTTTATAAAAATAAGTATTTTTAATGTTTATAAATAATATTTTATAAAAATTTATTAAGGTTTTTAAATAAAATAAATTTTCAGAAAATAATTATGTAGGATTTAAAATATGGGAAATTTATAATATTTATTTTTATAATTTTAACAATTTTTGTATATTTTTAAAATGGTTGAAAAGCTTTTAAAAAAATAAAAGAGGTTGCCCGGGGTCGAACCCGGGACCTCTCACCTGCACACACACGCACCAAACCAGTGAACCAAAGGCATATAGCCGCAATAGATCTCGGTTCCAATTGTTTTTAAACACCAACCGATTGATCATCCCAAACCGAAGAACCCTAGATCCAATTTGAGTAAAATTGAACCCCAATTCCATTATGTTAACGAAATTAAACTTAGGGCTTTCATTGCCCATATGAAATCGAGTGTGAGGATGTGTTTAATTACCTGTTTGATTCGGGTTGATGGTAAGAACAGATAAGAACAAGCCGCGGCAAAGGAAGAATCGGTTCGAGTGGATTTTGTTGATGATAACCAAATTAATTGCACAGAAAGCTTCGTGTGATGTTAATGAGATAAAACCTTGTGTTAATTTTAGTGCAGATGGGTCGGAGTGTGGTGCTCGAATAGGTTGCAGGTCGCGGAAGACGATGATGATCAATGGGTGTGATTTGTTGTGTTTCATTGAAATTGTACTCACGGTTAGTTTATAAACAATCAAGAGATTGTTAGTGCACCATCCATTTCGATTATTATTATTGTTAAGTGCACAATTTCGGTGGATGTCGGCCGAACTTTCGGTCAAAGTGGAAACCACACCAAACCGACACCATTATCCAATTTTAAGTGCCCACGAGTTCGAAACTCCCACTATAATGTGTCGGTAGCTTTAATTAGGTAAAAGCCGCGTTTGTTGGGGTGTTGTGGACTCGCCGGAGTTGGCCGGAGAGGTGGCCGGCGGCGAGAAGGGTCGACGGGCGGGGGGGCTGGTTTTAAAAGAATTTTACACATTTGGTCCCTGAGGTTTTGTATTGTTATCATTTTATGTAGAAACTCTTAAAACAAGTTTTAAAAATTGCAAAATTACCCCCTTAGACTTTATTATTATTATTTATTATCATTATTATTATTATTATTATTATCATTATTATCATTATTATTTTTAATAATATTATTATTATTATTATTATCATTATTTTTATTATTGTTAATATTATCATTAAATATAAATAAACATTTTAATAAATCATGAAAAAAAAAAAATTTCGGGTTGTCACATTATCCCCTTGTTGAAGAAATTTTCGTCCCGAAAATTAGAACACACGCGTTAACGAACTACTAGCAAGCAAGCTGGTCAGTGAGTAAGCTGATTAGTTATCTAGGACATAGGCAAGATAGGGTCTCCGGGAGTTTCTGAACAAACCGTAAGGTTTCGTGAGAGCTATTTCTTGCTCACGGTGTAGATACGATGACTTATACTGACTACAACGTTACCACCCGACCAAATTCACCGGACTTAGCATGCACGACAAATTACAATTACGTGTGCACCCGTAATGGTAGTTTGCTTTGCATGATCACTCCGGTTCCTCCTGTCAGGCTAACATATCTTGTCAGGTACAGTGGTCATCAACGATAGGATTACCTAATATGTAATTATTATCGGGGTCGATCAATCAAGTATACGAAAGGATCGGTAAGGTTCAGGAATCGTTGACACGCCAAGGTAATTTGACTCATTTGCCTTAGAGACTTGTGTAGTGACCATAGTTTATCACTCATCCCAGAAATCCCCAGGTAAGCATACCAGGTCTCGCAATGAGATATATGCGATATGCTTGCCTTAGCCCGAGGGCCTTTTGCCAGAAAATCCAGAATACAGGTGTTTATGTGTCACACAAATCACGAAGAACATTTAGGCGATGTCAAATGCACACAAACTCTCCCGTGACTCACAGCAACTTGGAGCCACCATCCCGGTAGCCATATGCTCACAGGGATATGTTAAAGCAAAAGTTTTCATGTTACTCGTAAGTAATCCTTCTCGTGACTCACCGCAACTCGGAGTCACCATCCCTGTAGACGAACACTTACAGGAAGACACCAAAGCAAACAGTTCTCAAGCAGATAAAAACCAGTAAGGCATGCAAACAAAACCAGCTAACAAAACTAAACGTGTCTATATGCGTGTAACTAAGGCAACGGCTATAGTCTAAATGCATTGCAAATGAGATGCAATGTCAATTTAGTTCGCTATAACCAATGGCTCTGATACCAATCTGTCACACCCTCAAATTTCCACAAACGGGGTATTACCGTTAGGCGTGTGACTTCCAGGATCTCAGCCATTAGTTACACCAAACGACACGTTAATTGTAAAACATAATTCATTTTGAAGTTTAATATTCCAAAGACCAAGTTTTTAAAGTAAACATAACAGAAGTTGCGGAAGCATAGTAAATCTTAATTGTTTAAATGGCGCAACACGCGCAAACCGAATAAATGGAAGTTACTGAAAAATATTAAATAAGCCACGTGAGATATGCATGAGTGAATGCTCCTAATCGTGCGCGTCTTGTGAACCTGAAAGAAACATGCGAAAGTGTCAACACAAGTTGGTGAGTTCACGGGTTTTTCAGATTACAGTAATTATCAGTAATGAAATCCCCGGATTGTGTAATCCGATAAATATGTAATTCCCGGATTATGTAATCCGTCAAGTATGAAATTCCCGGATTATGTAATCCGTCAAGTATGTAATTCCCGGATTATGAAATCCGTCAAGTATGAAAATCCCGAATTATGTAATCCGTCAAGTATGTAATTCCCGGATTATTTAATCCGTCAAGTATGAAAATCCCGGATTATGTAATCCGTCAAGTATGTAATTCCCGGATTATGTAATCCGTCAAGTATGTAATTCCCGGATTATGTAATCCGTCAAGTATGTAATCCCCGGATTATATAATCGGTCAAGTATGAAAATCCCGGATTATGTAATCCGTCAAGTATGAAAATCACGGATTATGTAATCCGTCAAGTATGTATTTTGATAAATAGAACATAAAGTAAACCGATACAGTAAACAAAGTAATATCAGTAGGTAGCTAGTCTACTAAACCAGTTACTTAGTGTATGAAGTTCGAACCGAAGCTGACAATCGAAACTGAACGCCTCGGCTGTGAATACCAGGTCACAGCAACAGAACTTAGGTCAATTAAACACCCGTTTGACGAACGTTGTGCTAGCGCGACTAGCCCGGGTGGGGTTTGTCAAACCCAGTAGATCTACTCAGAATTGCCTCGCTATACTACATACATTAACGGTTCGAGAGTGAGGACTTTAGTGGTATCACACTAGTAAACCGGTGATATTACAATAATACTGAGCAACGAAAATGAAATTGTTTCCACGTTTCTACTTGCGTAGTAACGGACCGAATGAAATTGTTTCCACGTTTCTACTTGCGTAGTAACGAACCGAATGAAATTGTTTCCACGTTTCTACTTGCGTAGTAACGGACCGAATGAAATTGTTTCCACGTTTCTACTTGCGTAGTAACGGACCGAAGGGCAAAGTATACGAACATAGTATCATGTATATGCAGTATCACAACAATCCAATATAATATAACGTTTATGAAAACAGCATGTTTCTCTCCCCCAAAAATAGTATAAAGTAAAAGTGGGGCTGTAAACTCACCTTGGATCGATGTAATGTATATGAACAAGAACTTCAAAGAATTGGGCAATGCATGAAAACACGTTCAATACCTATTATTGTTTGTAATGGAGTCTTTAATATAATACGAATATATTTGGTAAGGTTTGGGTTGATTTGATTTAACACGTGGCACACACACAATTAGATGTATATATGTTACAATATTTTTATAGATTTGTATTAATAAATAATTATCAATAAGCATTAAGTTTTACCAAATAATTATTTACATTTTGATTTCACTAAAAAGGTTTCATATATGTATTTAAATATTTTTAGCATTAAATATAAAAATGATATGGTTTAATTATATAATTTATAAATATCCAAGAATATTTACAAATAAGGATAATCACATTTATAGTATTTTGATTAATAATACGGTATTAATATATTTTACAAGAAATAACCCACAATTTCATTTGTAAATAATTTGTGAATCTATATTCAAAGATGATATAGTATCCATTTTTATAAAAAAATAATTATTTATAATATTTATAAATAATTTATGTATGAGTTCTATGATTTTCGTGATTATTTCATTGTTATACACGATTTAGAATCCATTTTATAAAAATAAGTATTTTTAATGTTTATAAATAATATTTTGTAAAATTTATTAAGGTTTTTAAATAAAATAAATTTTCAGAAAATAATTATGTAGGATTTAAAATATGAGAAATTTATAATATTTATTTTTATAATTTTTAACAATTTTGTATATTTTTAAAATGGTTGAAAAGCTTTTAAAAAAATAAAAGAGGTTGCCCGGGGTCGAACCCGGGACCTCTCACCTGCACACACACGCACCAAACCAGTGAACCAAAGGCATATAGCCGCAATAGATCTCGGTTCCAATTGTTTTTAAACACCAACCGATTGATCATCCCAAACCGAAGAACCTTAGATCCAATTTGAGTAAAATTGAACCCCAATTCCATTATGTTAACGAAATTAAACTTAGGGCTTTCATTGCCCATATGAAATCGAGTGTGAGGATGTGTTTAATTACCTGTTTTGATTCGGGTTGATGGTAAGAACAGATAAGAACAAGCCGCGGCAAAGGAAGAATCGGTTCGAGTCGATTTTGTTGATGATAACCAAATTAATTGCACAGAAAGCTTCGTGTGATGTTAATGAGATAAAACCTTGTGTTAATTTCAGTGCAGATGGGTCGGAGTGTGGTGCTCGAATAGGTTGTAGGTCGCGGAAGACGATGATGATCAATGGGTGTGATTTGTTGTGTTTCATTGAAATTGTACTCACGGTTAGTTTATAAACAATCAAGAGATTGTTAGTGCACCATCCATTTCGATTATTATTATTGTTAAGTGCACAATTTCGGTGGATGTCGGCCGAACTTTCGGTCAAAGTGGAAACCACACCAAACCGACACCATTATCCAATTTTTAAGTGCCCACGAGTTCGAAACTCCCACTATAATGTGTCGGTAGCTTTAATTAGGTAAAAGCCGCGTTTGTTGGGGTGTTGTGGACTCGCCGGAGTTGGCCGGAGAGGTGGCCGGCGGCGAGAAGGGTCGACGGGCAGGGGGGCTGGTTTTAAAAGAATTTTACACATTTGGTCCCTGAGGTTTTGTATTGTTATCATTTTATGTAGAAACTCTTAAAACAAGTTTTAAAAATTGCAAAATTACCCCCTTAGACTTTATTATTATTATTTATTATCATTATTATCATTATTATTATTATTATTATTATTATTATTATTATCATTATTATCATTATTATTTTTAATAATATTATTATTATTATTATTATCATTATTTTTATTATTGTTAATATTATCATTAAATATAAATAAACATTTTAATAAATCGTGAAAAAAAAAATTTCGGGTTGTCACAGAATGATCAAATTACCAAGACTTTAAGTCTTAAATCAATCCAGAACAAGAACTATATGCATAGAGAGTATCATCACTATATTGCAACTTTTGAAGATCTGGCACATTGTAGATGAATATTATTGCACGATCACTGAAATGCTAGAATGAGCAATGTTTCATAGAGACTAGGAATGCCATAATATGAATCTCATTAAGGCTCGAGGTAGATGAGAACTTTTATACGAGTAGAAATGAATGATTGTTTCCATATTAATAGTGAAGTTTTATGAGAACAGAGACCTCATGTCTCAAAGTATATGTCACACCCCGCTGATAGCGGAAACACGGGGAATGTGAGCTAGACGGGATCGTCATAACACATGGTATATGATAGAGTAGCAATAAAAATATGATGACAAGCGTGTCATGACGACACCCGAACACAAATGGAGACTTGTGTCGTGTATAATCAGAGTTCACGACAGCATAGCCATAAGCACAACATAAATGATTACATAAGCATTAAAGTCAACTTGTAGTGTAAATTCCCACAACTCGGGAACAAGTATACACAAGGCCATGTTCAAGCTTTGCAAAAGTAATAAACACAAAATGCATCCTAGGGTCTCCTCTAAAAGGCAGCACTCCTAGAACTTCAATTTCCTTGATCACCTGAAAAGTAATGCTCAAAACGGTCAACAATAATGTCGGTGAGCTTCGCAGGTTTAATTTGTAAACATGTAGTTGATGCTGTATAGTATTTGTAGTGGAATACCATGCATACAGTTATAAGCAAGCAAGATCACATACCATGCGTTTTATACAACCAAGCCTAATGACGTACACACAGCAACTTGTCGGAATATATTCACCCAAGGCCCGTTCCTGGCAGTGTGATGGTACTCACAAGTAACCATCTGTCAAGGGTGGGGGTGTCAACTCAGTAGTACTACTAATACCTATCCGTTGGTTCCAACACCGGAATTAATGGTTGTAAGATGAACCACACAGTAACATCATGTATGCATCAGATAAGTACTCACAAAACAGTATCACGTTGCTTCCAAGTATGAAAATTGTATGTATATTGTACAGCATTGAAAACGTGTGAGCATACTCTTCCCCCATGTTTGTAAAAGATTGAAACAATTGTATAAGCGTAAAAAGGGGCCATGAAACTCACTGATCGGATGATAGGCACGTATGGTGAAAGATTCCAACGGTGGGATGCTATGAACAGTCAAACACCTATTGACAGTTACTGACAAGCATTAATAACGAGCATAAAGCATAAGATGATGACAATAGATTCGGGCAGTTTCGGTTTGGTCGTGGGTGGTTCACACACAAGCAGTCATACACATCTCAAACTAGGTTATTTTAAATAGTATGTGCCTGTTAATAGCGTTGACTTTAATCTTTGTGGTCAAGCTATGACATTTTATTAATATTACCTTATCGTCATAAGATCTCCGAAGAGGGGATCCATACGCACACACACGTCATTAGTCATACCATAGGACCGGACGCATGACTCAATCCTTCCTTCGTACGAATGGACCTTCAGTCGTACGAATCAGCTTCATTCTTACGATTGAACCTTCATTCATGCGACTAAGCATTCAGTCGTACCATGCAAGACCCAGTCATACGACTCAACCTCCATACGCCCGATTGGACCTCCAGTCATACGAATCAGCTTCATTCGTACGATTGAACATTCATTCGTGCGATTGGCCTTTCAGTCGTACGACTCACACACAATCGCACTCCATTTCATTCGCACTGACTCAATCGCATAGACTCAATCGCATACAACACTCAGTCGCATGACTCAGTCATACGACTCACCCAGTCGTACAGCTTAGTCGTACGATAGACTCAGACGCATGGACTCAGTCGTACGACTCACCCAGTCGCACGGCTCAGTCGCATGACAGACCCAGTCGCCCTGTACAGCAGGTCGCGACTGCTGAAGTGCAGAGCAGCGTCCAGCTGCTCCGAGCACGAGTTTTATGCACCAAGAACCTCCAGAAATGTTTGCCTAACATGTCTAAGCAAGAAACACACTAGGAAACGCAACACACAAGCCCACACGACCTCTTGTGCTCGGATGAACCCGAGCACCCGAAACCCTAGAAAACGCAGAAGTGAAATCGAGCAAGAAACGGGTCAAACGAGGTTATCTACCTGCTAGGAGTGAGTATTCACGATGATAACCAAGATTTGACGGTGAAAACGCGATAAACGTGACGAATTTTGGTGCTAGATTGGTGTAGAAATGAAGAAGAGAAGAAGATCGATGAAGATGAAGATGATGTGAAGAAAATGGCTGGGAAATGGGTATTTATACTCAGCCTAGTTTCTCAAAATGTCAGGTTTAGTCCCCGCACTTTGCCCCCGGGTTCCCAACTTTTGTTTCGGTTTAAAAACGTTATTTTATTAGTCTTGTTTTCATTAATAATAAAACGTCGTTAATGTTATTTACAAGTTAAAAATGATTTTGTTCGCGACAATTATTTTAATATAAAATGACGCGTTTAGTGTTAACGGGGCAAATCTCAGAAAAAACAACTTAAGGTAACGACAAGGCAAGCAATGATAACACGCATAGAAGGATAACTAAGCAAAACAAATATGGTATCCACGTAGTTGGTTTATCAAAATGAGGAATGACTGATAACAAAGGTTAAATCAAACACGCTAAATGACGGACCTTCGGTGACGGATGTCACAGTACAGAAATGAAAATTTATACTGATTATGACCGTTATCACCCAATAGAGTTCGCCAGACTTCTCATGCACGAAAAATTACAATTACGTGTGCATCCGTGATTCTAATTTGCTTTGCATGGTTGATGCGTGCGGATAGTATATATTATGATAAAGGTTTTTCGCATAAATTCAGTTTTAAATGGTTATTACTAACACTAACTACACACAAAAGACAAGTGTACCTATCGTGAGGTAATATAATATTGGTAAGAACCGAGTATCAATCCGTGGACACACTAAGCCTACTCAACAACCCTCATAATTGACTATTAATTTTGATTTAGAAAATGATAAGTTAAATGGTTATTACTAATACTAACTACACACTTTGTTTTATCAGTCTAAGGTGTTCCTCCTGTGCTTCCTTATTCTTTGAATAAATAAGAATGTCATCGATAAAGACAATGAAAAACTTGTCCAATAGGGTTTGCACACTTTGTTCATGAGGTCCATGAAAACTGCTGGCGCGTTGGTCAACCCAAATGGCATAACCAAAAACTCGTAGTGACCATATCTAGTTCTAAATGCTGTCTTTGAAATGTTCTCATCTCGAACCCTCAGTTGGTGATATCACGACCTCAGATCTATCTTGGAATAAAACTCGACCCTTAAAGCTGATCGAACAAATCATTAATGCGTGGAAGAGGATAACGATTCTTAGCCGTCACTTTGTTCAGTTCCTGATAGTCAATACATATTCTGAAAGTTCCATCCTTCTTTTTCACGTAAAAGCACTGGAGCTCACCGGGGTGAAGAGTTGGGAGCTTGGGATGTATGAATCCCTTGTCTAACAATTCCTGCAATTGCTTAGACAACTCTTGTAGTTCGTTCAGTGCCAGACGGTACGGTGCCCAAATAGGGTTTGCACACTTTGTTCATGAGATCCATGAAAACTGCTGGCGCGTTGGTCAACCCAAATGGCATAACCAAAAACTCGTAGTAACCATATCTAGTTCTAAACGCTGTCTTTGAAATGTTCTCATCTCGAACCCTTAGTTGGTGATATCACGACCTCAGATCTATCTTGGAATAAAAACTCGTACCTTAAAGCTGATCGAACAAATCATTAATGCGTGGAAGAGGATAACGATTCTTAGCCGTCACTTTGTTCAGTTCCCGATAGTCAATACATATTCTGAAAGTTCCATCCTTCTTTTTCACGTAAAAGCACTGGAGCTCACCGAGGTGAAGAGTTGGGAGCCTAGGATGTATGAATCCCTTGTCTAACAATTCCTGTAATTGCTTAGACAACTCTTGCAGTTCGTTCAGTGCCAGACGGTACGGTGCCCGAGCGATCGGAGCTGCTCCAGGTGCTAACTCAATCTGGAACTCTACCTGCTTGTCCGGAGGAAGGCCAGGTAAGTCTTCGGAAATACTTCCAATCTGGAACTCTCTGACAAACGTAGATTTCAACTGCCAAGCACATGGGTGGCGTTTATAGTTCTACCATCGGTTACATCTATTGTATATTCTGGAACTTAAGCTGGTAAGAACTACCTCTAGCAGTCTACTCAAGTTACTGGGTATGAAACTTCCATCGGCACTTGAATGAGATAATGCTGAAGCAGAACTACCATTTCTGCCAGTCTCCTATCTTCTTGAGCCTCGGATAGTTTGTCTTTAATTGCACAGGTTTTCTACACTCATAACATCCTTTATGTGCTTCTTGTGGTTGAGGAGATTTGGCTGGGATGTTCACACAATGGTTCTCGAAGGTATGGACAAGTTTCCCCACAACGCTTGCACGGTTGATGGCGATTATGGTTGCACTTGTTGTTTATAATGGAAAGGCGGAGATGTAATGGACGGGTTCATCATAATATCTTACTATTGAGTACTATGCTAAACGTAGACAGCTAGAAAAATCGAATTGGATCCCACCACGGGGGAACAAACAAATGTAACATACGCCTAAACATGATAAATATTGAATGAAATGAATGTTGGAACGCTCAAATTACCAAGACTTTAAGTCTTAAATCAATCCATGAACAATAACTATATGCATAGAGAGTATCATCACTATATTGCAACATTTGAAGATCTGGCACATTGTAGATGAATATTATTGCACGATCACTGAAATGCTAGAATGATCAATGTTTCATAGAGACTAGGAATGCCATAATATGAATCTCATTAAGGCTCGAGGTAGATGCGAACTTTTATACGAGTAGAAATGAAGGATTGTTTCCATATTAATAGTGAAGTTTTATGAGAACAGAGACCTCATGTCTCAAAGTATAGAAATGAAAATTTATACTGATTATGACCGTTATCACCCGATAGAGTTCGCCAGACTTCTCATGCATGAAAAATTACAATTACGTGTGCACCCGTGATTCTAATTTGCTTTGCATGGTTGATGAGTGCGGATAGTATATATATTATGATAAAGGTTTTTCGCACAAATTCAGTTTTAAATGGTTATTACTAATACTAACCACACACACAAAGGACAAGTGTACCTATCGTGAGATAATATAATGTTAGTAAGAACCGAGTATCAATCCGTGGACACACTAAGCCTACTCAACAACCCTTATAATTGGCTATTAATTTTGATTTAGAAAATGATAAGTTAAATGGTTATTACTAATACTAACTACACACTTTGTTTTATCAGTCTAAGGTGTTCCTCCTGTGCTTCCTTATTCTTTGAATAAATAAGAATGTTATCGGTAAAGACAATGACAAACTTGTCCAAATAGGGTTTGCACACTTTGTTCATGAGGTCCATGAAAACCGCTGGCGCGTTGGTCAACCCAAATGACATAACCAAAAACTCGTAGTGACCATATCTAGTTCTAAACGCTGTCTTTGAAATGTTCTTATCTCGAACCCTTAGTTGGTGATATCACGACCTCAGATCTATCTTGGAATAAAAACTAGACCCTTAAAGCTGATCGAACAAATCATTAATGCGTAGAAGAGGATAACGATTCTTAGCCGTCACTTTGTTAAGTTCCCGATAGTCAATACATATTCTGAAAGTTCCATCCTTCTTTTTCACGTAAAAGCACTGGAGCTCACCGGGGTGATGAGTTGGGAGCCTGGGATGTATGAATCCCTTGTCTAACAATTCCTGCAATTTCTTAGACAACTCTTGTAGTTCGTTCAGTGCCAGACGGTACGGTGCCCGAGCGATCGGAGCTGCTCCAGGTACTAACTCAATCTGGAACTCTACCTGCCTATCCTGAGGAAGGCCAGGTAAGTCTTCGGAAATACTTCCAATCTTGGACTCTCTGACAAACGTAGATTTCAACTGCCAAGCACATGGGTGGCGTTTATAGTTCTACCATCGGTTACATCTATTGTATATTCTAAAACTTAAGCTGGTAAGAACTACCTCTAGAAGCCCACTCAAGTTACTAGGTATGAAACTTCTATTGGCACTCGAATGAGATAATGCTGAAGCAGAACTACCATTTCTGCCAGTTTCCTATCTTCTTGAGCCGCGAATAGTTTCTCTTTAATTGCACAGGTTGTCTACACTCATAACATCCTTTATGTGCTTCTTGTGGTTGAGGAGACTTGGCTGAGATGTTCACACGATGGTTCTTGAAGGTATGGACAAGTTTCCCCACAACGCTTGAACGGTCCATGGAGATTATTGTTGCACTTGTTGTTTATAATGGAAAGGCGGAGATGTAATGGACGGGTTCATCATAATATCTTGCTATTGAGTACCATGCTAAACGTAGTCAGCCAGAAAAATCCAATTGGATCCCACCATGGGGGAACAAACAAATGTAACATATGCCTAAACATGATAAATATCGAATGAAATGAATGTTGGAACGCTCAAATTACCAAGACTTTAAGTCTTAAATCAATCCATGAACAAGAACTATATGCATAGAGAGTTTCATCACTATATTGCAACTTTTGAAGATCTGGCACATTGTAGATGAATATTATTGCACGATCACTGAAATGCTAGAATGAGCAATGTTTCATAGAGACTAGGAATGCCATAATATGAATCTCATTAAGGCTTGAGGTAGATGCGAACTTTTATACGAGTAGAAATGAAGGATTGTTTCCATATTAATAGTGAAGTTTTATGAGAACAGAGACCTCATGTCTCAAAGTATAGAAATGAAAATTTATACTGATTATGACCGTTATCACCCGATAGAGTTCGCCAGACTTCTCATGCATGAGAAATTACAATTACGTGTGCACCCGTGATTCTAATTTGTTTTGCATGGTTGATGAGTGCGGATAGTATATATATTATGATAAAGGTTTTTCGGAAATTCAGTTTTAAATGGTTATTATTAATACTAACTACACACACAAAAGACAAGTGTACCTATCGTGAGGTAATATAATGTTAGTAAGAACCGAGTATCAATCCGTGGACACACTAAGCCTACTCAAAAACCCTCATAATTGGCTATTAATTTTGATTTAGAAAATGATAAGTTAAATGGTTATTACTAATACTAACTACACACTTTGTTTTATCAGTCTAAGGTGTTCCTCCTGTGCTTCCTTATTCTTTGAATAAATAAGAATGTTATCGATAAAGACAATGACAAACTTGTCCAAATAGGGTTTGCACACTTTGTTCATGAGGTCCATGAAAACCGCTGGCGCGTTGGTCAACCTAAATGACATAACCAAAAACTCGTAGTGACCATATCTAGTTCTAAACGCTGTCTTTGAAATGTTCTTATCTCGAACCCTTAGTTGGTGATATCACGACCTCAGATCTATCTTGGAATAAAAACTCGACCCTTAAAGCTGATCGAACAAATCATTAATGCGTGGAAGAGGATAACGATTCTTAGCCGTCACTTTGTTAAGTTCCCGATAGTCAATACATATTCTGAAAGTTCCATCCTTCTTTTTCACGTAAAAGCACTGGAGCTCACCGGGGTGATGAGTTAGGAGCCTGGGATGTATGAATCCCTTGTCTAACAATTCCTGTAATTTCTTAGACAACTCTTGTAGTTCGTTCAGTGCCAGACGGTACGGTTCCCGAGCGATCGGAGCTGCTCCAGGTGCTAACTCAATCTGGAACTCTACCTGCCTATCCGGAGGAAGGCCAGGTAAGTCTTCGGAAATACTTCCAATCTGGAACTCTCTGACAAACGTAGATTTCAACTGCCAAGCACATGGGTGGCCTTTATAGTTCTACCATCGGTTACATCTATTGTATATTCTAAAACTTAAGCTGGTAAGAACTACCTCTAGAAGTCCACTCAAGTTACTGGGTATGAAACTTCCATCGGCACTCGAATGAGATAATGCTGAAGCAGAACTACCATTTCTGCCAGTTTCCTATCTTCTTGAGCCGCGGATAGTTTCTCTTTAATTGCACAGGTTGTCTACACTCATAACATCCTTTATGTGCTTCTTGTGGTTGAGGAGACTTGGCTGGGATGTTCACACGATGGTTCTTGAAGGTATGGACAAGTTTCCCCACAACGCTTACACGGTCCATGGAGATTATCGTTGCACTTGTTGTTTATAATGGAAAGGCGGAGATGTAATGGACGGGTTCATCATAATATCTTGCTATTGAGTACTATGCTAAACGTAGTCAGCCAGAAAAATCCAATTGGATCCCACCATGGGGGAGCAAACAAATGTAACATATGCCTAAACATGATAAATATCGAATGAAATGAACGTTGGAACGCTCAAATTACCAAGACTTTAAGTCTTAAATCAATCCATGAACAAGAACTATATGCATAGAGAGTATCATCACTATATTGCAACTTTTGAAGATCTGGCACATTGTAGATGAATATTATTGCATGATCACTGAAATGCTAGAATGAGCAATGTTTCATAGAAACTAGGAATGCCATAATATGAATCTCATTAAGGCTCGAGGTAGATGAGAACTTTTATACGAGTAGAATTGAAGGATTGTTTCCATATTAATAGTGGAGTTTTATGAGAACAGAGAGCTCATGTCTCAAAGTATAGAAATGAAAATTTATACTGATTATGACCGTTATCACCCGATAGAGTTCGCCAGACTTCTCATGCATGAAAAATTACAATTACGTGTGCACCCATGATTCTAATTTGCTTTGCATGGTTGATGCGTGCGGATAGTATATATATTATGATAAAGGTTTTTCGCACAAATTCAGTTTTAAATGGTTTTTACTAATACTAACTACACACACAAAAGACAAGCGTACCTATCGTGAGGTAATATAATGTTGGTAAGAACCGAGTATCAATCCGTGGACACACTAAGCCTACTCAACAACCCTCATAATTGACTATTAATTTTGATTTAGAAAATGATAAGTTAAACAAAATAACAATAAATAAAGCTAGATAAAGATAGATTGAGACTTTTGGTGATTCTTTCAATGAAGTAAGGCTATTATCCTAATTTAGATTACACTTATGCAACTGTGATGAATTGGTGGTGTGATTAAAGTTATTGATTAAAGTAATTATGTTAATGTTTATAAATGTGAGCTGATGCGATTTCTCATCTATCCGCTCCGTAGTGACTAGGAGCACGTCAGGTTAAGATTTACTGCTTAGGTCAAAGCCCTAGTAATGTAGGTAAATCTTTTGTGTCCTTTTCGACATAGGATTTCTGAAAACATAATTTAATGTAAGAAGAGAGTTGATCAAGTTCTTTTCCAACATACCATTAATTTTAGAAAACCATAACAATTACTGTAGATTTCTCACACTAATAAAAGAGAACCCGTAAATGATCAGAAAGTTAAGGTGATATGATTTCTAATAACCATCTCTAGTTAATTAGCCATAGATTTGTTATGAATAATAGTTGATCATACTTTTTTCAACCGTGTATGACAATCACAATTACAAATCATAAGTTTATAACTTCCCATTCAAATGTAGGTGCTACCCATCAAAAGTTTTTCCAAGACCACCATAACATTAACATAATATAAATCACACCATTAGTTCATCACAAATTACATAAGGTTTCACTAAATTAGGATAACAAATGAAGTTTAGCTCATAATGAGCTTGAACCTAACAAAAAAGATAGAAGATAGTAATAAAATCATCGATAAATTAGAACAATCAAACCGATGATTCACTATGGATGATGTTAAACGATCTCGAGCTTCTTCTAAGTGTTGAATGGACCTCCAAAACCTTCTAAGGACCTCCAAAGGCCGGATTCTTGAGAGGGAACACAAGCACTTCACCTTCCAAAAAGCTTCTCTCAAAGTTGCAAATGAAGTTCTATTTATACGCTTTCTGGAGTGTTTAAGCACGGCCCCGTGCCTAAAAGGCACGGCCCCATGATAGTACAATGTACGTAAAAGTTGGTCGGCTCGTACGCTCAGATGTCGTCGGGCACGACCCCATGTTCAATGGGGCACGACCCCGTGTTTGTGGTGGGGCACGACCCCGTGCCCCCTGGGGCTCGTCCCCGTGCCTCGGGTCAGTGGAACCGTACTTTTTGTCCTGTCGGGCTGACAAACACGGGGGTGTGTTGAATTTAGCACGGGGGTGTGTTTCAGGCTGAGCATGGGGGCGTGCCTCATGAGGCACGACCCCATGCTTGAATTCCGGAGCTTAGTTTTCTTCAATTTCTTCCTTTTTAAGCTCCTTTTGTACATCTTGGTCTTTTCCAAGCCTGAAAACACAATATGAACGATTTAAGTACCAAATCATCATTTTCAGTAAGAGTTTCCAAGATAATTGATGTACAATTGATGTGTTTTATATATATAATTTGGAGCACATCAAATATCCTCACACTTAAACTTTGCTTGTCCTCAAGCAAAATCACTCAAAATAGCAACACCAATAAAAACAAAATAACTCAAGATATAAATATGTTTTTCGAGAACTATACAAACAAACTTGGTTTATCCAAATATACACAGTTAAGCACATGTCGAATGATATCCTTTCAATCAATAGAATGGTTTGTAAAGATTTTTAACATGTAAAACTTCACACTTCTCATAAGGTGCACTCACACTTGGCTATATATATGGAATCATACATAAGATGAAGTATGACTAATACGCTCAATTGCCTAGTATGAATACGTGTGAAATCATATGCTTTGTAAGGGATCAAATCTCCACCTATGTTAGGTATTTACTTGAATAAATCATTAGGTCTTTGATAGGTTGTAACTTGGCTTAGGTTTAGGGTATGGATTATTTGGGAAAAAAGTGGCTAAATACTAAAGACGATGATCTTGGCTTATTTGATTGATATAAACTATCAGGAAAGTAATAAAAAGGTTTTCCCATACAATACTCAAGCTGCAAGGGATATACAAACTCGAGGACTCGTTTATGGTCAGATTGTCATGACCGTATTGTATTTTCAAAAACTGCACCTCATCCTTAACCTGAAGATATACGTAGCTATCCTTTTTTTAGGGTCGTTCGGCTTGGAGCCTAAAAGCACCCAACGGATTTGGATGTCGAATTCTTGGATTTGGTTTGGTTTTTGCTGCATTTTCCTTCGTGAAACAAATTCTCCACATGTTGGGCATTTTTCATATCATTTTTCCTTTCTTGATCACATATTTTGAAATACCACAAAATGACGAAACTAGTTTTCTTCTTCCTCTTCTTTTTTCCTTCTTTTTTCTTTTTTTTGTTTTTGAAATAAGCCAAAACATGTCTTTAACGAAAAGGGTTTTGTTGAAGCTTTTTTTTTGTTTAGTGGCTTAGTGGTTTACGTGATGGGAAATGAAAACGTTTTAAGCTCGATGGGGCTAACTAGGGATAACGTTTGAGTAAGGATATTTGAAAATGGTAAAGGCTCAAATGTTGGGTTTTTCTAATTTCCTAAATCCTTTTTATGCAAGAACTACTTATAAGGTTTTAAAATGTATACCCAAAATAAGTTCTAATTCACATGCAACATAAGACACCCATAATATATCCATAATGGAAGCAAAATTGCATAAATGCAAAGCTTGTTTAAGGATTAAAATTAAGCTCACATATCAGATGGAATTAGGTATAAGTGTTTCATTTTACACGTTTGAATATTTTTACCAACTCGTTTTGCTTTTCAGGATATCACAAAAAATATTTTAAGGTTATTTGGATTTGCTTTATTTGTTTATTTATTTCTCGAAAACGTATATTTATATTTTGTTTTATCAAAAATTGTTTCATGTTTCCTGTGTTGTTGCCACAAACACTAAAACTTGTAACATCCAAAAGTTCAATATTAATTTATTTAATTAGGATTAGTGTTCAGTCGCACACCATGCGTACGAATGAGGCCCAATCGCACGAATGACGGGCGTATGGGCTCAGTCGTACGATTGAGTCGTGCGAATAGGTCCAGTCGTACGACTGAGTATGGCGGCTAAAATAGGCATGTAGGATAAGTAGGGCGGTTAAGGGTGTTCAAAAGCAGATTTTATCTGCAGTAATCTCATTCCCTTGTTCCTTTCGAACCCAAACACCCTGTTCTTGCCAAATCGACTAAGCTAACTCCGTCTCGGTAAGTTTCGCTTGGTACGGATCGATTTTTGAATATGTTAAGCTGTGTAGGTGGTTGAAATTGATCCAAAAACATGTTTTAAATCTGGGATTTTGTTCAATTTTTCTGTTAAGCTAAAAAGTGAGGGTTCGAATCCTAGTTTTTGTGAAGTTTGATGAAATAAGGACCCGAAACGGTTGTAAATAAAGTGTATATGTTCTGTTGTGAATATGGCATAATCTAAACGGTTAAAACTCGAGTTTTTGGATCAAATATGTCAAGAACACAGCTGCTGATCCGTTTCAGGCGAATGAGCCCAGTCGCATGACCCATTCGTGCGACTGAGTCAATCGCATTGTTCAAACATGCGACTGAAGTTCAGTCGCATGAACCAATCGCACGAATGGAGGTCATTCGCACAAACCCTGTTATAGCTCATTCGCACCTCTGTCTTATGGTCCATTCGTACGACTAAGCTCAGTCGCATGTTCAGTCATACGAATGAGTCCAGTCGCATAGCCTTAGTCGTGTGAGGTGGTCAGCTAGGGGTGATTTGACTAAGTTAGGGTTGTTGTTTTAGATTTGCTTTGAGAAGGAGAAGTTTTAGCTGCCCTAGTGTATTTGGAATGGTAAACACTTGCTGAAAGCATTAAGGTGAGTTCTAATTGCCCTTTTTATGTGTTAATCCCGTTTGATAAATGTTGTTTGACAAAATCGGGCATTGGCATGCATATAAATAAATAGAAAATGTGAATAAGAGTTGAAAGTGGTAAATTGTGGTGAATGGCGAGGTGGAGGTTTGACCCACCAACTATAGACGGAGGTTTGACCCGTCAACGCCAACTATAGACGGAGGTTTGACCGTCAACGCGCGAGGTGGAGGTTTGACCCACCAAATTAAAATCGATAAAAAGATGTCCATAAATACCTTATGGGTATTCGATATGCATATCAATATTGAGACAAATAAATGGACTGATGAATGTTTATGAATCATTCGGTGTTGTAACAATTGATGAGTTGTTATTATTGAAATGTGGTGTACGTTAGAACTCATCAGTTTATCTGATTTGTGTTTGTTTTCTTATGCATGCCAGGTATTAATAGAAATGTTCGCGGAGGCGCCCTACCGAGTTAAATTCCGGTTATGGTGTATGATACTGGCTATAATGTTGGGTTTTGGGAAAGATGTACATGAAGTTTGATAAAGTTTTTAAGATGTCAGTTAAAGTGTTGTTGTTTCTTGTTAATGATGTAAACAATTTTAATATATAAAAATTTCCGCTGCATTTGTAGTCTCTGAATTGTTATAATAACCCAACTAGTAGCACCCTCCTTATTATATTATATTGTTATGAGATTGAGGGTGTTACAAGTTGGTATCAGAGCCTTAGTTAAAGAGATTTGAACAATTGATTGTTCAAACTTTAACTGAAAATGTGGGAAGTGCCAGTATCTACAACCGGAAGTGGGGTGAAGTATTGTGTGAATGAGTATTTAATTGTTAGTGATAATTCAGTCAATTGTTGAATGAAAGTGATTGTTTGAATTAAAAGATTAGTATTATGTGTATGCATGATTTTGTGGTTAGATAGGGTTAGAAATAAACTGTGAAAGGATAATGAGAAGAGGCAGGATGGTGTGAATAAGTAAATAATTGATAACACCTGGCCAATGTTATGAGCAATTTACATTATATGCAGCATCCTGGGATCACTCATTATTTGATAATGGTTTATTTCTTATCGTAGATGGAGGAAACTGGTAATACAAACCCTAGACTTGAAGCTAGGATCTCAGGTGATGAACTTAAGGTGGCTATAGGTGATGAAGTCGCCCGAGTGTTGCGTACTACTTTACTTGAAATATTAAGAGACCTTAGAAAGGGTGGTGAATCGTCATCCCAACCAACTCCTCCACCTGTTGTTGTTGAGCCGGTAGTGGAGAAACCAGTGTCATATAAACATTTCAAAGAATGTGACCCGCCTAAGTTTGAAGGCCAGAAGGATGTAGTAGTAACTTATAAGTGGTTACGAGAGATGGAAGCAGCGTTTAAACTTAGTAGATGCAAGGAAGACCAGAAAGTGGGCTTTGCGGTGCATTCTATTCAAGCAGAAGCCTTGTATTGGTGGGATACAGTAGAACAGGCCATGGGTGAGGCCGCCGTGAGCCAGATGATGTGGGAAACTTTTAAAGCGTTAGTGATAGAAAAGTTCTGTCCGAAAGGCGAGATGGACAGAATTGAGATCAAGTTTTTGCAGCTTCAGGCAGGCAGTTTAAGTCATAAAGAGTATACCTCTAGGTTTGAAGAAATGGCTCGTTTGGTACCTCATTTAGTAACTCCTGAGGCTAAGAGGATTACTAGGTATATTCAGGGATTACCCCCTAAGGTGAGAATGCTAGTAAAGTCTAATTCTCCTTCTACATACCAAGCCACGATAAATTTGGCTGCGGACATGTATGAGGAAGTCACTGAGTCTGAAAAACCTGTGGTGAAAGAAGAAGTGGTTAGTCGTCAGGAAACTTCACTGAGTTCTAGGCCTATGTATGGACAGAGTGGGCCGTAGAAGAGAAAGTTTAATGCTAGGGGCTTTATAGGTCCCCCTCCTCGGTGTAATAGATGTGGGAAGTTTCATAGAGGAGAATGTAGATTGAATCACCCGGCATGTCGTAAATGTGGGAAGCCTGGACATTTTGTTTCCAGATGTCCATAACTTCGGTGTTATGAACGTGGGGAGATGGGACATATGAAATCTGAATGTCCAAAGTTTAGACCTGGACCGGTCCCTATTCGTGCAGTGGGAGGACCGAGTAAAGTCAGTGCGAGTGGTAGTAGCGGTACTGCGGGGAGTGCATTTACAATAACTACGGAGGAGGCTAAGGCATTACCAGATGTCGTGTCGGGTACGTTTCTTGTTAATGATGTACCAGCTAGAATTCTATTTGATTCGGGGGCTAATAGAAGTTTTATATCAATAAAATTCCATGCCTTAATAAAAGTTAAACCATCAAAGCTAGATGTTGCCTTTTCAGTAAAAACTGCCTCTAATGAATTTATAGTTGTTAGTGAGGTATTAGATGATTGTTTTGTCGAACTAGAAGGTGTAAAATTCCTGCTAAGTTACATATGATGAAATTAGGAGGTTTTGATGTAGTATTGGGAATGGACTGGTTATCTACGTTTGAGGCTCAGATAATATGCAAAAGAAACATGATTGTGTTGCGAGCACCAGATGGTAATTTGGTAACGGTTTTTGGTGATGAGCATGATAGTGTGGTGAAAGTCATATCTATGATTAAGGCGGAGAAATTATTGAGTAGGGGTTGCGAGTCATTTTTGGCATATGTAGTTGATACTGCTAAGAAGACGAAGAAACTAGAAGATGTTCCAGTGGTTTGTGATTTCCCCGATGTATTTCCTGAGGATCTACCCGGTATACCTCCTGATAGAGAAATTGAGTTTAGAATTGACTTAGTACCTGAAGCAAAACCTATCGCTAAAACCCCTTATAGACTTGCACCAGCTGAGCTGAAAGAACTTCTGAAGCAATTACAGGAATTATTAGACAAAGGTTTTATTCGACCAAGCACTTCGCCGTGGGGTGCTCCAGTTCTGTTTGTAAAGAAGAAGGACCGTAGTTTAAGGATGTGCATAGATTATAGAGAACTAAACAAGCTGACTGTCAAGAATAAATACCCATTACCTCGTATAGACGACTTGTTTGATCAACTCCAAGGTGCTAATTGGTTCTCAAAGATAGATCTTAGATCCGGGTACCATCAGTTAAAGGTGAAAGAAGAGGACATACCAACGACAGCTTTTCGTACGCGATATGGGCATTATGAATTTTTGGTGATGTCATTTGGATTAATGAATGCTCCTGCTGCATTCATGGATTTGATGAACCGGGTATGTAGACCGATGCTGGATAAATCGGTAATTGTGTTTATGATGATATTTTGATCTATTCTAAGAACGAAGGAGATCATGCTTGTCACATTCGAGAAGTATTGGAAACCTTGAGAAAGAATAAGCTGTATGCAAAATTCTCTAAATGTGAATTTTAGTTAAGGGAAGTGCAATTTTTGGGCCATGTGGTGAATGCGGATGGAATATTGGTGGATCCTGCGAAGATTGAGGTCGTGATGAATTGGGAGATTCCTAAAAGTCCTTCAGAAATTCATAGTTTCTTAGGACTGGCAGGATACTATAGGAGATTCATTCAGGATTTTGCTAAGATTGCTTCTCCATTGACGAAATTAACTCGAAAATACGTTAAGTATGAATGGAATAAAGAACAGGAAGTTGCTTTTCAGGAACTAAAGAACCGATTAACACAAGCTCCAGTATTGGCCATACCAGAAGGTGTAGATGATTTAGTGATATATTCTGATGCATCATATCAGGGATTGGGGTGTGTTTTGATGCAACGTGGGAGAGTTATTGCTTATGCTTCTAGACAGTTGAAGACCCATGAAGTTAATTACCCAACCCACGATTTAGAATTAGCAGCTGTAGTTTTTGCTCTTAAGATATGGCGACATTACTTATATGGAGTGAGGTGTACCATCTTTACTGATCATAAGAGCCTGAAGTACTTCTTTGAGCAAAAAGATTTGAATATGAGACAAAGGCGATGGTTGGAGTTAATCAAAGATTATGATTGTGAAATTTTGTATCACCCCGGGAAAGCAAATGTGGTTGCTGATGCATTGAGCAGAAAGGAGAAGTACGAACCGATTAAGGTTAAGGCGTATAAACTTGTGATTACTCCTGATTTTATGCAACAGCTGAAAGAAACCCAATTTGAAGCATTAAAAGAAGAAAACATTAAGAGAGAAAGAATGGTTGGTCAAGAAAGATATTTAGAAGAAAATGGTCATGGTGTTAAAATCAGATTTGGTCGAATGTGGGTTCCGTTGGCTTTACGCGATAGGGTACTTGATGAAGCTCACAAATCAAGGTATTCCGTTCACCCAGGCATGACCAAGATGTATCAAGATTTGAAGCATGATTATTGGTGGCCAGGAATGAAATTTAATGTGATGCAGTATGTAATAAATGCCTGACGTGTGCCCAAGTGAAAGCTGAACATCAGAAGCCATATGGATTATTGCAACCCTTACCTCTTCCAGCCTGGAAGTAGGACGATCTGACCATGGATTTTATAACTAAACTGCCTCGTACACCAAAAGGTTATGATACTATTTGGGTAGTGGTGGACCAACTAACCAAGAGTGCTTTATTTTTACCCATACGGGAAACCTACTCGGTGGAAAGGCTAGCTGATATCTTTACAAAAGAAATAGTTAGATTACATGGAGTTCCAAAAGTATCATGTCTGATAGGGATGCCAGGTTTACCTCTAGATATTAGAGGAAGTTTCATGAGGCAATGGGGACTAAACTTTGTTTTAGTACAGCCTATCATCCCCAAACAGATGGCCAAAGTGAAAGAACTATTCAAACATTAGAGGATATGCTACGGGCATGTAGTATTGATTTTGGAGGTAGCTGGGATAGTCATCTTCCTTTAGCTGAATTTGCATACAACAACAGTTATCAAGCTACCCTTCAGATGTCCCCGTTTGAGATGTTGTACGGAAGAAAGTGCAGAACTCCACTTTCTTGGGGAGATATGGGGCAACGTGAATTGGGGAATAGTGAAATAGTTTAAGAAACAATGTCAAAGTTTGAAGTAGTTAAAAATCGTATTAGAGAGGCGAAAAGCAGGCAGAAATCATATGCAGATCGTAGAAGGAAACCATTAGAATTTAAAGTTGGGGATTTTGTTTTGTTAAAAGTTTCTCCATGGAAAGGCATCATTCGATTTAGAAAAAGGGGCAAACTAAGTCCACGTTTTATTGGACCTTTCCGAATAATAGAGAAAGTGGGGTATGTAGCATATAAATTAGATCTACCAGAAGAACTGAGTACTATTCATCCAACCTTCCACGTCTCCCAGTTACGAAAATGCTTAGCTAATGAAACTCAATATATACCATTAGATGATATTGAGGTTGATGAGAAACATAATTATGTTGAACAACCTGTGGCCATTATAGATCGTAAGGAGAAGAAACTTAGAAATAAAAGCATTAGCTTAGTCTGGGTGCAGTGGGCACATCGCCAAGGATCTGAGTCAACCTGGGAACCAGAAGAAGAGATGAGACGGAACTACCCTCAGTTGTTTTAGCCAGGTTTCGAGGACGAAACCCTAAATAAGGTGGGTAGACTTGTAACATCGAAAATTTCAATATTAATTTATTTAATTAGGATTAGTGTTCAGTCGCACGCCATGCGTACGAATGAAGCCCAATCGCACGAATGACGGGTGTATGGGCTCAGTCGTACGATTGAGCCGTGTGAATGGGTCCAGTCGTACGACTGAGTATGGTGGCTAAAATAGGCATGTAGGATAAGTAGGGCGGTTAAGGGTGTTCAAAAGCAGATTTTATCTGCAGTAATCTCATTCCCTTGTTCCTTTCGAACCCAAACACCCTGTTCTTGCCAAATCGACTAAACTAACTCCGTTTCGGTAAGTTTCGCTTGGTACGGATCGATTCTTGAATATGTTAAGCTGTGTAGGTGGTTGAAATTGATCCAAAAACATGTTTTAAATCTGGGATTTTGTTCAATTTTTCTGTTAAGCTAAAAAGTGAGGGTTCGGATCCTAGTTTTTGTGAAGTTTGATGAAATAAGGACCCGAAACGGTTGTAAATAAAGTGTATATGTTCTGTTGTGAATATGGCATAATCTGAACGGTTAAAACTCGAGTTTTTGGATCAAATATGTCAAGAACACAGCTGCTGATCCATTTCAGGCGAATGAGCCCAGTCGCATGACCCATTCGTGCGACTGAGTCAATCGTATTGTTCAAACATGCGACTGAAGTTCAGTCGCATGAACCAATCGCACGAATGGAGGTCATTCGTACAAACCCTGTTATAGCTCATTCGCACCTCTATCGTATGGTCCATTCGTACGACTAAGCTTAGTCGCATGTTCAGTCGTACGAATGAGTCCAGTCGCATAGCCTTAGTCGTGTGAAGTGGTCAGCTAGGGGTGATTTGACTAAGTTAGGGTTGTTGTTTTAGATTTGCTTTGAGAAGGAGAAGTTTTAGCTGCCCTAGTGTATTTGGATTGGTAAACACTTGCTGAAAGCATTAAGGTGAGTTCTAATTGCCCTTTTTATGTGTTAATGCCGTTTGATAAATGTTGTTTGATAAAATCGGGCACTGGCATGCATATAAATAAATAGAAAATGTGAATAAGAGTTGAAAATGGTAAATTGTGGTGAATGGCGAGGTGGAGGTTTGACCCACCAACTATAGACGGAGGTTTGACCCGTCAACGCCAACTATAGATGGAGGTTTGACCGTCAACGCGCGAGGTGGAGGTTTGACCCACCAAACTATAGACGGAGGTTTGACCCATCAACGCGCGAGGTGGAGGTTTGACCCACCAAATTAAAATCGATAAAAAGATGTCCATAAATACCTTGTGGGTATTCGATATGCATATCAATACTGAGACGAATAAATGGACTGATGAATGTTTATGAATCACAATTGATGAGTTGTTATTATTGAAATGTGGTGTACGTTAGAACTCATCAGTTTATCTGATTTTGTGTTTGTTTTCTTATGCATGCCAGGTATTAATAGAAATGTTCCCGGAGGCGCCCCACCGAGTTAAATTCCGGTTATGGTGTATGATACTGGCTATAATGTTGGGTTTTGGGAAAGATGTACATGAAGTTTGATAAAGTTTTTAAGATGTCGGTTAAAGTGTTGTTGTTTCTTGTTAATGATGTAAACAGTTTTAATATATAAAAATTTCCGCTACGTTTGTAGTCTCTGAATTGTTATAATAACCCAACTAGTAGCACCCTCCTTATTATATTATATTGTTATGAGATTGAGGGTGTTACAAAACTAGAGTGACTTTTTGCAAAATATTTAATTATAACTTGGACCTATTTATAAGCAAAGTATCAAGCATAGATACCCTTCCCCACACTTAAACTTCACATTATCCTCAATGTGATTAACAATAAATATTAAGTAGAGAAAGGAAAACGAAAACTACCCTAAAATGATGAGTCAAATGGTTACGATCGTTTTTCCACAGCCGCCTTGAATGAGCTCAAAAGAATACATCGGGAAATCTAAAACACCAATTTATTTAAGCAAAAAGTTAAATTCCTAAGCACATAAAATAAAAATAAACAGACTGAAACTAAAATAGAGCCATGTTTTGGTTACGGGTCCTTGGCTAGACCCTATCCCGCACTTAGTTTTTGATGAGGTGGAGGTTTATCACCTCCGAGAAAATCTTAGTTGGTACATCGATTTGGTCATTAACCGATGACTATTAACTTTGAAGCTTAGTCCCTCATTGTTTTCAACATTGATAGCATTATGTGGATCGACTTCTTCTTCTTTTTTAATAATTATTAATTTTTTTGAAGTAAAACAAAATAGTACAAAATTTGGATTGTCTTTCAAACTACCATGTGTCCCTGGCAACGGCGCCAAAAACTTGATGTGTGCGGATAGTATATATATTATGAATTTATGATAAAGGTTTTTCGCACAAATTCAGTTTTTAAATGGTTATTACTAATACTAACTACACACATAAAATGCAAGTGTACCTATCGTGAGGTCATATAATGTTGATAAGAACCGAGTATCAATCCGTGGACACACTAAGCCTACTCAACAACCCTCATAATTGACTATTAATTTTGATTTAGAAAATGATAAGTTAAACAAAATAACAATAAATAAAGATAGATAAAGATAAATTGAGACTTTTGGTGATGCATTCAGTGAAGTAAGGTCGTTATCCTAATTTAGATTACACTTATGCAACTATGGTGAATTGGTGGTGTGATTAAAGATATTGATTAAAGTAATTATGTTAATGTTTATAAATGTGGGCTGGCGTGATTTCTCGTCTATCCGCTCCATAGTGACTAGGACCACATCAGGTTGAGATTTACTGCTTAGGTCAAAGCCCTAGTAATGTAGGTAAATCTTTTGTGTCCTTTTCGACATATGATTTCTGAAAACATAACTTAATGTAAGAAGAGAGTTGATCAAGTTCTTTTCCAACATACCATTAATTTTAGAAAACCATAACAATTACTGTAGATTTCTCAGACTAATAAAAGGGAACCCGTAAATGATCAGAAAGTTAAGGTAATATGATTTCTAATAACCATCTCTAGTTAATTAGCCATATATTTGTTATGAATAAAAGTTGATCATACGTTTTTCAACCGTGTATGACAATCACTATTACAAATCATAAGTTTATAACTTCCCATTCAAATCTAGGTGCTACCCATCGAAAGTTTTCCCAAAACCACCATAACATTAACATAATATAAATTACACCATTAGTTCATCACAAATTACATAAGGTTTCACTAAACTAGGATAACAAATGAAGTTTAGCTCATAATGAGCTTGAACCTAACAAAAAAGATAGAAGATAGTAATGAAATCATCGATAATTAGAACAATCAAACCGATGATTCACTATGGATGACGTTAAACGATCTCGAGCTTCTTCTAAGTGTTGAATGGACCTCCAAAACCTTCTAATGACCTCCAAAGGCCGGATTCTCGAGAGGGAACACCAGCACTTCACCTTCCAAAAAGCTTCTCTCAAAGTTGCAAATGAAGTTCTATTTATAGGCTTTCTGGAGTGTTTAAGCACGGCCCCGTGCCTAAAAGGCACGGCCCCATGATAGTACAATGTACGTAAAAGTTGGTCGGCTCGTACGCTCAGATGTTGCCGGGCACAACCCCGTGTTCAATAGGGCACGACCCCGTGTTTGTGGTGGGGCACAACCCCGTGCCTCGGGTCGGGGATGTGACAACTCGGAAAAATTCATGATTTAATATAGTATTTATGCGATTATACGAATTAGATTTTATATTTTTATTATTATTTAATAATAATATTAAAAAAATATAAAAATAATGATAATAATAATAATAACAAAAATAATAATAACAAAAATAATAATAACAATAATAATAATAACAAAAATAATAATAACAAAAATAATAATAACAATAATAATAATAATAATAATAGTGATAATAATAAAAATGTAAATAATAATAATAATAATAATAATTTTATTAACAATAATATTTTATAAAAATTTATTAAACTTGGGTTTAATAAGTCCAGGGGGTAGTTTTGCCAAGTTTGAAACTTCAAAAGAAAGTTTTGTACATAAAATAATAATCCCTGAAAACTACAGGGACTAAATGTGTAAATTCATTTAAAACCCATCGCCCCCACCGTCGCCCTTCGTTTCTCCGGCGACCACCGGCCGAACTCCGGCGACTCCGAAACGCGTAATTTACTCGGTTTTGACTCAATCATTTGTTCCCGACACACCCGCATGAGTGATTCGAACTCATGCCCTACTTTAATTGACTCAAAATACAGCTCATGAACCACTAATCTGACCAATTTACTTTCGGTCACTTTACAGGCCATAAATCGCACTATACATCACAATAATTCAATTAAATTAATCCAAACGAACGGCTATAATATTCCTAAGCTAATGGTACTTCGAATTGTATCTGAACCACTCAAAATCATACAGTTCAATCGCCATTTCTCTCTCGGCCTGCAACTCATTCGATTTTCGCCTTCTGAGTTCTATTTCACGAAACCAACAGAGGGCTTTCATTAGTAAGGCCATTAGAAGCTTCCTGTAAAATGAATTCGGTTATGATCACCATTTACACCCTGAACCGATCTCATGACTGTCGTGACTGTTCTTCAATGGTCCAGCATCAATTCGTCTTCCAAATAGGTAATTTAATACATGAACACACTCGATTTGACATGGGGAACAAAAGCCCCATGTCTATTGCAGTGATCATTCGAGTTTAAGCTTCAATTTGGGATTGGATCGAATTAGGGTTCTTGGTGGAATTGGGGTTTTTGGAATTTGGGTTTAAAAGAATTAAAAGCTGAGTCTTAGCGCGGCTGTAGGCCTTGGTTTACTGGTTTGGGTGTGGGAGTGTGGGTTTGTGGTCACGGGTTCGAACCCGGCCACCAATATATTTTTAAAAAGCCTTTTTGAACCTTTCAAAATACAGAAAAATTATTAAAAATTATAAAAATAATTTTTATAAACTTTGTTAATTTTATAAGTTATTTAATCATCTTCTGGAAAATTATTTCATTAAAAACCTTGTTATTTATTTATTTATTTATTTATTTATAAAATTGTTACAAAGGTTATAAATTGTTATTTTTATAAAAAATGGATTCTAAATAATGATTTAAATCATCAAATTATTAATAGACATTATATTATTAATTATGGATTAATTATGATAAATAAACACAAAGTAGATTTTATAATTTAAATATTTATAAAATCTTACAAAAATTAAATATAAACTTACATAGTTAAATAATGTCTAAAATTTATTAAGAACATAATGATATGTTAAAATCATTATTAAAATTAATCAAATGAAATACAAATATTTAGTTATTAAAGAATTAACAGAATAACTAAAAGATTTAATTATATGTTTATAACAAATCTTCGAAAACCAAACCTTAGATCAATTGAATGCCAGGTTCAAGATCTAACTTATTTAGGTTATGGATTTGTATCTATTTGCTTATGTGAATTATAATTCCTTAGCAGGAATTTACTAGCTTGTCAACACCACACAAGGACTGAGGTGAGTTCATACTTAACTGTTCCCCTTTTTAAATTATTTAAATATTTTGGGGAAGGATACATGTTGTAATTAAAATTACAAATTATTTTTGTGTATTATATTAAATTATAATTGAATCATATTTATGATTACATATGGTTACTATGAAAATCCTTCTCTGTAAACTGGAGTATTAACAAGGCAGGGATCTTTTGGATAGTACTATCGGGGAGTGACTGACCCCCACAAAGGTTTGGACATGTGGTCCTTATCAGACGCACAAAGATCTCGCTGTCATTCGGGATGACTGTTCTGGTGTGAGAAGGCAGATATGCGCTATATAAAGTTTGCCGTTATAGTTCCACTTACAACCCATATGAGGATAAATGTAAAGAGAGGATTCGCGCCCTCTGATTTGAATTATTATAAATAACATAATATACACATGAAAAGGATATTAAACTATGATACATGGGCAAATCCTATGTGAAGGATTTGTTGGGCTTGTACATAGAAATAATAAACTATGATATATGGGCAAATCCTATGTGAAGAATTTGTTGGGCTTGTACATAGTGGGTATGTAGGATAGCGGGTTCACCTTATTAAAAAGGGTTCCGACAGGCTATTCATATACCGGTGAGTAATTTAAACTCACACTTTTACAATAAACTCTTCTTTGAATGATAATTGATGATTTATCAAATATGTTTTACTTACCTATGAACTCACCAACCCTCTGTTGACACTTGATTTTACATGTATTCTCAGGTATCTACTAGGAGCTTATGGACATGCACGTAGGATCATATAAGAGCTCAAGATACATATTGTTTATTATCTGAGATATGATTAGACGTATTGTTAAGAAACGATCTATATATTTATTTACGCTGCGTATAATATCTAAAGCTCTGAATAATAATGGATTGATTATCTAAAACTTATCATATAGATAACTGCATCTCATGTGTAACTACCGTGTTCGATCCTGTTTGCTCACCCCTCCGTGATAGATTCCAGACCCGGAATTTGAGGGTGTGACAGATTGGTATCAGAGCCATTGGTTATAGTGAGTTAGGAATTACATCTAGCCTATAGCCATACAATAGTTGCACAAAGTAAATTGCTTTAGTTAGAGATCGAATAGGATTAAGAAGTTATATGCTTAAACTTAGATAGTTGTTTTCCTAAACTTAACTTTGACTCTTTGTCTCTTTCTGATAATTCCTAAACTTATTCTCAACGACATGTGGGATCTACACTTATCATCGTGCCTAAATCAAATGGTTTTCAAAATGAGCTTTGAATCGTTATTCGTGGTTTTCAAATTCGTCAAAGTCTGTGTCTTACAACTTGAGACATGTAATGCTGGAAGAGCGTGATACCTGTATCTCGAGGTGTTCTGTCTAGGCAAGGTATTCGTATAAATCCAAATCAACCGATGGACCTATTTACCTTACCTGGGAACTCTCGGGATGAGTATCTGCTTATAGGTACGCATGTCTTCAACAAAGTTGTGATTGACCCAATACTTTGATTAGTCAACGTACTCTCCTTGATTTACGAATCAAACGATTACACCTGGAACATCTCATTGCTATTATGCCAAATTCTCGATTGTCATTTTCATGTTGTATAGCTCATATTACCCAATTTCCATAAAAATTCTTAATGATCTTTCAGAATGGCTTCTCGTCAAATCCGTTCACGGTCTAGAAACTCTGGTCGTAAGATTGCTGCTATTGTAGCACGTGAAGTTACTGCGGTCATTCACAAGTCTATAAGGAAAATGGGTCAAATTACCTTGACGTGTTCCATTTGATAATCTATGCTACACTTGTCCTAACCTAAAGAGAGACTTGTTTCCCTAGTACCTGCCCTGACATGGTTATACCTGAAATCTTGAAAGTATGAAGGATAGGCAGCTATCATTAGGCATATTGTACTTATATGCTTGTAGTTTACTTGTTATTACTTAAGTCCTGTCCTACTTAGAGCCTTCATGGTATTTCCAATTATGACATTAATTTTATCTTTTAAGAGACATTCCTCCACTTAGCATTTCAGTAACTGAGGGACTGATTGAATGCTTAGAATGAAAGTGAACTACAGGAAATATAGAAGGGTGATGATACTCTCTATACATACATTACGTTATTCTTTGGGATGATGCTAAGAAAAATTAGGATGTCGTGTAACCGGTTTAAGCACATTCTTAGTATACCGGTGATGTTTACAAATAGGGTTACTATTACCTAAGGAATGAAATGCAAAAGTTAGAATTATAATTCTAAAATCATGCAATGGTAGGGTTAAGTCGTGCTCTTTATATTGATAAAATCCATGAATTGATAAAACTGATGTCATACCTTATGACATTAGACCAAATAGAATTAAGAAGGACACTAGGAAAAATCTAGTGAGTAGTAGAATAAGCCTCTCTGATGGTTTAGATGATTTGCTTTAATACCAATGTTGTGAACCTAGCTATGTTGGTTGATACGATTAAGCTAACATGTGTTAAACAGGGACATTAAGAAGGTTGGAGTTCCGACCATTACCATAAGTGTGCCCTAGGTTGATTAGGACCCCAAGACAAGTTAGAAATGATCAGAGTTAGGAAATGACTATAACTAGAAAGTAAGAATAGTTAAATTATGAAAATAAAGGTAATACATCACGAGGTCATACATTTATGACTGAAGCAAGCCATATTCGACAAGACCAATGTTGTTACATGCACGTACCTTATCATCGGTAGCTACACATCTATTTAATACCAGGGTTGATAATAGTTTTGATTCTTCTGGAATTATTCTTAGCATTAACCCTAATTGCTTAGAAATTATCTCTAGACACGGAGTGTCAGTGTCTGTCATCTCTGATCGTGACGCACGATTTACATCTGTCTTTTCGGGTAAACTTCAGAAAGCTCTAGGCACTTGCCTAGATATGAGCACAGCCTATCCTATCACGCTCAGACTGATGGTCAAAGTGAAAGAACCATACAGACTCTTGAGGATATGCTTAGGGCTTGTGTTATTGATTTTTGAAAGAACTGGGAAGGTCATCTACCTTTGGTAGAGTTCTCATATAATAATAGCTATCATCCGAGCATCAAGGCGGCACCATTCGAGGCCTTATATGGACGTAAATGTAGATCACCGCTTTGCTGGGCAGAAGTTGGAGATAGTCAACTTACTGGCCCAGAATTGATCTTTGAAACTCATGAGAAAATTGTCCAGATAAGTGAACGCATGGCTGCTGCCAGGGATCGCCAGAAAAGCTACGCTGATAAACACCGCAAGCCACTTGAATTTCAGGAAGGAGATAAAGTTTTGCTAAAGGTATCTCCCTGGTTGGGAGTTATACGTTTTGGGAAACGAGGGAAATTGAACCCTCGCTACGTGGGACCTTTTGAAATTGTCAGAAGGATCGACCCAGTAGTCTATGAATTAAATCTACCTGCTGAACTTGGTGGTGTGCACAATGTTTTTCACGCATCCATCTAAGAAAGTGTTTATCTGATAAATCACTTGTTGTGCCTTTAGAGGAACTGCAAGTAGATGAGAAACTCAGGTTGTCGAGGAACCAGTTGAAATCATGGATAGAGAAGTTAAACAACTAAAGCATAGTAAGATTCCGATTGTCAGAGTTCGGTGGAACTCCCGACATGGTCCTGAGTTCACTTGGGAACGAGAGGACGAAATGATGCGCAAGTATCCTAACCTGTTCAAGAATGTTGCCAGTACTTCTTAATTTTCGGGACGAAAATTCCTGTAACAGGGGGATGATGTGACAACTCGGAAAAATTCATGATTTAATATAGTATTTATGCGATTATACGAATTAGATTTTATATTTTATTATTATTTAATAATAATATTAAAAAAAATATAAAAGTAATGATAATAATAATAATAACAAAAATAATAATAACAAAAAATAATAATAATAATAGTGATAATAATAAAAATGTAAATAATAATAATAATAATAATTTTATTAATAATAATAATTTATAAAAATTTATTAAACTTGGGTTTAATAAGTCCAGGGCAGTTTTGACAAGTTTGAAACTTCAAAAGAAAGTTTTGTACATAAAATAATAATCCCTGGAAACTACAGGGACTAAATGTGTAAATTCATTTAAAACCCATCGCCCCCACCGTCGCCCCTTCATTTCTCCGGCGACCACCGGCCGAACTCCGGCGACTCCGAAACGCGTAATTTACTCGGTTTTGACTCAATCATTTGTTCCCGACACACCCGCGTGAGTGATTCGAACTCATGCCCCACTTTAATTGACTCAAAATACAGCTCATGAACCACTAATCTGACCAATTTACTTTCGGTCACTTTACAGGCCATAAATCGCACTATACATCACAATAATTCAATTAAATTAATCCAAACGAACGGCTATAATATTCCTAAGCTAATGGTACTTCGAATTGTATCTGAACCACTCAAAATCATACAGTTCAATCGCCATTTCTCACTCGGCCTGCAACTCATTCGATTTCCGCCTTCTGAGTTCTATTTCACGAAACCAACAGAGGGCTTTTCATTAGTAAGGCCATTAGAAGCTTCCTGTAAGAGGAATTCAGTTATGATCACCATTTACAACCTGAACCGATCTCATGACTGTCACGACTGTTCTTCAATGGTCCAGCATCAATTCGTCTTCCAAATAGGTAATTTAATACATGAACACACTCGATTTGACATGGGGAACAAAAGCCCCATGTCTATTGCAGTGATCATTCGAGTTTAAGCTTCAATTTGGGATTGGATCGAATTAGGGTTCTTGGTGGAATTGGGTTTTTTGGAATTTGGGTTTAAAAGAATTAAAAGCTGAGTCTTAGCGCGGCTGTAGGCCTTGGTTTACTGGTTTGGGTGTGGGAGTGTGGGTTTGTGGTCACGGGTTCGAACCCGACCACCAACATATTTTTTAAAAAGCCTTTTGAACCTTTTAAAAATACAGAAAAATTATTAAAAATTATAAAAATAATTTTTATAAACTTTCTTAATTTTATAAGTTATTTAATCATCTTCTGGAAAATTATTTCATTAAAAACCTTATTATTTATTTATTTATTTATTTATTTATTTATAAAATTGTTACAAAGGTTATAAATTGTTATTTTTATAAAAAATGGATTCTAAATAATGATTTAAATCATCAAATTATTAATAGACATTATATTTTTAATTATGGATTAATTATGATAAATAAACACAAAGTAGATTTTATAAATTTAAATATTTATAAAATCTTACAAAAATTAAATATAAACTTACATAGTTAAATAATGTTTAAATTTTTAAGAACATAATGATATGTTAAAATCATTATTAAAATTAATCAAATGAAATACAAATATTTAGTTATTAAAGAATTAACAGAATAACTAAAAGATTTAATTATATGTTTATAACAAATCCTCGAAAACCAAACCTTAGATCAATTGAATGCCAGGTTCAAGATCTAACTTATTTAGGTTATGGATTTGTATCTATTTGCTTATGTGAATTATAATTCCTTAGCAAGAATTTACTAGCTTGTCAACACCACACAAGGACTGAGGTGAGTTCATACTTAACTGTTCCCCTTTTTAAATTATTTAAATATTTTGGGGAAGGATACATATTGTAATTAAAATTACAAATTATTTTTGTGTATTATGTTAAATAATAATTGAATCACATTTATGATTACATATGGTTACTATGAAAATCCTTCTCTGTAAACTGGACTATTAACAAGGCAGGGATGTTTTGGATAGTACTATCGGGGAGTGACTGACCCCCACAAAGGTTTGGACATCTGGTCCTTATCAGATGCACAAAGATCTCGCTGTCATTCGGGATGACTGTTCTGGTGTGAGAAGACAGATATGCGCTATATAAAGTTTGCCATTATAGTTCCACTTACAACCCATATGAGGATAAATGTAAAGAGAGGATTCGCGCCCTCTGATTTGAATTATTATAAATAACATAATATACACATGAAAAGGATATTAAACTATGATACATGGGCAAATCCTATGTGAAGAATTTGTTGGGCTTGTACATAGAAATAATAAACTATGATACATGGGCAATCCTATGTGAGGGATTTGTTGGGCTTGTACATAGTGGGTATGTAGGATAGCGGGTTCACCTTATTAAAAAGGGTTCCGACAGGCTATTCATATACCGGTGAGTAATTTAAACTCACACTTTTACAATAAACTCTTCTTTGAATGATAATTGATGATTTATCAAATATGTTTTACTTACCTATGAACTCACCAACCCTCTGTTGACACTTGATTTTACATGTATTCTCAGGTATCTACTAGGTGCTTATGGACATGCACGTAGGATCATATAAGAGCTCAAGATACATATTGTTTATTATCTGAGATATGATTAGACGTATTGTTAAGAAACGATATATATATTTATTTCCGCTGCGTATAATATCTAAATCTCTGAATAATAATGGATTGATTATCTAAAACTTATCATATAGATAACTGCATCTCATGTGTAACTACTGTGTTCGATCCTATTTGCTCACCCCTCCGTGATAGATTCCAGACTCGGAATTTGAGGGTGTGACAGGGGAACCGTACTTTTTTGTTCTGTCGGACTGACAAACACGGGGGTGTGTTGTATTTAACATGGGGGTGTGTTTCAGGCTGAGCATGGGGGCGTGCCTCATGAGGCACGACCCCATACTTGAATTCTGGAGCTTGGTTTTCTTTAATTTCTTCTTTTTAAACTGCTTTTGTATATATTGGCCTTTTCCAAGCCTGAAAACACAATATGAACGATTTAAGTACCAAATCATCATTTTCAGTAAGAGTTTCTAAGATAATTGATGTGCAATTGATGTGTTTTATTTGTATAATTTGGAGCACATCAATGGTCACCCCTGGTTCATCCCATTCAAGCTAACATACCCTGTCAAGTACTGAGTGTTATCAATGATAGAAGTATCAAAGATATTATCATTAAACCAAAGGTCAGTTAACCAAGGTTGTACGAATAATCAGTAAGGAAACATTCACTTGGGCAAGAAACCGTCGATGTACTCAGGTTAGATGGGTAAGATAGTATTATCATAAGTAAACCCTGATAATTTATCTCCCAATGTCTATGATAACCACCAGTGCAGCTATTTCCTACTCCACAATGCAAGGAGGAGAAGTAGCAAGTTATGTAAAGAACGTATGATAGAAATAGCTCTCGTTCAAAAAGGCATTCAACAAGAGGCATAACATGCTCCCGATAAACCATCCATGTCAGGTACCAATGGTGTTATATCCAATTTTAAAATGTATGATGTAAAAGGTACGGTAATTCATTAATCGTATTTATCCTTCTCATGACTCAGAGTAACTCGGAGTCACCAGCACTAAGGAACAGACGGTAACAACAAGGGATTAGGGCAAACTGGAATTTTCTCTTAGACTTAGCATAAGAAGATGAAGTATCATCCCTGTAGTTGAACGCTCACAGGAATACGCCAAAGTAAACAATTCTCAAGCAAGCAAAACAGGCAAGTATAAGTTAATAATCTACGTGTGTGTAACTAATACAAATCTAGCTATGGTCTAAAATGCAATGCAAATGAAATGTATATTTTAGTTCGCTAAAACTATGCTCTGATACCAATCTGTCACACCCTTAAATCCACTAACGGGGGTTTACCGTTAGGCGTGTGACACACCAGGATCTCCGATAGCACTAGTTACACCAGACTCGGTAATATAAAACATCACATTAAGAAATTAGACTTTTAAATCAAACATAAATGTTTCATACTTGCAGAAGCGATTTGAAAACAATGAGTCAATGATAAACCATGTCAACATGCGTTTAAACCATGAAGGTTAACAATGTTTCCCAAAATAATTGTTTGAATTGTAATGTATGCCATGAATGCATCCCTAGCTGAATTCGTAAACTTGTGTGTTCCTGTGACCTGAGAAAACATGCTAAAATATGTCAACATAAAGTTGGTGAGTCCACAGGTTTAATCAACAAGTAATGTGTCAGAAAGTGTTTCATATGGTTTAGTTAGTGTTTCAAACCAAAGCTGACAGTGTGTGTTTTATACCTTTCCACCACGTCTATCACATACCGCGGCAATTGTTGGGTCAATTACGCACCCCTTCGACCATCGATCAAGCTAGTGCGACTAGCCCGGGCGGGGTTTGTCAAACCTATTAAAACTACTCAAATTACCTCGCTAATCCCATTACTAACAGTTTGATACTGTAAGGACTTCTAAATGTGTCTACACTAATATAATAGACGATATCAATAATATTGACAACTATAATAAAAATAGTGTTTGCATGTTTTCTTCCCCCGGAAAGGAAAGAATGTAAAACGCGGCCGTGAAAACTCACCTTAGAAGCACAACAACAAAGTGACGTAGAGAACGGGAAATTAGGTCTCCAATTAACCTGAATTTCATTTAATACATAATTAATATTAGTTATTTAATATTATTATAATGATTGGACGGTTTTGGGTTTCACGACCCGGTTACACGTAGGCTAACGATTAAATCCGCATTCACAAGGAAGCACGGCCAAACATAACGTCATGCACACATAAAACTCCATTATTCCCATGTATTCACGATAATACATGTAAGTATTATTTATACGTTTTAAATGCGTAAAATTATATTGTAAAACCCACATTATTTAATTCATACAACCATAATATACTTATCATATACATATATATGACACACTTATATGCTATATATATGTATATATATGCATATATCATAAACAAATAATGCACACATAATATATATATATATATATATATAAATATATATATATATATATATATATATATATATATATATCACGCACCACTTTCTCATATGCACATATAATAATTTATATGCAGACTCTTGCATATAAATCATGAAGCAATAAAGACACACTCTCGTATATTAATTTATATGCACTAACCTATATATAACCATAATACATACACATGCATTACAGAACTCAAGTGCACACACACATATACCTGCATTATAGAACTCAAGTGCACACCCACATATACAAGCATGAACACGTACACATACACAAATATACTTGAAAGAGAAACATACACATCACACACACCATGCGCCCACTTTAAAGGAATCCCCCGTGCTCATGGTTTGCAAACAAACACACACCATATCACCATTGAAAACACACCAACACACATTTATATAGGGAAAGGATCATATGATGTCACACCCCCCGCTGATAGCGAAAACACGGGGAATGCGAGCTAGACGGGATAGTCATAACACATGGTATGCAATAGAGTAGCAATAATATATGATGACAAGCGTGTCATGACGACACCCGAACACAATTGGAGACTTGTGTCGTGTATTGTCAAAGATCACGACAGCATAGCCATAAGCACAACATAATGTTCACATAAGCATTAAGGATAACTTGTAATGTAAATTCCCACAACTCTGGAACAAGTGTTCAAAAGAATGTTAATTGTTTAGTGGACTGCAACAATGTACAAATGTATGTTCAGTCTCAAAAATGCATCCTAGGGTCTCCACTAAAAGGAAGCACTCCTAGAACTTCAATTACCTTGATCACCTGAAAAGAAATGCTCAAAAACGGTCAACATAATTGTTGGTGAGCTTCGCAGGTTTTAAGTAATAAAAGTTTGTTAAGATGAACCAGTAGTTTAATAATGGCCACCGCAACTATACTTATGTATAAGCGGTTGTGCCGGTTATAAATAGCTACAGCCAAGCCTAATGTTCGGTTCCTCACGGGAATTGATGGCTGTAAAGAAAGATTCCCCAAAGTTTAAATAGTTCATTAAGACGTAGCAAGATCCACACAGCGCATACGCTTAGTTTATAACCAAACCAATCCTTAGGTCCCATTACCGGAGTTAATGGTTATATAAAAAGGGTTTTCCATAGCATAGTAAGTTTAACTTGACGTAGCAAGATCCACACAACGCATACGTGTCAAGTTAAACATGACGTAGCAAGATCCACACAGCGCATACGTATAGGTTACAACCAAACCAATCTTTAGGTCCCAATTACCGGGATTAATGGTTGTAATGGATGATCGGCTTAGAAGAACCACACAGAAGAACCACACAGAAGAACCACACCGCCGAGAGCATCCAAGGTCAATGGCATCCACAAGTAGCATAAATCATCACGTAACATCAAATAGTAGTGCATGTAGTATGAAACCCCTAAGTAACATACATAGGGTAACATAGCACATAGTTCAAGTTCATATAGCAGCAAACAGTCAGGATCATCATGTAACCCAGTTCGGGCACATTCTTAGAATACCGGGGATGCTTATGTATAGGGTCCTCCGCAGCATTCCCACCACATCCGCGATATACATAGATGATACCTAAACTAGTTACATGACATCCATTTATCCTTAGTATCAATCAACAAGTTTAGTAAGGTAAGTTACTCATATAAGTAGCAGCCAACTTCCACTAAGGAAGATGCCTGAAATTAAGTAAATAAGTGAGCATTCTTTTCCCCCAAGTAGAAAATATTCGAAAAGGTTTTATAAGCGTAGAAAGGGGCTACGAAACTCACTGAACGGATGATAAGCACAAACGATGAAGTATCCCAAGTGTAGAACGCTATGAACAGTCAGCACCTATCGACAGTTACTGACAAGCATTAATAATGTATATGAAGCATAAGTTAATACCAATAGGTTCGGGCAGTTTCGGTTCGGTCGTGGGTAGTACACACACAAGCAGTCACACACATCTTGGACTAGATTATTTTAAACAGTATGTGCCTGTTAATAGCGTTGACTTTAATCTTTGTGGTCAAGCTATGACACTTTACTAGTATTACATTATCGTCGTGAGATCTCCGAAGAGGGGATCCATACGCACACACACATCATTAGTCATACAATAGGACCGGACGCTCGACTGATGCTCCATTCGCACGAGTGGACTTTCAGTCATACGAATTAGCTACTTTCGTACGATTGAACCTTCATTCGTGCGACTAAGCACTCAGTCGTACCATGCAACACTCATTCGTACGATTCAACATCCATACGCACGAATCAACGTCCATTCATAGGAATCAGCTTCATTCGTACGACTGAACCTCCATTCGTGCGACTAAATCCTTAATCGTACGATACACACTCAATCGCATGCATTCCATCGCATAGACTCAATCGCATAGACTCAATCGCATACAACACTCAGTCGCATGACTCAGTCGTACGACTCACCCAGTCGTACAGCTTAGTCGTACGATAGACTCAGACGCATGGACTCAGTCGTACGACTCACCCAGTCGCACGGCTCAGTCGCATGACAGACCCAGTCGCCCTGTACAGCAGGTCGCGACTGCTGAAGTGCAGAGCAGCGTCCAGCTGCTCCGAGCACGAGTTTTATGCACCAAGAACCTCCAGAAATGTTTGCCTAACATGTCTAAGCAAGAAACACACTCAGAAACGCAACACACAAGCCCACACGACCTCTTGTGCTCGGATGAACCCGAGCACCCGAAACCCTAGAAAACGTAGCAGCTAAATCGAGCTAAATACGGGTCAAACGAGGTTATCTACCTGCTAGGAGTGAGTATTCACGATGATAGTCAAGATTTGATGACGAAAACGCAACAATCGTGATGAATTTTGGTGCTAGATTGGTGTAGAAAGGGAGAGGAAGAAGAAGAACTGAAGAAGATGATTGTGGAGAAGAATGGCTGGGAAATGGGTATTTATACCCAGCCTAGTTTCTCAAAATGTCGAGTTTAGTGCTCGCACTTTGTCCCCGGGTTCCCAAATTCTGTTCCGGTTTAGAACGTTATAATTTAGTCTTGTTTTATTGATGATAAAATATTAGTAAAGTTATTTATAAGCTAAAATAATTTTATTCGTGACAATTGTTTTATTATAAAATGACGTGTTTAGTGTTAACGGGGCAAATCTTGGAGAAACGTCTTAAGGTAATGACAAGGCAAGCAACGATAGCACGTATAGAAGGATAACTAAGCAAAGCAAATATGGTATCCACGTAGTTGGTTTATCAAAATGAGGAATGACTGATAACAAAGGTTAGATCAAATACGCTAGATGACGGACCTTTGGTGACGGATGTCACAGTATCCCCCAGTTGAGGGAATTTCGTCCCTCGAATTCAACTGGTGCTAGGTCTAAGGGTGTCATCCTCGAATAGATGTGGATATTTGAGTCTCATCTGATCTTCACGTTCCCATGTAAACTCTGGCCCTCGTTTAGAATTACATCTTATACGAACGATAGGTATCTTACTGCGCCTCAACTTTTTGACTTTTCGGTCCATGACCTCAATGGGTTCCTCAATAAAACGAAGCTTTTCATCGATCTTGATTTCCTCAATTGGTATGTGTAAGGACTCGTCTGCCAAACACTTTTTGAGGTTCGACACGTGAAAAGTATCATGCACACCGCTGAGTTCTTGTGGCAACCTCAATCGGTAAGCCACCGGACCGATTCTTTCTGTAATCTCGAATGGTCCTACGTATCGAGGGGCTAAATTCCCTTTCTTACCAAATCGTATGACCCCTTTCCATGGAGAGACCTTAAGCAACACTCGATCCCCAACGTTAAACTCTAGCGGCTTCCGACGGTTGTCGGCATAGCTCTTTTGGCGGTCTCTAGCAACTTTGAGTCGGTCTTTGATTTGGAAGATCTTATCGGTGGTTTCTTGAATGATTTCAGGACCTGTTAGCTGGATTTCACCAACCTCGGCCCAACATACAGGCGATCTACATTTCCGTCCATACAATGCTTCAAATGGGGCGCATCCAATGCTTGTACGGTAGCTGTTGTTGTAAGAGAACTCAATCAATGGTAAATGAGTGTCCCAGCTACCACCAAAATCAATTACGCAAGCTCTAAGCATGTCTTCCAAGGTTGTATAGTTCGTTAACTTTGGCCATCTGTTTGTGGGTGATAGGCAGTACTCATGTCTAATCGAGTGCCCATCGCTTTCTGTAACGTCTGCCAAAATCGTGAAGTGAATCGACTGTCTCGGTCGGATATGATTGACACCGGCACCCCGTGCCGTGTCACGACCTCTTTGATGTACAACCTTGCTAGCTTATCCATCTTGTAGTCTTCTCGGATAGGCAAGAAGTTAGCGGATTTCGTCATTCGATCCACCACGACCCATATCGTGTCGTGTCCGCTTGGTGTTCTCGGGAGTTTGGTGATGAAATCCATAGTGATGTTCTCCCATTTCCACTCGGGAATTTCAGGTTGTTGCAATAATCCTGATGGTTTTTGGTGTTCAGCCTTGACCTTTGAACAAGTCAAGCATTTGCTCACATATATAGCAATATCTTTCTTCATGCCTGGCCACCAGTACAACTCCTTCAGATCGTGGTACATCTTGTCTGCACCAGGATGAACAGAGTATCGAGTCTTGTGTGCTTCATCCAAGGCTAGTGTACGTACACCTCCCCATCTGGGGACCCATATACGATCTATGAAGTGATGAATGCCATCATCCTTGCGAGTCATTTGTTTATCCAACCCTCGGAATTCTTCTCCCGCAAGGTTCTCTTCTTTCAACGCCTCGTTTTGTGCAATTTGAATATGAGCCTTTAGATTAATTTGAATAGTCAAACCTAGCGCTCGAGCACGTAATGGTTTCACACGTTCTTTACGGCTTAAAGCATCAGCCACCACGTTAGCTTTCCTGGGATGATACCGGATTTCACAATCGTAGTCGCTAAGTAGTTCTACCCAGCGTCGCTGTCGCATGTTAAGTTCTTTCTGATTCATGATGTGTTGAAGGCTCTTATGGTCTGTGTAAATAATGCATTTGGTTCCATATAGATAATGCCTCCATATCTTGGGTGCGAATACTACAGCGCCCAACTCCAAGTCATGAGTTGTGTAGTTCTTTTCATGCACCTTGAGTTGTCACGAAGCGTAAGCAATTACCTTATCTTTCTGCATTAGTACACAGCTCAAACCTTGATGTGAAGCATCACAGTACACCAAAAATCATCAGTTCCGTCTGGGAGGGACAATATCTGTGCGTTGCACAACTTCTCCTTCAATGTTTGGAACGCCTGTTCTTGTGCTTTCCCCCAATCGAACTTCTTGTCTTTCTGAGTCAACAAAGTTAACGGTTGGGCAATCTTGGAGAAATTGGCAATGAAGCGACGATAGTATCCGGCCAATCCCAAGAATTGTCGTATTTCTGAGGGTGTTTGGGGAGTATCCCACTTCTTCACAGCTTCAATCTTACCAGGGTCCACATGAATTCCATTTTTGTTAACTACATGACCCAAGATTTCACTTCTCGAAGCCAGAATTCACACTTCGAGAACTTGGCGAAAAGTTTCTCTTCCTTCAACAGTTCTAGAATTGCTTGGAGGTGTTTTTCATGATCCTCCTTCGAACGGGAGTAGATGAGTATGTCGTCTATGAATACAATCACGAACTTATCCAGATAAGGCTTGCACACCCGATTCATTAAATCCATAAAGACAGCTGGTGCGTTGGTCAACCCAAATGGCATGACCAAGAACTCATAGTGCCCGTAACGAGTTCTAAATGCTGTTTTAGGAATATCGTCCTCGAATACTCTTAGTTGATGATAACCAGATCGAAGGTCGATCTTAGAGAAATACGAGGCTCCTTGCAACTGATCGAACAGGTCGTCGATTCTAGGAAGAGGATACCGATTCTTCACGGTCAATTGTTCAATTCCCTGTAGTCGATACACATACGGAACGACCCATCCTTCTTCTTGACAAATAGCACTGGTGCTCCCTACGGTGAATGACTCGGTCGAATGAAACCCTTCTCCAGTAGTTCCTGTAGTTGACTTGACAACTCTTGCATCTCTGAGGGTGCTAACCGATATGGTGTCTTAGCTATCAGTGTAGCTCCAGGAACTAGCTCTATACGGAATTCCACCTGTCGTGGAGGAGGCAATCCAAACAAATCATCAGGGAACACCTCCGGATAATCCCGCACTATCGGAATGTCTGCCAATTTTGTCTCTTCTTCTTTCTTTTCTACCACGTGAGCCAGAAAAGTGTAACACTGCTTACGTAGACCTTGGCGTGCTTTCATGCAGGTGATAAGCTTCAAATTTCTTCCCGGTCGCTCTCCATGTATTCTGAGTACTTTCCCGTCTGACATGGGAATCCGTACTACTTTCTCTCGGCAAACAATCTCGGCTCCATGCTTAGACAACCAATCCATCCCCACTATTACGTCAAAGCTCCCCAACTCAAAAGGTATCAAATCTATGTTAAAGACCTGATCTTCCAACATTAGGGTTCAGTCCTTAATAATTTCCTCTGCCTGTTCAACCCTACCATTTGCCATTTCTACGGAGTAACTAGTTTCTAGTCTACTGGCACTCAAATCAAGCAATTGCATAACTCAGATGATATAAAACTATTATCTGCCCCAGTATCAAACAGTACAGATGCGAAGTGGTTATTGAGTAAGTGCGTACCCGTGACAACGTTCGGATCTTGACGGGCATCATTCGCTCCAATGACGAAGGCACGACCCCGTGCAGCATTACCTTGGTTTCCTTGGCCTTGCGCACCCGCTATGGCCAGTATCTGCTGCTGGTTGTTTCCCTGCTGACCCGGTGCCCTGTTCAGTCGGGGGCACATGTTCCTGAAGTGATCGAGGGCTCCACACTCGTTGCAAGCCCTGGCATTCCCAGCGGGGTTAACCGCGTTGATGGGTGCCACCAGGTTTGGTGTTACTCTACATTCTCTTGCTTGATGCCTCGGGCGTCTGCAGTTCAAACACACCCGGCACGGTGTTGCTGGAGGGTGATGAAGAGTGCACCTGTCACATTTCGGGTGCGGTCCAGCATATTCCCTCTTCCCTTGAGTCACGGCCACAAAGTTTCTGGTTGTTTTGGCCCTCTTATCAGACTTTCAAGTACCAGACCGGCTTGTTTCCCCGGTCTCTTTCCTTTTCTCCGCTCCCCCACCCAATACTCCTGTTCTTATCATCTCGTCAGTGAGAGCGCCCGCTTTCAGAATAGCGCTCTGGATTGTAGGAGGAGCAGCTGCAGTTACTATTGCTCGGATTTGAGGCGCGAGTCCCCAAATGTACCTCTCAATCCTCTTAGATTCCGGAGTGACTAGATGTGGAACTAGTCTAGCCAGCTCGTGGAATCGGTCAGTATAAGCTGCGTGCCCTGCCCCCACCATAGCATGATTCCAGAACTCATGCTCAAGCTTCTGCATCTCGTTGAGGGGGTAGTATTCCTCGGTAATCAAGGCTTTGAATTCATCCCAGGTCATCTGCATCGCAGATTCCCTTCCCCTAGCTTGAACCTGGGTGTTCCACCAGGTTAGTGCTCTGCCCTGCAGTGAGCACGTAACATACTTGATCCGCTGGCTTTCGAGGCATTCACTGATGTCGATCACAGCCTCCATTTTCTCCAGCCATCTAATCAGGGCTATCGCCCCACCTTTACCATCGAAATCCCGGGGCTTACATGCCACAAACTCCTTGTAAGAACAACCCGTTTGGCGTTAGCAACTCCAGTTTCGTTACCGGCTGTACCAACATTTCCGGTCTCTTGGTTGTTTTCATTCCCAGTCGGGTTCCCATTATCCTCGTTCTCATTACCACCGTCCCCGTGGGGGGTGGTTTTGCTGTTGCAGGGCGTCGCTCACCTGAGCTACGATAGTCGGAATCAGGGCCGTCAATTGTTGAGCAATTAAGGCTGCCATATCAGCATTTCCAGTCCCTTGGGTATTGCCAGAAGGTCCTTCATTTGCTATTGGAGGTCTACCCTGCCTCTGCCTCTGCCCCTCGGGGCTTCACTTCCACTACTATTGCTGCGGGTAGATCTTCGAGGCGGCATGTTCTATTCATACAAGAGGCAACAAGTAAGCTTTAGTCACCTTGAGATACACAAGTACTTTACTTATCAAATTCCAATGTTTCGTGTTCCAGTCGGTCAAGATCACCATGCAGCCCATTTTAAGCATATTCTCGGTATACCGGTGGTGTTTATATATAGGGTTCCCCGCAGCGTTCCCACCACACCCATGATGTACCGAGAATGATGCCTAATCCGGTTACATGACATCCGACCTTCCTTCGCATCATATCCATAATAATCCATCAAGTCAACTGAGTCCAAACATGTAATCACGTATAGTCTGGCGGAGGTTGTCTATCTCGCGTCCTTGAAAGGACTCAGACATAGCCTCCTCGGGTCGGTCTCAGTATCTGAGGTCAAGCGCAATGTATGATCTGTGACGATCTTTTCGGGTCTCAATACCCGAATTTGGTTATGATAACTTGGCGCACAGAGGGAACGGAAGATCCAATAGGAAGCATCCCATAGGGGTCGAGCACAAGGGCTCAAGCACAAAGTAAAAGATCACGTGATAGAAGGATAACCAAACATGTAAGGAGGAACACATACACGAGATATATAAATGCACACTAGCTTAAGCATGCAAATCTACCTGAAGGTTCCTAGGTTATAGTCTAGGTCAAGTGAAATTGCCTAATTCTCTATAACCAATGGCTCTGATACCAGTCTGTCACACCCCCCGCTGATAGCGGAAACACGGGGAATGTGAGCTAGACGGGATCGTCATAACACATGGTATGCAATAGAGTAGCAATAATAATATGATGACAAGCGTGTCATGACGACACCCGAACACAATTGGAGACTTGTGTCGTGTATTGTCAAAGATCACGACAGCATAGCCATAAGCACAACATAATGTTCACATAAGCATTAAGGATAACTTGTAATGTAAATTCCCACAACTCGGGAACAAGTGTTCAAAAGAATGTTAATTGTTTAGTGGACTGAAACAATGTACAAAATGTATGTTCAGTCTCAAAATGCATCCTAGGGTCTCCACTAAAAGGCAGCACTCCTAGAACTTCAATTACCTTGATCACCTGAAAAGAAATGCTCAAAACGGTCAACATAATTATTGGTGAGCTTCGCAGGTTTTAAGTAATAAAAGATGAACCAGTAGTTTAATAATGGCCACCGCAACTATACATATGTATAGACGGTTGTGCCGGTTATAAATAGCTACATCCAAGCCTAATGTTCGGTTCCTCACGGGAATTGATGGCTGTAAAGAAAGATTCCCCAAAGTTTAATAGTTCATTAAGACGTAGCAAGATCCACACAGCGCATACGTTTAGTTTATAACCAAACCAATCCTTAGGTCCCATTACCGGGTTAATGGTTATATAAAAAGGGTTTTCCATAGCATAGTAAGTTTAACTTGACGTAGCAAGATCCACACAGCGCATACGTGTCAAGTTAAACATGACGTAGAAAGATCCACACAGCGCATACGTATAGGTTACAACCAAACCAATCTTTAGGTCCCAATTACCGGATTAATGGTTGTAATGGATGATCGGCTTAGAAGAACCACACAGAAGAACCACACAGCCGAGAGCATCCAAGGTCAATGGCATCCACAAGTAGCATAAATCATCACGTAACATCAATAGTAGTGCATGGTAGTATGAAACCCCTAAGTAACATACATAGGGTAACATAGCACATAGTTCAAGTTCATATAGCAGCAAACAGTCAGGATCATCATGTAACCCGGTTCGGGCATATTCTTAGAATACCGGGGATGCTTATGTATAGGGTCCTCCGCAGCATTCCCACCACATCCGCGATATACATAGAATGATACCTAAACCAGTTACATGACATCCATTTATCCTTGGTATCAATCAACAAGTTTAGTAAGGTAAGTTACTCATATAAGTAGCAGCCAACTTCCACTAAGGAAGGTGCCTGAAATTAAGTAAATAAGTGAGCATTCTTTTCCCCCAAGTAGAAAAATATTCGAAAAGGTTTTATAAGCGTAGAAAGGGGCCACGAAACTCACTGAACGGATGATAAGCACAAACGATGAAGCATCCCAAGTGTAGAACGCTATGAACAGTCAGCACCTATCGACAGTTACTGACAAGCATTAATAATGTATATGAAGCATAAGTTAATACCAATAGTTCGGGCAGTTTCGGTTCGGTCGTGGGTAGTACACACAAGCAGTCACACATCTTGGACTAGATTATTTTAAATAGTATGTGCCTCTTAATAGCGTTGACTTTAATCTTTGTGGTCAAGCTATGACACTCTACTAGTATTACATTATCGTCGTGAGATCTCCGAAGAGGGGATCCATAGGCACACACACACATCATTAGTCGTACAATAGGACCGGACGCTCGACTGACGCTCCATTCGCACGAGTGGACTTTCAGTCATACGAATTAGCTACTTTCGTACGATTGAACCTTCATTCGTGCGACTAAGCACTCAGTCGTACCATGCAACACTCATTCGTACGATTCAACATCCATACGCACGAATCAACGTCCATTCATACGAATCAGCTTCATTCGTACGACTGAACCTCCATTCGTGCGACTAAATCCTTAATCGTACGATACACACTCAATCGCATGCATTCCATAGCTTAGACTCAATCGCATAGACTCAATCACGTACAACACTCAGTCGCATGACTCAGTCGTACGACTCACCCAGTCGTACAGCTTAGTCGTACGATAGACTCAGACGCATGGACTCAGTCGTACGACTCACCCAGTCGCACGGCTCAGTCGCATGACAGACCCAGTCGCCCTGTACAGCAGGTCGCGACTGCTGAAGTGCAGAGCAGCGTCTAGCTGCTCCGAGCACGAGTTTTATGCACCAAGAACCTCCAGAAATGTTTGCCTAACATGTCTAAGCAAGAAACACACTCAGAAACGCAACACACAAGCCCACACGACCTCTTGTGCTCGGATGAACCCGAGCACCCGAAACCCTAGAAAATGCAGCAGCTAAATCGAGCTAAATACGGGTCAAACGAGGTTATCTACCTGCTAGGAGTGAGTATTCACGATGATAGTCAAGATTTGACGACGAAAACGCAACAATCGTGATGAATTTTGGTGCTAGATTGGTGTAGAAGGGAGAGGAAGAAGAAGAACGATGAAGAAGATGATTGTGGAGAAGAATGGCTGGGAAATGGGTATTTATACCCAGCCTAGTTTCTCAAAATGTCGAGTTTAGTCCTCGCACTTTGTCCCCGGGTTCCCAAATTCTGTTCCGGTTTAGAACGTTATAATTTAGTCTTGTTTTATTGATGATAAAATTTAGTAAAGTTATTTATAAGCTAAAATAATTTTATTCGTGACAATTGTTTTATTATAAAAATGACGTGTTTAGTGTTAACGGGGCAAATCTTGGAGAAACGTCTTAAGGTAATGACAAGGCAAGCAACGATAGCACGCATAGAAGGATAACTAAGCAAAGCAAATATGGTATCCACGTAGTTGGTTTATCAAAATGAGGAATGACTGATAACAAAGGTTAGATCAAATACGCTAGATGACGGACCTTTGGTGACGGATGTCACATATGATAACCCGTCAAAATTGCGATAACCCGTTAACGCAAATATGTGGTTTGAATTCTGTCACATCACCATCTGATGTGAAACCCTTTTGAGGGTAAAATTGGAAATCTACCACTATACAAGTACACTAACTTTTTTCTTTCCCCATGCAGAGAGTACACTATACCATCAGTACTTTATGTCTATATTTTTCTTTCAATTTATCATCTTCTTTCCATATCATCTTCTTCTTTCATCTCCTGTCAAGTTTTTTCCTCTTCTTGGTAACTCCATCAATAGAGTATGGGTAGGGACAACAATAGAGATCCCGATTTTTCTATGGCTGAGGAGATGCTTGACACAATGACTGATCACGACGAGCTCGCTGGTGATTACGATAATACATTTGATACTCTTACCGGGATTTCTCCAATGCCTACATTGGTTTTGATCGTAGAGGTAACTACCTTATCTACATGTCATATTCTTTTCGTGATGACTTTTATCTTTTTGAAGCAAACTCGTTTTCACCATATCTACACTGCTACTGAACCAAACTACATTTGATATTCTTATACTGATAACTTATTTATTTTTAAAGTTTTTGTTTTTGTGGTAAAGGAGCAAACTCGTTTGCATCTTTTATGAAAATGATATCCTTACACCGGTGACTATTTTGTTTTTGAAGATTTGATGTTTTTCACTACATTTGATATTCTTACACTGATGACTATATTATTTTTTTTGGTTTTTTCCCTATTGTGCTGGATAATTTGTTTTTGAACGTTTACTTTAATATCATTTTGTTTCTATTACGCTGGATATTTTTTTTAGTTTTTTCTTAAGTTACAGCATTAGTGTAATATCATTAGGGATAGTTTTTTATTCAAAGACCCTCATGTGTGTTTTTTCTAAGATCTTAATTAAAATCTACAAGTGGGCTTTGCATACATCTGGATGTGGATGGCCTTGGCTTCACCTTATCTACACTACTACTGAAGCAAACTACATTTGGTATTCTTACACAGATAACTTATTTATTTTTGAAGATTTTGTTTTTATGGTAAAGGAGCAAACTCGTTTGCATTTTTATGAAAATGATATTCTTACACTGGTGACTATTTTGTTTTTAAAGATTTGATATTCTTCACTACATTTAATATTATTACATTGGTGACTATATTTTTTTTTGTTTTCCCCTGTTGTGGCTGGATAATTTGTTTTTGAACATTTACTTCAGTATCATTTTTTTCTATTATGCTGAATAATTTTTTTTAGTTTTTTTCTTAAGTTAAAACATTAGTGTAATATCATTAGGGATTGTTTTTTTCTTTAGTTACAGCATTAGTTTTTTTCTTAAGTTATTTTTCCTATAGTTACAACATCAACATAACTTCACGAGTGTTTTTTAAAAAAATTTAGTCATAAATGAATTTTTTTTCAAAGATCCTAATATTAAATAAGTTTTCTTTTTGTATGTTGTTCTGGTGTAGGAAATTTATTTAAAATATCATTTTATTTTGTTTTTTGTAAGGCCCTGATCCCAGGAAACCCCACAGTTGGTCATTCACAGCAAAACATAGATTTAAAACATTCATTTACTTATATATGTATATATATATATATATATTGCAGCGGAAAGATGTAGTAATTTCAATTCATTACAACGCAGTTAAATTAAAATATAAACATCGTCTTTAACTATCAAAAACTCTTTAAAGTCCTCTTAAATTCTTCTCCATCAGGGATGCTAGTCTTTAGATACCAGAAGCTTCAGATCCATGCTCCCATCCCTTAAGCCCTAACGCTCACCTGTCAACTGATATGCATACAAAAGTCAGCTTCGCTGAGTGAATTCTAGGTTTACTTTGTTGAATAACTTTTGTAGGAGGTATTAGCTTTAACCGTTGGAAATAATCATCATCTATCAGAACATTAATACACACGGGCTATCACTTTATAGGTACTTTACCATTACTTGCTAATTATTACTCTTCTTTATCCGTCAATTCCCAGTCACTATCGGTGCCTATGATAAACACAGGACTTTACTGACACGCCAATTTAGGCCTTACTGTCGTACCCAAACAGGCCATTATTGTCATGCCAATTCATGGCCTTATTGACTTGCCTGTTCGAGCATTTACTTTATCAGGGTGAGGGCACAACAGATGCAACCCTCCTTTATCAATTGCTTGCAAGGCTTTACTTTCTCAAGGTACATGTTATGGGCCCATTAACAATTCTTTAAGTTTTACTTATATCTTTAGTTTTCACATGCACTTAACACATAATAAGAAGCAAACTCTTAGTCTAAGCATTCACATTTCATCAACCATGAGAGATAAACCAGATAACCGACCCTCCGCGGGACAGCGGGGTTCGGGGTGGCAGCCCCTGATAGCGGGGTTCTAGGGGCGGCAACCCCTAGTGGGATCCAAGAGGCAACGCCCCTGGCTGGGGCCGGGCTGAGTTACTTAAGCTATAGTCCGAATACACAAGCTGCACGCAAGTTAATACACAAAAACGCCATTTTCTTCACAATTTCGCTGACATGTTCACTGGCAGTTTCGCTGGCAGTTTCGCTGGGCAGCACTTCTGCCGGTTTCGCTGGACAGATTCGCTGCCATGAGCGCCCAACTTTCGTTAGAATTTCCTAGTTTCGCAATGTCTATAGGTCAACCTGGGCACTGGCGAAATTACCAACTAGACTGTAGTTTCGCTGCTGTAGTTTCGCACCAGCGAAACTGTAGTTTCGCTGGAACTCTCTTAGTTTCGCTGGATGAGTGTACAGTTTCGCTGGATGAGTGCACAGTTTCGCTGATCGGGGCACAGTTTCGCTGGATGCATAAAAATGACGAACCAGCCCGTTTTTAACCCAAGATCTTAACTTTTTACGTCCAAATCCTTGGTTTACCTTCCATGAAACCATTCTAACCTTTTTACACGTTTTCATACGTAAAAATTTGACGTTTATGTGTTTCTTTGAAACTTTTCAAAACCCAAAACCCTAGAATCCGGGTTTGATCTACAGAAGGGTTTAGAGGTCGATTCTTACCTGGATTTGTTGCTCCTTTCTTATGGTTTGATGCTCCAACACCCAGATCTTCAATCTTTTAACCTTTGAAGCTCCCAAATCTTGAGTTTTCTTCACTTTCTCTCTCTACTTTCTCTCTCTATGAATTTTGGGGGCTAGGGTTGCGAATGCTGGAATGGAGGCTGCTCATGCATGTTTAAGGGCTGATTAAGGGCCCTTAAACCCATCAAAACATAGCCCATGAAGGTTAATTGGTCCATAGCCCACTAATTTACCTTTCTTTCTTAAATTAACCCTTAAAAGCCCATTATTATTAAATGGCTTGCTTCGAGAAATTTCGGGGCGTTACATTTTTACGTTTCTGACTAGGTTACAGTAGCAGTGTAACATTATATACGTAGGTTACAGCAGCAGTGTAACATTTATGTTTAAAATGTTAGTGTAACATCGTGAAGTGGTATTTTTTTGCTTAAAACAACCATATTTTTTTCATAGGTTTCAGCAGTAGTGTAGCATCGACCATATTTGCATGTTGAATTCAATGTAGTAGGACATTGTTTTATGTAATTTTCACTGTTACTATTTATATTGTATTATAAAACCCTTACACAAGTTTATGCAAACTTTACGGTAGCCGTGTAACATTAGGTTACAGTAGTAGTGTAACATTCTACCTAAGTTACATATGTTGGTCGTGACATAATTACCCAACTTCATTACATTCATATGTATATTTCATTATTTTTCTTTTTTTTGTAGTAATGGTCTAAAGCTCCAACACAGGCCAGCGCTTTCAAAGTTACCGATTATAAGGGGCTGATCCGATCAAAGCTTGTCAAGGGGTTAGAGAATTATGTGCGCTATGATATTCAAGAAACACAAAGGATTGTGTTGTTTTCATTTTTTTAGTTCATTTTTGAATATGTAGTGTAAGAATTTTATGGAGTAATATAATGTTACAATAGTGTTAGAGTATAATTGTTATAGTAGTGTAAGAGTATACACCACTAGAAAAACTGCAATAGATGATGCGCATTACGCGTCATCTTTGGGGTCAGATGACGCGCAAATGCGTGTCAAGGAAGGGGTAGTCATAAATGACAGATGACGCGCATCCGCGCGTCATCTGTTTATGACGCGCAAAAGATGATGCGCATTTTATGACGTGCAAAAGATGACGCGCAATGCGCGTCAAGGAAGGGGTAGTCATAAATGAATAGATGACGTGCATCCGCATGTCATCTATGAAATTTTTATGACGTGCAATAGATGACGCGCAATGCACGTCATAAACTTAGCTGCATTTTTTAATTTTTTATTTTTAATAAATTTACCTGTTGTTATCTAAAATAAATTTTCGAATAACATTAAAAGCGAAATCATTAAATACCAACAAAGTTTACAAAAGTTGTTAATTAACAACTACAAAGCATAAAACACATCCAAATTCAATTAGTACCAAATTACAAGTCCAACAACACAAGTCCAACAATACTATCATTCAGTCCTACATATAAATAAAATTCGATACATAGCGCGCCCAATCTTCACGAACTTCATCCAAATCACCATCAGTGTATTCTTCTTTACCTTCTCCAACCTAAGACAACCAATTTCATCAAATTAAAGTTGTTGGTTTTGACCCAAAAACCCCTTTATGTAAAACACTTGTAATTTACTTGACTAGTTTATATCAACTACAAGGCAACAACAATGGTAATTTACTTATAAAAAACTCATACATAGATAGTTATATTCAATAATATAAACTACAAAGAAACAAATGGTAAATATAAAGGGGTACGTAGTCAATGATCAGCTTACATTGTTATTGACTAATATTTCAAGCCCTTTATCTACTATTTCTTTCATGAACTTCAACACATAATATCCACATTCGGTACTTCCTGGCTGACGTGGACACTATAAGGGGTAATCAATGATCAGCTTAATAAAGTTAAGTAAAGGTGCAAATTCAAATAAAAATTAAGAGCTCACTGTAGAATTGACCCATTTGAGTTTAGTTTGCCTCTTCTTGGTACCACTTTGTGCAGCATATAAGCCCATTGCCCTACAAAAAAGTTGATCATATCAATTAAGAAATAATATATAACATAAAGTTTTAATAACTTGTATTACTTACGCATCAATGGTTTGTTTCAACAACAGATTGATAGTGCTGACCCGTAGAGAATCAAGATAATAGCAAGTCAATGTTTTTATGTCTAGCACGGCCAGCACCCAATGGTTTCTAAACCAAAAAACAATTAAGTCAAACAACTTATATAATACGTACGGTAGAAAATAATCAATTAAGTCACACCCGGGATTGTAGGGCAATAGGATGATATCATTGTGTCCTCTTGTAGACAGCCGATTTGCAATGCTCCTACTTGAATCATCAATATTTTTAGATTTCACTTTAGATTCAACTGGTGAGATCACAGAAGGACTCATAAAACAAATTCCATGATTTTTTTTCTCCCATTATGGAATTGCTCAAACAAGTACCTTTTAACATAGAAAAACAAATTGATTAAAAATAACTTGTGTTTCACAAATATTAAAATTAAATTTAAAAACTTACATCATATAAGTAGTAATGACAGCCCCGCTAAGCTCATCTAACGTAAAAACTGCTTCGAAATCATCCCAACTTAGGTAAGTAAAACTTTCATACCCAAATAGCGTGTCCTCACACTGCACTCTTATAGAATCCACATTTGCCACTTGTCCATCAACCATCATTTCAGTCATTTTCAAAATAATACTTTCTTCAATCCTTACCCTTACATTTCTTTGACCTCTAGCAATCCTTCTTTGCTTCACAACCTTCTCATCCACCATTTCAATCTTCTTTTTCAGTTCTTTTACTTTCTCCTCTTTTTGGTTTTCAATTGTCTCCCCATCCTTATTTGTATTCTCATTTTTCTTAGTTTCTCTGACCTGTTCTTTTTCTTTCTTTCTTCTAATTGATTTAATGGTTTTTCAAGAATGAATTTCTTTGGTTTCTTCGCCACTTTTTCCTACAATAATATATATAAATTCTTTAGATTGGAAACAATTATCTACAAACACTTGTACTCGTACACATATAATACACTTGTATTCAAATTGTATTACCAAGTCAATGCACCGGATGACTAGATGCCTTGGCCAACTTAATAGATACCCAACTGCATCTTTGATCTTCTCAATGAACGGATCGTCTTTTGGTCGAATTGGCTGTAATGCGTCTTCTTGTAAACATATTTCCAACATAACTTCAAGGTTTTCACCTATTATATGTATGTAAATAAATGATACAAAATGAAAATAATTAAACCATAATAATATAGCATAAAACTGGGGTAATACGTACCTAATACATTATAGTTCGTTACGGTTCCTTTGGCGACTATATTAGATGCAACATCAACAACAAGATAGCATGAATTATTCTACAAATAATAGATGTTACTTGTAGCCAAGTGTTGCAACAAATTCTTAATAAAGCAGTGAATTATTCCAACATAACTTACAAGTGATTCATCATCTGGTTCGTGTTCAAAATCTTCATGGCCACCAATTTGGCAGCTTGCGGCTTCAGACACACTTGTACCTCTTTTCAGTTTCTCTATCTCCTCTTCAAGTTTGTTAAAGTGTTGATCTACCTTCTTCTTCTCAATGTCCATAAACTCCTTAACAGTTTTCGGAACGTGAAAATAGCGTTGTAGAGTTACGAATTTACCCATCCCACGTACACGTCCACGTTGTTCCTCGGTACCTAGGGCTAGTGTAAGTAAATCGTTTGTTCCAGTAACCTCTCCTAAACTTGTTGAATCATGTAGCTGATCCTGATTTTGCATTAAAAATAAGAATTATGCAGGTCATAATATATGTGTATAATATATCATCCAAAACTTACAATTTTCTTAACAACTTCTTGAACATTCGAGTCATAACCTCCCGTTTTAGACTCTCTTGCTTTTTTCCATAGCATTGCTCTATCGATCTCCTCCTCTGTCATGCCGGTTTCTTTTATCTAAATAATCAATAATAAAAATATAAATTAACCGCAAACATGTAAAAAAATCCGATTAATTTAATTCATACAATTTCATCGATGAGTCCGGAGGATCCCTTTCGGCTTAATCGATGATTGTATTTATGCAATGCCCGAAGGTTTTTAGCTTTCTTACTTTGTTCCTGCAACATAAAAATATTAAATGTCACGAAAGTTTCTAATAAGTAATGAAAATTAACTAGTAAAAAATATACTAAAAATAGACATGCACGGTTTAACGAACCTCCCACTTTTTTGAAGTTTTTTGTGATACAAAAAGTCTCCAATCTTGTTTCTTTATAGACGGATACTCAATAGGAGGATTGACCAGACTCTTCGCCTTAGGATCATCTTTGTATGGCTTAATAAACTTCTTATTTAGATTATACTTGAAGTTTCTCCACTTGCTACCAACGGATTGAATAACATGTTTCCGGCTCTTTGAGTCAAGTATGAATTGTGTCTGAAAAATAAAAGATAAAAATTAGATTCAAAAGATAAAAAGTCATATTTAGGAGAAGACTTACCAATACATATTGCCATAAATCATCTTTAGTGTCTTCTGGTACATCAAGCCAATTTGCATAGGTTATTGGAACCATGGTTCTTGCTACCATTCCCTCAAAAGTGGATAGTTTCTTTGCCCCCTCTCCCGTTGGAACACCTCTTTTATTGTATCTTATTAATGTCTTCCCTTTTTTAATTTTTGGTTTTATTGTTGGGCCTCTTTGTGATCTTGTATCTTCATCATGATCCGAATCCAACTTTTTCATCTTCTCCTCATCACTATTCGAATCTATTTCACAAAAGTTAACCTGTTCCATATAAAATAGTTAGTTAGCCACACATGCCAATCATATTTTAACAACTAAAATAAAAAATACAAAAAACATACCAAAAAAGAATCTTATTTTCAACAAAATGCTTTAAACTAATATGCCCTCGCCATCCGGGCGTGTACACAAAAAATCATCATCAAGGTCTAGTAAACTGGAGTCTTGTGTAACATCAACACTAGAATCAAATGCCAACAAATCATCATTATTTTCACCACTTTCTTCATATTTGTACATCTTATGTGGTGTGAAGCCAACAACAAACAGATTCTTATCTTGTTGATCTTGAACATAAAAAACTTGTTTAGCCTGACTAGCTAGTATGAAGCGATCAGACTGTTGACCAAGCCTATCAAAGTTAACCACCGTGAATACAAATTCATCCTTTTTTACACCACGATTATCAACCCAATCACACATGAAAACAGGAACAGAAAACATGCGATAATCAAGTTCCATATCTCATTTATACAACCAAAGAAAGTAACAACGCCATACACGGGATTGGAGTCTTTTGCACTAGCAATTTGCATGGTATTTGCTACTAAAGATACTCCACTACATTGAGTTGTTCTTGATTCATCTAGAGATGTTGTATGAAATTGATACTCATTTATGGCAAAGCTGCTATATTTAGTAACAACATAACTAGGCCCTTTGGCCAACCAACGAACGCTGTCACATATATCATCCCCGTTAGCCAAACGTTTTTAACCTCGATCTTAAACCATCTAATAAATGACCTGTTGTGCTGGCTCTCCAACCATGTAACATTTCGAGAGGCACGAGGGTTCTGATCCTTTAGTTCCAACATATGTTGCCTAGTTATAGTAGAAGTTAGAAAATATTATGTATTAGATAAGCTACAAAAAATAAAAAGTTTAATGCAAATCTTACTCTATATACGGCTCCACAACAGCAGTGTTTCGTAATACATAAAAATGAGCTTGATCAACTAACTTAGCATCCTCAACAATGATTGTAGACCGTGATAAAGGCTTGCCGGTGCGGATTCTTTCATCAACATGTTCATGAGGGTTGCCAATTGATTTTAGGTTTTTAGAGTAGTTCGAGCAAAACTCTAAAGCTTCCTCTGCCACATAACATTCTGCTATGCAACCCTCGGGTCTATGGTGATTTCGTACATACCCTTTGAGTATTTTCATGTATCTCTCAAATGGATACATCCACCTAAAATGAACCGGGCCGCATAACCTCACCTCTCTAACTAAATGCACCATCAAGTGAATCATAATATCAAAAAACGAAGGAGGAAAATACTTCTCTAACAAACACAATGTTAGTACGATGTCACTTTGCAACTTGCCTAACTTACTAACATCAACAACTTTACTACACAACTCGTTGAAAAAATGGCACAAACTTAAAATTGTTTTCCTAACTTTCACATCTAACACCCCCTTGATAGCAAAAGGAAGAAGTTGTTGCATCAACACATGACAATCATTGGACTTCAAGCCATTCATCTTTGAAGCATCATCAGACACGAGATTCTTGAAATTGGAGCAATACCCATCAGGCACTTTTATCTTAGACAGAGTATCATAAAATAGATTTTTCTCCGAGGTGTTCAATGTGTAGCATGCAGGCGGAAGCCATAGTCGATTCCCTTTTGGTTGAGCTTGTAATTCAGACTTTATGCCCAACTCCTCAAGATCTTGCCTTGCTTTCAACCCATCCTTCGTCTTGTGAGGTAAATTCAACAATGTTCCATAAACACTCTCGCACACATTTTTTTCTATGTGCATAACATCTAGCTGATGACGAACAAACAACTTTTTCCAATATTCAAGTTCAAAAAAAATTGACTTCTTGTGCCATAATTTGTTTCTCTCATCGATACTTTCTTTTTATTCTTTGACTTCTTCTGACCCCATGTATTCTTAGTCAAAAATTTCTTCACCTGATAATGGTTTTCCTATAAACCCCTCAGGTATTAAAAAAATGTTTTTTTCCTTAACACCACTCTCTTGTTGATTATTGAAATGTTTTTTTCTTTTCAAAATGGATGTTGAGGTGGGAAAAATTTTCTATGACCAAGGAAGCATACCTTTTTAGACTTTGGCAACCATTGTGAACAAGTATCCTCTGAACATATTGGACAAGCTTTATAACCTTTGGTAACACATCCCGAAAGATTACCATACGCGGGGAAGTCATTTATAGTCCAAAGTAATACTGCTCTGAGATTGAAGTATTCTTTCTTATAAGCATCAAATGTTCTAATGCCAGGTTTCCATAAAACTTTTAGATCATCAATCAATGGTGCCAAGTAGACATCAATATTGTTACCAGGTTGTTTTGGGCCTGATATCAATAGTGTCAACATCATAAATTTTCTTGACATGCATAAATAAGATGGTAGATTATATGTTATAAGGATAACGGGCCAACAACTATACTTTGAACTTAATGACTTGTGAGGATTGATACCATCAGCGGACAAAGCTAATCTAAGATTCCGATTTTCATTTCCAAAATCTTTCCATGTGTTGTCAACAAGCTTCCAGGAGGGTGAATCACGAGGATGAGTAAGCTTACCATTATTGACCCGACCTTGCGCATGCCAAGTTAAGTCACGTGCAATTTCTGGAGAGGAAAACATTCTTCTAAATCTAGAAACAGGAGGAAAGTACCACAAAACTTTTGAAGGCACGTTCTTGGTATTCTTCTTCCAACGAGATGTGCCATAAGTTGGACACTCAGAAGCATCCTTATATTCTTTTCAAAATAAAACACAATCATTTTCAAATGCATGAATCTTTTTATATTCTAGACCAATTCCTTTTAACAACTTCTTGGCTTCGTATATCGAGCTTGGGATTGTATTGTTTGATTGTAAGTTGTCTTTTAAGACGCCCAACAAAGCATCAAAACTTGAATCAGACCAACCAAATTGACTCTTCAAATGTTGGAATTTTAACAATCCACTAAGTGCGTTATACTTTGACCTTACATAAAGTGGTTTATCACATTCTTCAAGAAGAGATTTCAATGAATCAGGATCTTTATCTACATGTGTGAAAGCATCATGTAGCATTTCCTTTGTATAATCAAATTCAAAAGGTCTAGATGTATCAGGGCATCTAGAATCAACCTTCGGAAGTTTCTCTCCATGAAAAGACCAAACCTTATAATTTTCGTTGAAACCGTAGGCAAACAGATGATAACGCACATTGGTAATCGAGTGGTGACACAAATTGATACAATTAACACAAGGACATGGAATAACATCTGTATTTGGATTATTACTTTGCGCAAACTCTAAAAAGTCCTCCACACATTTGTCATATGCATTTTATAATCTATCAGTCAGAATCCATGATTTATTCATGACCTTTGTTTCTAGTTTGTCACCATCATAGAAACTAGAATCAAGTTTAATGACGAGAGTTAGGTATCAAAACAAACAAACAAACAAACAAACAAACAAACATACCCAGTAAGTCCCACTCAAGAGCAGGATCTGGGAGGGGTAGGTGGCGGCGAGTCTTTCCTCTATCTTGGGAGATAGAGAGACTGCTTCCGAAGAGACCCCCGACTCGGTAACGAAAACCAATAACATGTTGCAATCTTATGAAATATGTTAAAATCTTATACATATGTAATACCCTTCCCAAATGCCTATAATCCACGTAAGAACAGGTTGCAATAGTTAAGCAAGGAGCCAATAAAAAACAAAAATCCGACATGCAGGAAGATGTAATTATTATTGACACTTGACTCTCGTCACAAATATGACTACTATAAACTGAAATTCACCAAACTCCTGTTAGTTGAAACCATCACAACTCTACTATCAATCACTCCTTTTAGAATGACAAGATGGATCATAAATTAACATTAGTCCAAACAGAGAGTTCAGTTTTTGGTTGTGGTATACATATTATTATTTCCAAGTGTAAGTTTGACATTGATGTTTCTAGCTTTTTACTCCCAAATGTTTTTGATGCCATATATGCTACCAATTAATGTATTAGTTATATTCAAAGAAAGTTATGATGGTTTGCCTTTTTTTTACTTTTTAGTTAAGACCTAAGTATAACTTGACACTCAAACATGGATTGTTAACATTGTTGCTTCAACCAAAAGTGAGTGTTTATGTTATCAAAGCTGTGCATGTTGAATAGACAAATAGTTTTAGCCTTAAAATCCTAACTCTGCGAGTCGAACTCGTAAGTTCACGTGAATTGAGACCAAATGTAATATACTTTCTCGTTTACCTATTGGTTTAGCAGGTTAGTGAATACTGATCTAAGTATAAGTTAAATTCTAACAAAAATCATTAATAAATAAGGCAAATAACTTAAAATCCTAAAGCTAATACAATTTAATTGCTGATGTATTCTAATGTATGAGCCCAACTACATTGCCTAATAATTTAGCCAGTAACTGAAGTACTGAACACATGTAACTATTGGACCATCCAATGTTAATATCTAAGATATGCACATGACAACACAAAAGCTACAACCTACATAAAAGAAAAAAAAAGAAACAGTCTAACAAACCTGAAATGAAGCACAAAGCCTGTGTCACAGCTACACAAGAACCTGCGATACCTGAGAGTTAGGTATCAAAATATGCATCGATTGGGGCTGGCCGAGCGGCGGTGAGGGTTGGGTGAGGTCGATTGAGGCTGGATGAGGTCGATTGGGGCTGGGGTGAAGTCGAATTAGGGCTGCGGGTCAATTGGGGCTGCGGGGTCAAAGGGTCGATGGTGGTGGTGGGGGGTTACGGCTGGCGGTGGCAGTGTGGTGGTCGCGACCGGCGGTGGAAGGTCGGCAGCTGGCTGCGGGTCGATTGGGGCTGGGGTGAAGTCGATTTAGGGTTGCGGGTCGATTGGGGCTGCGGGTCGAAGGGTCGATGGTGGTGGTGGGGGGTTGCGGCCGGCGGTGGCAATGTGGTGGTCGCGACCGGCGGTGGAAGGGGCGTCCGACGGTGGAAGGGGCAGGTCGGCGGTGGAAGGTCGATTGGAGGAAGTGTTTTGGAATGAAGCGGGAGATCGAAGTGTTTTGGAATGAAGCTGCGCAGGTCGCGCGCATAGTATATTCTTATAAAATTTTTAAAAATGACACATTAAGATGACACGCAGAAATGCGTGTCATCCTTTCTAAGAAAATTTTAAAAAATGACAAATAATTTATGATACGCGTAAATGCGCGTCATCTTTTTTCGCGCGTCATCTTTTGCGCGTCATCTATTAACAGTTTTCTAGTAGTGATAATTAGTAGTGTAAAGTATGCGTGAATGCATTACGACCGTAATGTTACAATAACGTTTTCTATTTTTTTGGATGTATAATCAATTCTTTTAGATCTCTTCTTATGTATCTTTTTGTTTCGTATTTAATTGTTTTGTTTCAAATTAGTTTTCTCTATATATTTTCATAAACGTTAAATGTTGGTAGTAAATTAGCATTTTATATTTAAAGAATATATCATATATATATTTAAAGAATATATTATTAGTATTATTATTTAATTTGAAAAGTATATATTTAAAGAAAATTATTACATATATAAAGTAGCAGTACAGCACATCAGTCAATCTTTTAGACACATCAGTCATTTTTTCAGTAAAATGACAATTTTGCCCTTGAAGGTGCAATGAGGTCCTTTTTTTAATTTTAAATAATCGAATTAATCACAATCATTGGATTATCTTTCTAGTGGGACCAAGACCAATAGGATGTGGTTAATGGGTTATCGCAATTTTGATGGGTTAGCAATTGAACTTCACCCTTATTTATATATATGTATATGTGTGTATATATATATATATATATATATATATATATATATATATATATATATATATATATATATATATATATATATATATATATATATATATATATATATATATATATATATATATATACACACACACATATACATACATACAAAGCTGCGCACACATACTTTCAACCCATGCATACTTGACTGCCCCAACCGAGACACACACTCCCATATATACACGTACAAACGGAACATACATACGCAACAGAACACCCACCATCATGGATCTACACCGCATACATCGCACGGTTCACCCACAACAGCCCCTGAACATTCGAAGTCACATACGCAACCATCACCGAGTCAAGTGTTCTACGCATCCGAACACACGAACCCAATCAAATAACTCGACGTGATCGTGAACATGTGCATCGCGAAAACCGAACCATATCAAATCTGAACGCGTAAGGCGAGTGAGGGACATACCGTACGGGTTCTTCGGTTGATCTCGTGACCACCGGTGGTGTGTTGCTCGTCACAAGGTGCTCGATCGGAACCGCTGAGGGGGGAGGAAGCTGCCGAGAGAAGCTTGCTCGTCACAAGATGCTTGATCGGGACTTCCGCATGTGTGTGCTTGAAGATATTAGGGTTCAATGGAGTTGGTTATGGGGTATCGAATGGGAGGGAGGAAGTTTACGGTGATATAGTTTCAAGTAGTCCCATTTACACATTATCCTATCTTAGATTGCATATTTTGTAATTTAGGTGAAGTTATTTTGAATAACTGAATGTTAATAATAATTAACAATAATTATTATAATAATAAAAATTATTATTATCATCATTTTAGCATGTTAGAATTTTTATTTATAATAGAAAATAGCGGAGGGCGGTTAGATTACAAAAATGATGGTAACTAACTTGAAAACACGAGTTGTCACAAGGTATTAATCTATTATTTGAGGACATGGTGTCGAGCCCGAGAGAGGATGAGAGAAACTCGACCTCGGGTGGGAATACCACCCTCCCAAACCCGCTGACTCTCAAAAGACCACAACCCAACGAAAACTTATCAACACCATTGTTTCATCTCACCATCTCTTCAGACTGTTACCTAACAGTCATATGACTATTTTCCATTGAAAATACGTTTTAATACTATAAATATCATTCAATCGTATTTTTACAAAATACTTCTACTCCAATCCACTTTTTTAAAATATAATTCAATCTCTTACTTTTCTCTTCATGTGATCATCATCACACTCTAAAAAAAAACAATCGAATCCCAAAAGACTTGTGAAAAAAACCACACCTCACAACCACGTCCTCAACACACTTTCCTATTTGCACCCTAGTATATTATCCGTAATTCCAACCGTCACCCTACTACAACCAATACGTACACTTTTAGTGTCAAAAGGCCTAAACTTTCCAATGTGACAAACTACTCAAACAATTTTCAAGACTATCAATGTGACGACTCATATTCTTGTGAATTGTAGACATAGGGTACAATTAACCCATACAATACTGGGTACCCGAACTCGGAGACCCGGCCTATACGGGCACGACGGGTAAGCCAGTATGACACGTACCCTGCCTTTAATTAAATTGGGATCACCCCTGTCATAACTGATAATCCAGTAATAGGCGGAGAATATAAAAGGTAACGGATTCTTAGGGGAATAATCCCTGTAAATCAGCAGATGGTTATACAAAGCAAATGCTATAAATACCAGGTAAGGATGATTGAGGTCCTCACAAAAGAATACACACAAAAACTCTCTCTTTATTTACCCTATCACATATTTCCGTTCAACCGATTCTTACTCTCACGTCAGAGGGTTTTTATAGGGAGACATTCCTCACTGAAACGCCTTAACTGGTGTTGTTTTCATTGTGCATAGGTGTGAAGCTTCAGAGAGCACCTGTGGATCGAAGTTCGACACAGACCAGAACCATACGGAGTTGGACTACACATTTACATTGGCGCCAACCTCATCAAACCTCTCACGGCATACTCAAAACACTCTCTGACGCAGTCATATGTATCAGACCACATATCAACATGTCCAATCCAACAGAAGGAATTCGGGCGGAGGACGCAAGCAGTGATAGTGGGGACACGATCACGTTACGGAATACAGAAGCACCGACACTTCAATCAGGGCAACCTACGCAACCACCGGTACCAGCTAACATTACAGCATCACCACCAAATACCTCATTTCCCACATTTCCTACCACCTCTCAACCACCACCCCACCCACAACAAAACTAACCAACCATATCCTTACTACCATCCATGTTCCAATTTCCAGTGTCAACAATACAACCAACACCCTCAACGCCAATCCAAACAACATTTAGCTCCATGCCCATACCCAACATGTAGACCACATTCCCACCATTTACACATGTCACACCACCCACAACCGCGACCCCGGAGTAGCAATATCTCATGGCTCTTCAAGAACATTAGGCGAGGGAATTGCAGTTCGTAGAGCTCCGGAGACAGCTTTCCTATGAAGATTCAATCAGGCTCACACCAATAACAATCCCCACAACTCTGATCGCAACCGCAGTTGACTTCACAAAGCCATACAAACCGGCCGCATTGGTAGCCCAATCAAAGTTCATCCCGGCAATAGCACCGGCCCAGTTCCTGACAAGACTGAAGATGCCATCCACAGTCGAGAAGTATGATGGAACAACTGACCTAGATGACCACGTTAATGTTTTCGTGAGCGTAGGGGGTGGAGCAATGGACAATACCTGTATGGTGTCACATGTTCGTTCAAACTCTTGTGGGGGCGGCCCGCGTCTGGTTTGACAATTTACCTACGGGATGCGTAGGAAACTTCAAGGAACTACTAAACCAGTTCATGTAGCAGTTTAGCCAGCAACACCATCGCATGAAAGAGAAAATTGAGATATTACATATAAGGAGAAAGGACGGGGAATCAGTCGAAGACTTTATCACCCGGTACAATAAGGAAAGCCTACAGATTGGAGGAGTGGGTGAAGATCTCATGATCGCAGGTTTCATTCAGGGGGTATGGAGTGACTATCTTATTCGTAGACTTCACGGGACAGATGGGATGCCCAAAACCATGGAATCTTTGATGGCGGCCGCAAAGGTTTTCGTGCGAGTGGAGAAGTCCGTCTAAGTCAATAGAGATATGGACCGAAAGTCTGTTAAACGAGATCATAACAAGATGTCCGACATGGCCTACAGCCGCGGACATGACAAGTGGAGCCGACCACGCTTTTCTAATTACAGGCCGAGTTTCAACACGAGGAATGATAGAAAGCCAGACCAAGGAATCACCAGGCAAAACAATCGGAGTCCGGTGCGTCAAACACCCGGAGCCGGACACTAGAAAAACTCAAATACGGCACTGTCCAAGACGTCGAGTAAGATCTTGAACACAGAAATGCTACAGCTGCCATAGCCGCGTCCATGATAGATGCGGCAACCTATCGTGATATGACTAAGTACTACGATTATCATCGAGACAAAGGTCATACCATGGATAACTACTATCAGTTGAAAAGACAAATTGAGTTAGTAGTAAAATCCGGGCAGTTGGCTCACCTGGTGAAGGATATAAAGCAGGACCCTAAGGACCCTAGGAACAATGACAAAAAAACAGAAGTAGATCTGAGACGTAAGCATGGTGGGTTCCTACGGAGATTATGGAAGGAAAAGGCAGGGTCAAGATTTGGAATCATGGATGGAAATCCCAATGGTGTTTCCGCTATTCAATAAAGTTCAACCGGTGGACCAATGATAATCACTACTCAGATAGGTGATTACAACATCTTCAAAGTTTTTGTAGACTGTGGGAGCGTCGTGGATATCATGTATGAACATTGTTTAAAGAAAATTTGACGCGGAGAACCATCGACAGCTGAGACTAGTGAATGCACCACTAGTGGGATTCGCTAGGGAAGTAGTCAAGCCAATTGGTCAAACATCATTCCTGGTACAATTACAAGAAGGGTCCAAGATCCAGACCGTAGAGAGGCACTTTACGGTAGTGTCGGCAGCCTCCCAGCATAACGTCATACTGGAGAGGCCTGCAATCGAGACCTTCAGAATAGTGCTGGCTTGTCAAGGCATAATCATGTTCCCCACCCCTCGTGGCCTAGCAACAGTGCATATTGAAAGACAATGCGCAGAAGTAAATGAGGTAGCAAGAAATCCAGCCCCGCAAAACAAACCTGAAAAATGTGTACTCAACAAGAAGTTCCCGGATCAGCCGATTACCATTGGACATACGCTCTCCGCTCCCATGAAGGCACGACTGAAACAACCACTGGAGGATAACATGAGTGTCTTTACCTGGCAGCCGTCAGACATGACAGGGGTACCACAGCACGTGATTGAACACCAGCTCAACACATACTGGGCAGTAGAGCTGATGGTTCAGAAGAAAAGAAGCATGGACGCTAAGAGAAGTAAGGTGGCGTGAAGGATTTAGTTAAGGCTGGAATCTTGAGGAGAGTAAAGTACCAGACCTGGATATCCAACCTAGTGATGGTCAAGAAATCCAACGACACGTGGCGAATGTGCGTGGATTATAAAAAACTGAATGACGCATGCCCTAAAGACCCATACCCCCCTGCCAGACATTAACAAAAAGATAGACTCGCTTGCCCCGTATAGGTTAAAATGTTTCTTGGATGCATACAAAGTCTATCATCAGATCCAGATGGCTCTGGAAGATGAAGACAAAACCGCATAACATACGGATATTGGGGTTTTCTGCTACACCAAAATGTCATTTGTCCTTAAAAACGCCGGGGCAACATATCAAAGGTTGATGGACGAGATGTTCGTTGAGCAAGTAGGCAGGAACGTGGAAATATATGTCAATGATTTGGTGATAAAAAGCAAAGAAGAGTGACGGTTGTGATCGTAGGATAAAAAAATGAATATAGTGATGGTTGTGATCGTAGGATAATAAAATCAGCATTAAGTTTTATTCTTAAAAACTTGTTTCTTAAATCCAAGTACATAATATTTTAATTGAATGCATAAGGAAATAAGTCAAATATAATAATTATATGTATAATAGAAAAATAAAAAGAGTTTTTCTTGTAAAATATTTATACTCTTTGATCATAGGAGAAGTCATTATATAGAATTATCAAATGCTTTTATAATGAAAAAACAATAAACAAAAACTTGTATATATATATAAAATAATTATATAATGGTATATAATGCATGTAAATAGTATATGATATTGTTAAAATATAGAACATTTTTAAAATTTTAATTTATAAACAAAAATCTTGAATTTATTGTTATTATTGAAATTTAAAATTTATGAACCACATATGTTAGTATTCAAATTATTAGTTTTAAATTTTAATTTTTAAATTTTAAATTTTAAATCTTGACTAATTTTGTTACTTATTTTTAGATAAAATTTCTAATTGAATTGTAGATTAAATTTATAATTTGAAGTTTTTAGATTTCTATTTCAATCATTAAATTCTACATTCTAATTTTAGAATCATGTTTAATTGGACATTAATATTATTTAAATAGGATGCATATGTTTCTTTCTATAACATATTGATAATAAAATATCATGTGGGCGATCGTATGCTATGAATGTGACATATGATAACATAATACTTAAAGCTGTGTCACATGGTTAAATCACCTTTATTTATTATATATAAGATATGTCTTTGATGTATAATTTATTCTATTCCATAATTAATTACTTTATTTTTCATTGGACTTGTTTTGTAGAGATTTACATATATACAAACAAATTGTATTTTTTTAATGTTGTTATAGGATGTCTTATTACAAAGAATCAATTAGTGTAATTAAAATTTTAAATAATTATCGTCTTAAATCCAAATAACTTAAAAGCTCACTTAAAATCGAATAAGTCGTAAATAACAATTTCAATTTGGCTCCTTTTGTAAGTGATCAGGTTCGAACCGCCCCGGTTCGAACCGCCCAAGGTTTGAACCGTCAGCCCCATCTCGGGTCGATTTGTAGTCAATAGTTGTGAAAGAAGTTCGATCAGACTAAGGGCATGTTTGGGATTGCTTATTTTGTTGAGAAGGACTTTTGATAAAAGGACTTATTAACTTATGACTTTTTAAAATAAGCTTTTAGAAAAAAGTTTTTGGATCAACTTATAAACTAAAAAGTCAAAAAGTTGTTTTATAAAAAGTGTTTTTAGCTTATTGACGTAAAATGACCAAAAAGAACATCATGTTAAAGTCAATAAGTTATTTTCTAAAAAGTGTTTGGGATTGCTTATTTATACTATTATATTTTTTCCCGTCTTGCAAATTGAAAAAAACTAGTTGTAACCCATACGCGCATTGCGCGTTAGGGGTTCGGTTGTGGATGTCAGCCATGAACGGTAGCCACGACCAGGCAACAAACGCAATTCTTGTCACATAATCGCGACCCATCAAACAATAAACCCAATAAAACGGCCTTAATCCCAAATAAGCAGCTACTTAACACTTAAAAAAATACAGCCAGTCTCGGATGTAGCAGTTCATCGTCATCGACACACGTATACATCAAAACAAACCTAAAAGACTAAGAAAAGACAAAACCTGTAACATTGAGTGGTCTCAGATGTGTGTACAATCATCGTCATTGACCATAATCGCATTGACAAAAAATTTCAGATCTAACAAACATCATCACACGCGAAAGCAAACGTAAGCAAACATGAAGCAGCTAGAACAATGAAATCAGCTAAATAGCAACATCGAGTAGGCTCAGATGTGCGTACAAACATCATCATCGCCCAAGGCAATCGTCCACGTATCTCGTCTCAGATCGAGACTTTCTGATCATCATAGACATAACATTTCACATCCAAACATGACATCATTGACCAAAGAAAAAACCAAAACAGATCAAGGTGTAGATATGCTTTTTGAGTATCATCAACTTGACAAACCCAACATTTTCCGACGAAAACATCACGGCAACAACATGCCTAAAGTAAACATCGTCCCCACAACGTCATACCAGACTCAGATGAAGCATTGCTCATCATCATCGGCTCAAACTAACAACATGGTCTAAACAAACATCATCAAGCAAAGAACAGACCAAAACAGAAAACAAAACAAAACCATGTTTAAAGTCTGATATAAGTATTAAGGCAACAACATGGTCTTGATCAAAAAAAGAACCAAAACACCAACAAAGTCTCAGATGAGTTATTCCTCATCATCATCGACACAATGAATCTGCCATACATCATTTAACAACACCAACAAAATCTCAGATGAGTTATTCCTCATCATCATCGACACAAACTCTCCTGCATACCAAGATCTTAGATTAAGCCGTAATGAAGACAATCATTCCCAAAATAGATGATTCAAAGAACCGGTATTATTAACGTAGTCAGTCGTCGCCATCAGAATGCCGGTGAAGGCAACTCCGGGCACAAACGACCATCACAACATAGCACAGCATCTGGCCGGGGGTTCCGAGACAATGACAACGACCCGACACCCCTACCATCATAACAGAGCTCGTAAAAGAGCAGAGGCACAACGACACACATGCAGCGGTGGCGGCCGAATCTGGGATTAGAGACACCGACGACCATCAGACATCGGCTATCACAACATCCATCCCCAGATCTACGCGATGATACCAATTTCTGCCTCGTAAGCCTCATCTCCACGACGCACACATCGCCGTTTGCCACTAAACTACCACCAGTGATGGCGGTGGGCGGCAACACACCCGCACAAAGGCCGACCGACAGGCGTTGCAGGCGATGGTGTGCAGGTGGTGGTGGTGCAGCCGGCGCCGGCGGTGGCACAACCAGCAAGTCATGGCGAAAAAGAGAGCACTTTCTCTCTCTAGAATCGGATGTGAAATGGGGATCTGAATCATCCGAACTCTTTCTCATCTTTAAAGCCAAGGGGGAATATTATCAATAAACAATACAACTGTGGCCAATCTCAAAACAAAATATCACAATCACTATTCACACTATTCATTTGAGTTGGTTTTTAAATATATAGGGAAATATTATGAAATATCTAAAATAAGATTCATTTACATAATTTATAATTTCTTGCTTAGACATAATAATCTTACAAGAGATTGTTAAAATAACACCACAATGCATAATGATATGAAGCCAATGTCATGCAAAATTCATCTCCATGAGTCCATTACATCTTACGTAATAATATCTCTTATTGCTGCCATATACATAACGTAATGATCCGAACGATTTGTAGCTGAAAGTTCTTCATAAGTTCATTTGTAGTACTACCCTCTCTAGGATTGTAAGATTTTTGTTAGGCGGTGTTAAATGCTTCATCAAACATATCAGTCTTTTTAATAATGTTATGGATCACCGTCGATGCTATCACAATACTCACTTGGTGCTCGTATGTGTACTTAACATGCATATCTCTTAAAAACACCCACCTAGCTTTCCATACTCCAAAAGTGTGTTTAAAGATATTCCGTAATGATGAGTGATAATAGTTAAATGTTTCTTTTGCTCCGCGAGGAGCACACATAGCACTACTTTGTCCATGTTAAAATTCTGGTATATGATAACGAATGGTTTGACCCATGTATGGAGCACAATACCCTTTAATATTTGGTTATTCAACATCAACAACGTAATATTTGTCTACAAAAATAACAACCAGTTAGTCAATTCAAAAAAGTTTTAAAAAAATTGCATTATACTAACCACCCCTTGGATGTGGAAAATGAAGCATCGGCCTTTGTAAGGCTTCATTGAAAATCCTCGTGTCATGTGCACTACCTTCCCATCCAGCCTATACAAACGTAATGCACATGTTAAAATCACAAACAATCATTATATATTGTGTTGCATATCCCTTTTGACCAATGTACTTCGTTTGGTCCTTTAATTGAACTGATGCCCTCACGTGCGTCCTTATCAATAGTACAAGTGCAGTTCTTGAACATTGGATAATAACGAGGATTATTTAATATGTGTGCGGGTACTTCATCATTATAGTTTATGGATGGCCTGATGATGGTCACAACCATCTTAAGCACGACTTTAATAAGTTTATGAAAATGTCTATGAATGGTTTCCTCTTAATGATTAAAACATTTTTGGACAAACCTATTTATACACCCATGAGCCAAAGTAATCAAGAAGATTCCAACCGACTCCTCAACAGACATATTATGAGTTTGTTTCAATCCATAATTAGTAACAAGATCTCTGCATAACTGTCTAAAAATTGGCACGTCCAGTCTAAATATTTCATAACATCGTCTTGGATGGCCATTTAATATTTCACTAATAAACATGTGCCTTGTGCGATTCGACGTATGACATGGTCTTCTTCTATTATGCAAGTCACAAGCTATTATTAACCCTTTAACAACTATTCCACATAACATCTTGAATTCCATATCCTCATCGACCAAATCCTTTTGATCACCATCATACAAATCAGAGTCGTCACTATCCATCCTATTAATACAAAAGACGTAAACAATAATACATTATATAGATAATAGAAATAACAATCAATGTCAAACGATAACACATATATTAAGTGAAAAGATAAAAGATGTTAAACAACACAAATATATTAAAGTCAAATGAAAAAATATGTTAAGCAACACAAATATGTTAAAAATCAGTCTTCCAGAAGACTCTTAAGGAGATTCATCTTTGCTGCAAGACTTGTTGGATACATAAACGCTTTACAAGTTGGCTTTTTGATTAAAACACACAATGCTCTTGTATAATCTTGAGACCCTTCTTCGAAACCGGGAAAAGTGATGACAATGTTCATGCAATCGGCAATTGTTGGAGAGGCATTAGTCGGTGGAAAAGTTTGTGTGCTTTTTGTTGATATGGCATCCAATACAACATCTAGTTTTTCTTCGAAATTTGAGGTTTTTCTCTTGGTTGAATGTTTGTGAGCAACATCCTTTGACTTCTTCCTTTTACTCGAACTATATTCACCGTAACTAGGAAACAAAGGAATACCATCATCTAAACTGATTTCATCACTGTCTCCTTTTCCCTCTATATTTTCTTCACTTCCAACACCCATGTTTCCATATTGTTCAAATTGTAAAGGAGTCATAGCATGATCTCCTACGGAAACCGAGTCCCGAAACAATGTAGCATAATGAGTCTCAAAGATGTCCAAATTTACACCCCTAAATTTGGCATAGTCTTTATCCACCTACATCAAAGAGAATATATTTAGGTTTACTAGAATGCATAATATAGTGAAAATTAAAATGCATAATATCGCCGTCTACCTTTATCTTCTCATCCCACCACTGAGGTGATGCCTCGATGAAGCTTTTCGTCCCACCGATCCCAGTTTCAAGCCTCGTCAAGCGATCATAAATCTTCCATTCTTTTTTCATGCTATCTCATTTGTTTTTTATTTGTTTATGGTCAAGGGTTTTGTTGTTTTTTATACATATTTTTTATTATATTTGCCCACCTAACCTTATTAAAGTGAGTACCGGGTCTATTCCCTCTTCTAAGTTCTAACATGCATGCTTCAACGAACTCCATGAACATAACATCATCCCACAAGAATCTTGTTTTATTCTTGCTATATGATGTTTTACAACCAATAATATTTGGACTATTCTCATCCATTATATGAAACTATAGATATATAATCATAAGTAATAACAATTTTCATCCATATATTATTTTTAGGATTCAAGTTGTTCAACATATATATTAGAATAATCCTAACTCATTTGATTTATCAACAGTTTCATGTAAAAGTTAAATTTGTAACAATCCTAGACTCAAACCTTGCACATCAAAGCAAACACGATTTTACAATACTAATATAATTGTACAGTAAAGCAAACAAGATTTCTCAATACTAATATACTAGTAACAGTTAGATATATGGATGTAAAATGTAAGCAATGACTTGAATCAAAATCAGAGTACCAATACTTGTTAGCCATAAGAATCCACAACCGTAAATCAATACTAAATCAAAATTAGAGTAGCAAGAACAAAGAATCCACAAAAAACTTACGTATATAACAAGAATCCGAGGTCTGCTGCTCCCTGAATTCACAAAATCCACAAACCCACAAGAATTCGTAAAAATGGAAATCAGAGGATGAGATGGAGGATAGTAGAAGAGCAGAAGGCCTGGGTTTTTAATAGGGTAGATCGAGTGGGTCTTGAATGCTCGAAGGTGGGTCTTAAATGCTCGACGGTGTATGATGGGTGACGAGAGGTCGACGATGATGTGAGAGGTGGTTCTTTAATGCTCGACTGCTGCTCCTAGGATGGGTGGGTGGGTACATCGACGACGCTCGACATGGCACTGCTAAAGATTGATGGGTGCCAATAAATGCTCTTGGTGGTTGAATGCTTGGGTGGGTGTGTGGTATTTAATGCTCTTGGTGGTTGAGGTCTTTAATGCTCTTGATGATTTGAAGAGGTAATATGGGTATAGGGCTGATGAATGTTTGAGAAGTTAATTTTTTTTAACTTCTCATTTTCTCCTTTTTTCAAGCCATTCAACAAGTAGTTTTTAAAAAGACTTTTGCTATCCAAACACAAAAACACCAACTTTTTAACTTTTAAAAGTTAAAAAGTCAAAAGCCACTTGAAAATAAGCTAATCCAAACACCCATTAAGGGGATGTTTGACAATTTTTGAATGATTAAGTGATGAATAAATAAGAGGTCTAAACCATTAAGTGCTAAATCATTAAGAGATCTAAACCACTAAGAGCTAGTATATTATTTAACTATTCAAAGACAAATGTCTGACCAATTCAGACAAGAGGTCTTAACTATTCAGCATCATACCTCTTAACATTCAGCATTAGTATAATGTTTAACCATTCAGAGGAAATACCTGAATCATTAAGACATTTGCTTGCAAAACAAATAGTCTAAACAATTAAATGCTAAACTATTCAGACATCTGAACCATTAAGAGTCTGATTCAGATGCTACCAAACAGCCCCTAAAACCCTTCGTCCTGTGTTTGCTTTCTCCTAACTTCCATCATATCATTGGAAAAGAAAACAAGTATGTCTTTTTGTCTCGATTTCTATGGTGTTCATCGATTATACACGTATGCATAATGTTCATATGTAATCCTGAAACTTTTACTGATCGATTCTTATCGTTTCATTAGGAAAGAACATAATTAGCTTTGGTTTTAATGTTTAATCGACATACCTAAGTAGGTTTCCATTCTGTAATTCTTATGATTTATATGAGAAATTTGTTACAAATCTCAACATCTTACGTTCGAAGTTAGGTGAGAGTTTAATTTGAACGATATAGAAATAGAACACAAACAATAAACCCTAGTATTGTCGTACTATGCAATTAATATAGGTATGCATTAAACTGGAGATACGAAAGAAGTAAATCCACCTAATGTTGATAGTTTCTCCAACTGTTAGTACAAAATTTAGCTCCAGAGAATATTAATGGCAGAATGATGAATCTGATCCCTATTTTTAACATCCTTTAAAAATACTTGTTGATGCTAACTTAAAACTGCAAACTTTATTTGGAAAAATTAATTAGAGCAAGTTAAGTAGTTAGGTTGGTTAATCTTTGAGACTTTATGGTGCTTAAAGCAATCAAACCGCTATCGTTTCTTGATCCTCTTGGTTTGGAAACATCTTTCTTGAGTGAATATATGTGTTACTTAATTTGATGAAATTTGATATTGTTGCTTACCTTCTGTTACCTATCTAGTTGAATTTTGTACAATGTAGATATTATTTGGCAACACACTCCTCTTTAACAATCTTATTTTTATGTAATAACATGTTTTACATGCCAATTCCAATCCAACTTGTAAATGAACAAACTTACTTTATCTCTCTTCTTTACTCTCAAAGCCATACACATTTCTAATCCCATTTACATACCAAACCTTCATATTGTTTTTGTTAAAATAAGGGCTTAAGCTAAACGAAAGAAGGTAGCTTAACTGATTTCATCTGAAACTTTGGTTTTGTCTCACATATTGTATTACCTTCCATTTAAAAGTTAGATTATATTCTTCATTTGTATACTTATCTATTGAAAAGTCCAATTTAAGAAACTCAAGGGTGTGTTTGGATGTGCGTCATGAAAGTGATTGTGATTTGGCATGATTAGATTAGATAATCACCCGAGTTGTAGAAAATAGTGTGTGGATGATTTTGTTGGTTGAAATTGTAACAATTTCTCGGTTATTGGAGTGATTGAAAGTTTAATAAATAAATACATATAATTCTGGTTCCTTTTGTGAGATGGCAATAAAAGCATCTCAATTTAAGTTAAAAGAAAGGGCAATTATTTAGCTTATCATTTACTTTTTGATATCAGTTTTGTTGGGTCCAAAACTATTCATTCAAGATAATTAGGTAAGTTTTATTCCAAATATTAGTATTTGATCATTAGATAATAAGTTCTAAATCTCTACAGTAATACAAAATAGGGCAGGATCAAAGCAAGGTTGTCGATTCTCCTAGGCCAGATCCAAATACGGAGGTCTCATCTGCTCTACCTTCAATGGAATCCTTACTTGCAAAAGCGACAACATTTGGAAATGAGGATGAAAACGCATCTTTGGAGGCTAAAGCTCAGAAAGCATTAGAATGCTTATTGATACGTGCGGATAGTATATATATATATATATATATATATATATATATATATATATATATATATATATATATATATATATATATATATATTGATAAAGGTTTTTCGCACAGATTCCGTTTTAATTGGTTATTACTAATATTAAACTACACACACAAAAGGCAAGTGTACCTGTCATGAGGTAATATAGTGTTGGTAAGAACCAAGTATCAATCCGTGGACACACTAAGCCTACTTAACAACCCTTATAATTGACTATCAGTTTTGACTTAGAATATAATAAGTTAAATAAAATAACAATAAATAAAGATAGATAAGATAAATTGAGACTTTTGGTGATTCTTTCAGTAAAGTAAGGCTGTTATCCTAATTTAGATTACACTTTTGTAACTGTGATGAATTGATGGTGTGATTAAAGATATTGATTAAAGTAGTTGCGTTAATGTTTATAAAGATGAGCTGGCATGATTTCTCGTCTATCCGCTCCTTAGTGACTAGGACCACGTCAGGTTGACATTTACTGCTTAGGTAAAAGCCCTAGTAATGTAGGTAAATCTTTTGTGACATTTTCGACATACTATTTCTGAAAACATAACTTAATAGAAGAGAGTTGATCGAGTTCCTTTCCAACATGCCATTAATTTTAGAAAATCATAACGATTACTGTAGATTTCTCAAACTAATAAAAGGGAACCCGTAAATGATCAGAAAGTTAAGGTGATATGATTTCTAATAACCATCTCTAGTTAATTAGCCATGGATTTATTATGAAGACCAGTTTTCACGAATAAAAGTTGATCATACATTTTTCAGCCGTGTATGACAATCATAATTACAAATCATAAGTTTATAACTTCCCATTCAAATATAGGTGCTACCCATCGAAAGTTTTCCCAAGACCACCATAACATTAACACAATGTATATCATACCATTAGTTCATCACAAATTACATAAAGTTTCACTAAATTAGGATAACAAATAAAGTTTAGCTCATAATGTGCTTGAACATAACAACAAAGATAGAAGATAGTAATGATATCATCGATAAATTAGAACAATCAAACCGGTGATTCACTATAGATGATGTTAAAGGATCCCGAGCTTCTTCTAAGTGTTGAATGGACCTCCAAAACCTTCTAAGGACCTCCAAAGGCTGGGATCCCGAGAGGGAACACCAACACTTCACCTCCCAAAAGCTCCTTTCAAAGTTGCAAATGAAGTCCTATTTATAGGCTTTCTAGAGTGTTTAAGCACATCCCCGTCCTAGTATAATGTACTTAAAAGTTGGTCGGCTCGTACGCTCAGATGTTATCAGGCACGGCCCCATGTTTAATGGGGAACGGCCCGTGTTTATGGTGGGCCACGGCCCTGTGCCTCCTGGGGCACGCCCCCGTGCCTCGGGTTTTGTCCTGTCAGACTAACAAACACGGGGGTGTGTTGATTTTAGCACGAGGGTGTGTTGATTTTAGCATGAGGGTGTGTTTCAGGCTGTGCATGGGGGATGTGCCTCATGAGGCACAGCCCCATGCTTGATTTCCGGAGCTTGAATTCCGAGAAGCGATCGAAAACGGGGAAGAAAATGGAGTCCGAATGAACCAGTTATGAAGAAAATAGGATTAAAAAAAAGAGAAAAAAGTTTCTAGTCGCGAGAGTGGGCTGCCCTACGACGAGCCCTATGCTGAGCCCTATGGTGGTGGAAGAGAAGAATGAGTAAAAGAAGGCAGAATGAGGCAAACGTAGCCTACGGTGAAAAGGTGCCCTGCGACGATCACAGGTGAAAAAACATGAATAAAGGATGGAATTTTTAGGTTTACATCATGACTTTCACCCTAAGCAGACCCCAAGGTTCCTGAACTATTCTGCATGATTCCAGAGGCTCCGGGAGGCGATTTCAAGGCTCAAGATCTTGTTTTTATCATTCAGATTGAATCCTTACTGTTAGATACAATGTTTAACTTCGATTTTGATTTGTTTTCCGTTTCCATGTTCGGCTAATCCACCCGTGATCTTCTCTGGGTGTTAGGTCTATACTATGACTTGTTCTTGATGGTTTTCTTGTTGAGTTAATGTTTGAACATGGTAGTTTAAGCCGAGTAACATTATTTATTGTTTAAAGATTCTAAAATATGTGTGTTGCTTTCAATTCAATTGTTCCGTGTTGATTGTTTTAGATTTCTTTTCATCTGGAAACATCAATTTTGGATGGGGTTGGGTAATAGAAACATAGGATATGATTCGAGTAGCTCATTAACAACAGTCTCATTCAATCTATTGTCTTTAACCGAATCAACCTAGTTATGTCTATGTTACCACTTTTAACTATCAAAGCAAGTCTAAGTTGTAAACCTTAACTCGGAGGTGATTACTCTTTCCCGTCATTGTTTATAATCAACTTTACGTTTTAACTTCAAGTACTTTTTGCAATTTAGTTAATTTACAAGTGTTTTCAATAAAGCTTTCAACTTTATGAATTGAACCACACTTTCCTCATATTCATTGCGTATCGACCCGACTTACCCAAGCTATCTTAGGTGAGTTTAGACTATTATAAATTGTTTTTTATTAGGCCTGACAACCCGCAATCAAAATGGCGCCGTTGCTGGGGAATTAGTGCGCAAAGTTTCAAGTTCAAATTTTTATTTGTTTGCTTATTTTATTTACTCTCTTTTCTTTGTTACGCTAGGTGTGCTTGTGTGTGCAGGTGACAGCTCCATGCATGCATACCCGGTACGCAAGGAACAAGTCTCTATTAGTGTTTGATCCCAAAGTTGAGATGACCGCTCGAAGAAATCGAGCACAATCCTGAACAAAAACTCAATCAACAATTGTATTCAAAAGAGTGTAAGATGGAAAATCCAAACCCACCATCACCATTTAACCAAAATCCACCCGATGACCAACCGCCAAATCCACCACAAAAACAACCTCCACCGAACCAAACAATTGACCCATTACCAGACCCGAATCTACAACCACAAAACAACCCACAAAGACAAAATCCAATTGCTCAAAACCAGCCACCTTAGAGACAAAATCCTTACCCTTAACCAAGACAAAACCCCTAGCAACAAGGACCTCCAAGACATAATCCAAGACAGCAGTGAAGGGTTAACAGGATTGAAGAGGAAGTGGGAAGATTTGATAGGTTGAGTATCCATACATGGGATGATGAGGTAGATGAACTAAGTGATGGGAATAAAGATGAATATGTTGATGAGGATGTGCAATATAATGAACCCAATAACAACCAAGGCCGAAACAAATAGAATGGACAACCAAGGCAGCAAAGACAAAATCAGGGCCGAGGTCAAGGTAGAGGGCAAGAATTTCCTATGGAAAATCAAAACCCCGGGCTTCAACCATACCAAGCTATCATTCAAGGGGTTAACAGCCATTTTCGCCCCACCATAGCTGGAGCTGCATCACCTAGAGTCAGACCACAAGTTAGAGGGAGGTCATTTGAGATTAGATCCAATAGTTTGGCTATTCTTCCAGAGTTTCATGGGTTATCCAAGGAAGAACCTTATCTACGAGACCATTAGGGCATAAGGCTTTACACCAGAGGAATTGATGCTGGTTCTGTTCCAATTTACATTGAAAGGAAATGCGAAAAAAGTGGTTCCACTCACTACCTGCTACTAGCATTTATACATGGGAGAGAATGCAACATGCCTTTTTAGAGGAGTATTATACCCTATAGAAGACTAGTGAAACCATAACCATTATTCGGACATTCAGTCAACAACAAGATGAGCTATTTCATGAGGCTTGGACAAGGTTCAAGGAGTTGTTAAGAATCTGTCCCCATCATGACATTCCCCAATGGGAATTGATTTCCTCGTTTTATGATGGGTTATCTGTTGAAGATATGAGAGATGTAAATTGACAAGTGCAGGAATGTTTATGACAAATGCTGAGGATGATGACTGGGAGTTACTAGAACGGATGAGCATACATTCAAAAAGCAAGCTCAGTCTCGTAGGAAATCAGGAATGTGATTGATGATTCGGATATGAGGGCTTCAAGGTCGGGTCAGTCGGCAGGTAAGGCTATAGTATAGGCCACAACTCCTTTACTGTATTCTACGAATGTGGTGAAGCTAGACATACTGCTAGAGATTGTCCAGAGTTTGACGAGCGGTTGGAAGAGGTGAATTATGTACAGGGTGATAGGCGGCCATACAACAACACCAATAATAACACCTATCACCCCGGTTTGAGGAATCACCCAAACCTCAAATATGGTAACCAAGACAACCAGTTAAACTTAAACTTTCAAGGTAATTGACATCAGCAATATCAGAATAGGTCAACAGAACATGGTAGTCAATACAATCAGGGGGAGTATAATAGGGGTGGTAAGAGGAACTACCAGAACACCCAAGACCATGGTGGATCAGGAGGAAATGAAAAGCCAACAAAAAAGGAGCTTCTATAGTTTATGAAAGAGATGAAGAAATCAAATAAAGTGAGAGATAAAAGCTATGAGGTTTTATCTAAGCAAGTGGGGCAATTGGCTGAAGAAGTTGCAATTTTGAAGAAAGATCCAGGGAAGCTTCCTAGTGATACTCAAAGGAACCCAACTCACAGCTCATCAGGTGTAGGACCTACAGGTAGTAGATATCCTTTAGTTAGCCAGGTAAGTATTCTTTGTTCAGTTAAGGTCTACGATAATAAAGTTGAGCCTCCATCATAATTTAACAAAGGTGTGGTGGAGGATGTTAATGAAGATGAGGATAGTGACTGTGAAATTGAACCTTACAAGCCTAAATCACCAAAGAAAGTAACTTTTTTCAAATAAATTGATTGGGTGATGAGGCAAGAGTCAACTATGTCCAGGAAAAAGGTTGGAGGCTGATACCACCCCGTTTCCTAGAGCACTGATTGACCCGGTAAAATATTCCATTGGGGAAACCCCGTTTCCTAGAGCACTGATTGACCCGGGTAAAATATTCCATTGGGGAAAAGGGGCCCACAACATGATGAGATGTGGGAAGTATTTCAACAAGTAAAAGTCAATATTCCATTGAGGTAACTAAACAAGTGCCCGGGTATGCAAAATTTTTAAAAGATTTCTGCACTTAAAAGAAAATGTTAAACTATCTAAAAAAATTGAAGTGTCTAATCATGTGAGTGCCATACCGGCAGGACAACCTTTTCCACCCAAACTTCCGAATCCAGGAGAGCCAGTGATATCCATTCAGATGGGTGACTTTCACATATCATGGGCTTTGTTAGATCTAGTGCCTAGTGTGAGCATTCTGTCAGGCAGTTTACATGACCAATATGATTTTGGCCCATTGCATAAAGCTCATACAGTATGGTGTTAGCTGACAAAACACCCCGACTACCTAGGGGAGTGATCTTTGATGTTCTTGTCAGGGTGGAGGACTTTAACTACCCGGATGATTTCTTAGTTCTTGATTATGTGTTAGGAGATTCAATGACCAACAAACAGTCATACTGGGTCATCCATTTTTGGCTATGTCCATCTCACTAATCAATTATAGAACTGGGGTAGTTGATATGACCTTTGGATATCAAAGGTAATTAATAAATTCTTTTTCCCATACATCTAATCACTGGTCCATAGTGAATGCTCTTTGTTTTCTAGATGGGTATTCGGGCTATAATCAAATAGCAATTCATCTGGATGATCAACATAACACAACATTCACCTATCCGTATAGTACTTTCGCTTTAGGCAGATGCCATTTAGCTTGTGCAATGCCCCCGCTACCTTTCAGAGGTGCATGATGAGTATCTTTTTAGATATGGTGGGGGATTCTATAGAGATCTTCATGGATGACTTTTCCATCTTTTCAACATCTTTTGAGTCTTGTTTAAATCAATTACAAAAAGTTTTAAAAAGATCTATTGACTCGAACTTGGTCCTTAGTTAGGAAAAGAGCCATTTTATGGTTCAAGAAGGAATCGTGTTGGGACACGTTATGTAAAGCAGGGGGATCGAGGTTGATAGGTAAAAAATGCAGGTTATATCCACTCTGCCACCACCAACAAATATCAAAGGGATTAGGTCATTTTTAAGACACGCTGATTTTTATAGGCGTTTCATTAAAATTTTCAGTGTAATAACAAAGCCACTGTGCAACTTGCTTATAAAATATGTGCCTTTTAACTTTGATGATGAATGTTTAAAAGCATTTAACATCTTAAAAGAAAGTTGGTGGAGGCCCCTATTTTGCAATCACCGGATTGGTCACTTCTTTTTGAAATCATGTGTGACACTAGTGTTTTTTTGTAGTTGGGGCTGTGTTGGGTCAACAAGTGGATAAGAAACCGGTGGTTATCTATTATGCAAGTAAGACTCTTTCTAATGCTCAATTAAATTACACAACCATAGAAAAGGAGTTACTTGCAGTCGTCTATGCGTTAGATAAATTTCGGTCTTAAATTTGGGGTAGTAAGATTACTGTCTATTCTGACTATTCTACTATCAGGTACTTGATGGATAAGAAGGATGCAAAGCCTCGATTGATTAGATGGATTCTCCTATTATAGGAATTTGATTTGGAAATCAGAGACAAGAAAAGGAAAGGACAATATAATGGCAGACCATTTGTCTAGAATCATTCATGAGATGGATGATCATGAATTAAAAATCAACGGTTTTAATCTTTAACATTAGATACAATGTTTCCCTTCAATTTTGATTTGTTTTCCGTTTCCATGTCCGGCTAATCCACCTGTGATCTTCGTTGGGTGTTAGGGTTTTATATTATGACTTGTTCTTGATGGTTTTTTTGTTGATTTAATGTTTGAACACGGTAGTTTAAGCCGAGTAACATTATTTATTGTTTAAAGATTCTAAAATACATGTGTTGCTTTCAATTTAATTGTTCCGTTTTGATTGTTTTAGATTTCTTTTCATCTGGAAGCATCAATTTTGGATGGGGTTGGGTAATACAAATACATGATATGATTCGAGTAGTTTATTAATAACAGTCTCATTTAATCTATTGTCTTTAACCAAATCAACCTGATTATGTCTATGTCACCACTTTTAACTATCAAAGCAAGTCTAAGTTGTAAACCTTAACCCGGAGGGGATTACTCTTCCCGTCATTGTTTATAATCAACTTTACTTTTCAACTTCAAGTATTTTTTGCAATTTAGTTAATTTACAAGTATTTTCAATAAAGCTTTCAACTTTATGAATTGAACCACACTTTCTCACATATTCTCTGCGGATCGACCCGACTTACCCTAGCTATCTTAGGTGAGTTTGGACTATTATAAATTGTTTTTTATTAGGCCTTATTACCTGTAATCAGGCTTAGTTGATCCCTTAATAATAGTACTAATTCATTTGAAATTTACTTAGGAGCCTCACGGTCGGTAGTATCCAAACCTTACAGACAACCACGTGATCAACCACAGGTGAGTCTCATGAATCCCATTTTACTTTAGTGAAATACATACTCATTGATATTATGTTATTATGGTGTAATACTACCTGCTCTTGTCCCTTAACGGAGCATAATCATTAATTCCATTAGGTGTCGTGTGATTTGTGGATAGTACTATTTGGGGAATCCCCCTCACATAATGGACCTTTTATGTAGGGAAACCCCTCATTGAGATTAAATAATCATTGTGTCACAAATTAGTGCCATTTAACTGTGCTTAGCAGGGCATATTTAAACCAACAATTTAATAGTAACGGGTTAGCGGATATTTTAGTACTCAGGCGGGAAAGTCCATATCAGGTTTGATAGTGATACATTCTATATGTAAGGCCCCGTTCCCGGGCACCTCACAGTTGGTCATTCATCGCACATAAATTGCACATTTATTTAAAACATTATAGCGGAATCATTTAACTAAATCATTTCATATATTAATAACTGCTTTTGCAAAATAATACAATATCGTTACAAAATATCATTCGTTGCATTACATCATAAAAGCATCATTTACATAAAATGGATGTCATCCAAAATAATCCAAGTAGCTGCCCTCGTGCCATCCTCAACAACTTTTACCTGCCAACTGAAAAATACATAAAAGTCAGCGTTGCTGAGTGAGTTCTAGTTTTACAAAAACATCATATTACCTTTCATTCGTTAAACATTTTCTTTCTTTCGCACATGATCACATCATACGTACAGCAATGTATATTTTTATCTTCCTTCATCGTCTGTTTCGTACATATCGCACATTTCGTACTTATCACACTTTTCGTACATTTATTATCTTTCACTTCCATCTAGATCTTGTCGTATGCTTAACCCCTTTTGAGCACAAAGCCATATCATCTAGGGTTAAGCGACAAGGATCCCATATCGCACATATCGCATGTATGGAGTAGTCACATAGACTGACCCCCCTGTGTGTGATCCTTAAGCGTTAGCCAAGATCGCACGCTGTAAACACATAGTTGAGCTAACACTCTCAATGAGTTGTAACCTCCTTTAATTTGCTTACAAGACTTTCATTCGTTCATTCATTATGTCCCGCTTTCATTAACTTAAATCTTTTGCTTCGTTAAGATAATACTTTACGTTCATCATCATAATCATACCACGTAACGTCACATTATAATACGTAATAAGGAACATAAGGAAACATATCATACATAAGCATGGCATTGTCACACATCATCATACATAACATACATCATGCATCATTCATTCACATACATAAGCACATGCACAGCAGGTACAAGTCATCATAGAACATTACCGACCCTTCGCGGAACAGCGGGGGTTCGGGGACGGCAGCCCCTGACAGCGGGGTCCTAGGGGCAGCAGCCTCTAGTGGGGTCCAAGGGGCAACGCCCTTGGCTGGGGCGTGCTGCCAGATCAGCGCGGAAAATTTTTATTTTAACACATTCGTATAACACATTTTGTTATAAAAAAATCGATCTTCCTGTTAAAACCTCTTAAAGTCTTGGTCATTTAAATCGTATATTTAGTATGCATTTCTAGCCCCAAACAAGTTTAAAACCTTTAAAGTAGGGGATCTAGAACTCACCTGGACTCGGTGAGTAGCTTCTCAGTCAAGCTTTCTAAACAAGGGTCACACTACAAAACCTGCAGATAAGTTAACACTCAAAGGAGTTACTTTCTGCCTAATTTCGCTGCTAATTTCGATGCAAGATCAGCAGTTTTGCTGCCAGTTTCGCCAGCAGTTTTGCTGCTAGTTTCGCCAGCAGTTCGCTGCAAGTTTCGCTAGCAGTTTCGCTGACAGTTTCGCCCAACTTTCTTTGGAAATTCAAGTCTGCGAATCTACCTATGAAACTATAGTTTCGCAAGATGAACCATAGTTTCGCTGGACGATTACACAATTTCGCTGGATGAACACCTAGTTCCGTAGAACGGACTGAAATTACGCACCAGCCCATTTTTAACCCAAAACTTCAATCTTTTACTCCCAAAACCTTGGTTTATCATCCATGAAGCTATGTCTAAGCTTTTACATGTTTTCTTACACAAAAACATGAGTTTTGAGCGATTCTTTGCCACTTTCAAAACCCCAAAATCTAGAATCCGGGTTTAAGCTAAAGAAACGATTAAATGATGTTTCTTACCTGGATTCTTGGTCTTTCTTGTTGTTTGGTTGCCCACGAACATCGATCTTCAATCTCTTGAGCAACCGAGCAGAATCACCACTTTCTCTCTCTACACTCTCTCTCTAGAAGTTGGGTGTTGAATGCAAGTGAGAGTGGCTCAAGCTGATCCGTTCATATATCGGGCGTTCCCGGGACCTTAAACTCGCCGAACACATAACCTGTGAGGTCTACTTGGTCCATACTCCATTTCCCACATAATTTCTTTAAATAATCCCGGCTAAGCCCATTATTATTAATTAGCTTGTTTCAACTTTATTCCGGGCGTTACACTATAGCGTATCATGGTACTTATATTATTGTTGTTGTCAATGTTAAATTTATTGGATGTTATTATATTTTCATGAATGGTAACGTGTCTAAAACTCATGAGCTCACAAACATTATGTTGACGTATTTTAGGTATTTATTTCAGGTGAAGTTTAATTTACAGGTGTCAAAAGGATAGGTGTTGCCTTAGTAGACCCTTGGATACTTAACCACCGCCCTATCCACCTTATTATCTATGAACAATAAATAAATATGTATATTTGGATTTTTAGACAACTTAACCTATGAATGTGATACATATTGATGTACCTAATTTATGTTCAGAATATAAAAGTCTTTCATGTCTTAAATATATGTAATCGATGTAATGAATTGAATGAATGATATATGAAGTGCATTGTGATGTTAATTTATGTTTGATTATGTCATGAATCATTATATCGAATGTGTTGCCCGTATATGAACTAACTAGATAGCTTTGATGTTGTTCTACATGGTTCTAAGTCAATAAGAACTTAGAAGTATGTTTAACTTATCCATGTGATAGTTCATGCGAATGGACCATGCTAATGGACCATACGCATGAACATATCATGCTTATGGACCAGTCACACGACTGAACCAGAAGACTGGATCAGTCGCACGACTGAGACATAAGATTGAAGACAAGAAACTATAAATACCACGTAATTCGTGGAAAAACATAACACTTTGAATACATATGTACCCTAGCCATCCAGAGCGTACCAAAACGTCAATCCAAGTTCATAGTTCGTTTCTGATCAATTCTCATTCATTCTTAACATTTGTTTCATCGTTGGATTGATCGGGATATTCGTTCTCGTTGATTGGATCACCAATCAAATAGGATTCCGCACTATTTGATTCGGTATCACGCAGAATCTGTTAGTACTCCATATGAAACGTTCCTAACAAGTGGTATCAGAGCTTAGTCTCGTGATTTTGTGGGATTCAATTGGTTTTTGTGTTAAAACTAACGTTTTTACTCAAAAGATACACTTTCGCTTCAAAACTTGGTTTTGTCGAGTTTTTGAATCTATAGTTTTGACTTGTTCCCATACGGCAGATTAGGGTTCTTGAAAATTCGTAATTTTGAGTCAAGTGTTCAAAAAATTCAATTTTTTCCCGTAGCAGCAGCTTCAGTCGCACGATTGGCCCAATCGCACGACTGAACTCCATTCGCACGATTGGCCCAATCGCACGACTGAACTCCATTCGCACGATTGGCCCAATCGCACGACTGAACTCCATTCGCATAGTTCAACTGCACGACTGAACTCATTCGCACAGTCATTCTCACGGTTGAAGTTTTTCATTCAGTTGACCTTATTCGCACGAATGAATCCAATCGCACGATTAAAGCCTTTCGTATCCTTCAATCGCACGGTTGAAACAGTCGGCTGTTCAATTGCATAAGTCAATCTGTCTTGTTCTTAGTTCATTAAGTTTATAGAAAGGAAGATCAGTTCTTTGCGTATACTGCTGGAAAGGACTCATGCATCCAGAATCTTCTACTTCTGGAAAGTGAGATAGGGAACCACAACAACCGCTAAAGTTGTTAACGTTAGATGAATACCCACAGTGGAAGCAGCGGTTTGAAATCTACTTGAATGGAGTTGACCCCAATCTGTGGACGTCTATTGAGACTGGTTACGTGGTACCAGTCAGTGCTAATAGGGTAAAGCTTACATTGGGAGGAATGAGTGAAGCTCAAAAGACTATGCATAATGCTGAGAGTGAAGCTCAGAAGACTATGCATAATGCTGAAAAGAAAGCATATGCCTTGTTGACTCAGTCAATACAAAAGACATATTTCATCAATTTGCTAAGAACAAGCAGGCTAAGAAGTTATGGGAAGCCTTTGAAAAGAGATACGAAGGCAATGCAACTCTGAAGGCACTCAAAGCAAAAGCCCTTAAAAAGGAATTCGACAATTTCTCACCAATTGGAAAGGAGAGCTTAGATGATATCGTCGACAGATTCTATCATCTTATGAGTGAGTTACACACTCATGGTGTGGTTACATCTATGGAAGACAAAGTATCTAGCTTTGCTGATGGGTTACCAAACAAATAGGATCCATTTGTGTCCAATTTAAGGCAAAATGATACTCTTGCTACCTTGGACATAAATGATTTCATTTTAAAGCTCAGGGAGGAAGAACTACGTCAGAAGTACAAGTCAAAGGAAGGATCCTACGCTCAGAATCCTGCTTTATACAACTCATTTCCACCTCCTACTACGTCAAGTACATCATTACAACTGCTTTTGTATCTAACTCCTCTGCTCCTTCTCAGTGCAGCCCATCAGGTACCGACACGTCTGGGTCATATGGAACCCACTACATAGTTCCTGAAGCAAATGCTACAAAGTTAAAGACTGAGAATCTGGGAATGTGACTGTGGAAGTAGCGAAAGAGCATATGGACATTCTAGCTGCAGTTGTCCAATCTTATGATGGTCTGGTTGCTGGAAAGATTGAAAACTGTCATCTTGCTAATGAAGATTACAAGCAAGTTGATGAAACTGAGTTAGAGCGCATGGATATCAGGGGGCCTTAGCTAGCGCTGTAAGAAGAGCAAAAAAGTTCTTGAAGAAGACGGGACAAAACTTGGTGGAAACTAAAGATACTACATTTGGATTGACAAAACCAAGGTCACGTGCTTCAACTGTGGTGAGAAAGGGCATTTCAAGCGGGAGTGTGTTAAGCCCAAGAAGACTGGAAATGGAAATCCATTTCCCTCTTTCAATCGTCAGGAAAAGGATAAGATTGGGACATCAACAGCAAGTAAAGACTCTAAAGCTTTGGTTGCTCAAGGTGATGAAGGGCAAGACTGGTCCTTCCGATTCGTATCAGAGGGTGAATCTAATGTTGTTTTTGTCGACACCTTGGATGACGGATCTGCAAGTGAGGGAGACATAGTAGCTAAGCATTCATGTTCAGATGTTGGAGAAGCTATGGATGTCATTGATCACCTAATGGAAGACGAGCTTAGTGCAGCAAACATAGAACATTAGTTGCTGAAGAGTCTGACACTGCACTCATGGCTGATTCGTCTGGTACTTCACAGGTAAATTCTAAAGACGAATGATTTGATAAACATGCTTGTTCTGAATGTGAAAAAATTAGAGAAAGCATTGATTTAAATTTTCTAGGTTATTAGAACACAATGATAATCTGGTAAATGATTGCAACTCTGCACTGAAGCAAATCGTGTGCTAAAACAAAATGAGTGCAGTTTCAAAGAAAAGATAGAACTTCTGGGAAACAATTAAGGGAAACCAAAGTTGTTGCTTTAATCAATCAAAGATATTAAGTTCTATTTAAATTCTTTGGAAGAAACAAAGAATCAAAAAACAGTTTTGGAAACAAAAATGCACAGCTTGGCAGTTCTTCACACATAGTTAAAACTTAGTGAAAGAACGAAATGGTGGGGAAGGTTTGGGTTATAAAGTAGTACTGCCACCACATGCTATCCTTTTGAATACTAAATGTAGATCAATAAATAACAACCCGGTAAAGGATCATGTGGTGTCTACCCCTTAGTCAGTGATCCAGATTCTACAGGTAAACTGTGGAGTCAGTCACCGAACAATGAATAATACTTTGAGATCTAAAGATAAGATGCATGTTGAGGAATTGACTAATAAAATTAAAAAGGTTAACTTAGAATCAGGTTCACAAACATCTATTTCAGAACCTAAAAATTTTAACTCAAAGATTCCTAAACGTGGTAATCATCAAAGTCCAAATCAACCTAAGACAGAAGATGTTCAAAAAGTCAAAACAATTAAATTGTTAAAGAATGTGAAACATCTAAAAAGGAGAGAAGTTACCAAGCCCCCACATACTCAACCCCATATTAACAATTTCCACAATATGTAGAATGAGATCTTGCTACTGTGTGGAAAAGAGGACATATCTCTTCAAATTGTCCTTATCATCAGACACCCAAAAGCAAAATTGAACTTTTTGATGAAAAACCTAGATTTTCTAAGACCAGATCTAATACTCCTTAAAATACCAAGGGCCATATAGACGAGCTGAAAGCAAGGCTGTGTCACCCAAGGTTAAACCTAGGATTATTAGTGAACCTAAAGTTCAAACCATTAGCCAGTCGTCTGTTTACCACAAACAGGCCTTACACAAAACTGGGTTATGGAAAGAAATATCAGGTAATGTATCTGATAGTGAGGACAAAAAGAAGAAAGATGTGCCCTCATCCTCTAAGGACAATGGGTTGAGTTCTTGATGTGTGATACCTCTGGGACACCCAAGCCAGTTAAAGCTTGGGTCACAAACTTGAACTAATAATTTCCTTGTATGTGCAGGGTGTCCGTTACAGCGCTATCACTAATACCTGGATTATTGATAGTGGGGCGTCTAGGCACATGATCGGGAATTCGTCTCTCTCTTTTTAACGTCAAACAAATTAAAGGGGGGACACGTATCATTTGCTGGAAATAAAGGAGGATATATCACCGCTCAAGGAGAAGTGGGAAATGAGAAAGTCAAGTTTGATAAGGTCAACTATGTTTAACAACTGCAAAATAACTTGCTTTCTGTCTCACAAATCTGTGTTAAAGGATTCAAAGTATATTCGACAATAAGAAGTGTTATGTACTGAAGAAGGAGTTGTCATGAGGAGGATAAAGTAGTAATGTCAGCTTCAAGATATATGATCTGTATATCTTGAATCTATCAAAAGCCTCCACAACTGAATCGACTGCACAGTGCTTCCTGTCAAAGGCAACTGAAAGGGAGTCAGTCTCGTGGCATAGAAGAATGGGACACATCAATCCGAGGAAGATGAACCATCTGGTTCAGAATGATCTGGTAGAGGGAGTTACTGTTAAGAACTTCCAGCTTCCTGATTTTTGTGTCTCTTGCAAGAAAGGAAAACAGACCAAGAAGTCTCACAAAGCAAAGAAAGTCAACTCTATCGAAATTCCACTCGAGCTTCTACACATGGATCTGTTTGGCCCAGTTAGCATAAGGAGTATAGCTGGAGACTTGTATTGTTTTGTCATGACTGATGATTACTCCAGATTCTCTTGGGTAATGTTTTTGAAAGCTAAGTCTGAAACATTTGAATCATTCAAGCATCTGGTTACGACACTAGAATTTCTCTACAAGCTGAAAGTTAGAAAGATTTGATCAGACAATGGCACAGAGTTCAAGAATCAGTGGATGGAGACATTCTGTCGAGAGAAAGGTATTGTTCATCAATTCATTTTTGCATATACTCCACAGATGAACGGTGTCGCTGAGAGGAAGAATCGAAGTTTGATTGAGACTGCCAGGACAATGCTAGTCGATTCAAAACTACCTATTCAATTCTAGAACGAGGCAGTGGCTAATGCTTGTTACACTTTGAAGGGGTTTGGTGGTCAGACGTCATGGAAAGACAGTTATGAATTACTCCAGCGACGTAAACCTAATTTGGAGTATCTCGAACCGTTCGGTGCACCTTGCATGCTATTAAAGAAGAAAAGACTGGAAAATTTTATGAGAAGACAGAAGAAGGGATTTTCTCGGCTACAGTATACCAGACAAGCGAGTTTATAACAACTCAACGGGTCAGTTAGAAATGTGGTGTAACGTTGATGTTTAAAGATTCACCACCCCCCCTGCTGGAAAAGGCCTTCCTTCTTCTTCGATTATGATGGATTCTTCAAGTTGTTCAATCTACCATCTTCTACTCTGATGATGACTTAGCTGCTCGGATGATGTATGATGTGTTGAACTCTCCGACATTAGACACTACATCGTCTGCTCCTTTAGATGATACTTCAAGCCCGTCAGGGGAAGAACTTGAGGTAAGTGATTCTTCCTCTAATGATGAAGAAGTTGAGACCACAAACGTGGATCAGACAGAACAGGTTCCTGCCACTACAAGTACACCCTCAGTTGAACCTGAAGTTGCGAAACGTCGGAACCTCACACTCCAATAGCAAATGAGATCCTAAATCTGGATAATAAGGTAGTTGTTCCCACCACTCTGGAACTGGATACATGTTCATCATCCCCTGGATAATGTCATCGGGGATATTCTATCGGGAGTTCAAACTAGAAATCAGTTATATTCAGCTGATTATGCAGCAGTGATGGAAAAGGGGTATATTCATGATGGTGCCTATCGATGCTTTGTATCTCAAGTTGAGCCTAAGTATGTAAGCGAGGCATTACAAGATGAGGCATGGGTAAGTGCTATGCAAGAAGAACTCCTTCAATTCAAAAAGTTAGGAGTTTGACACTTATGGACAGACCAAAAGGTGCAAAGGTGATTGGCACCAAATGGTTCTTCGTTGCAAGAAAGATGACCAAGGGGTCATAATTCGAAACAAGGCGCGGCTTGTCGTTCAAGGGTTTAGGCAAGTCGAAGGCATTGACTACGATGAAGTCTTTGCACCTGTGGCAAGGATGGAAGCTATTCCTATATTCTGGCCTATGCATCCTATATGCAAATCAAAGTTTATCAATTGGACGTGAAAAGTGCCTTCCTTCATGGTGAGATTCGGGAAACAGTATACGTAAGTCAACCAGAGGGATTTGAGGCCCGTATCATCAGGATAGAGTGTACAAACTGGACAAGGCTTTGTATGGGCTTCATCAAGCCCCTCGAGCCTGGTATGAGAAACTCTCTACTCATCTGCTTAAACACGGTTTTCACAGAGGGGTTATTGACTGTACACTGTTTATCAAGGAGAAAGATGGTGATTTACTACTGGTTCAGATTTATATGGATGACATCTTCGGTTCGAAAAACGAAGTTTTATGTAAGGAATTCGAATCTGTCATGAAAGCTGAGTTTGAAATGAGTGCCATGGGAGAAACGAAATCTTTATTGGGTTATAGGTGGATCAGACACCCAAAGGAATCTTCCTGCATCAGACAAATATGTAGGAGACATTCTTAGTCAGTTTGACATGGAGAATACAACTGTTGCTGGAACTCCACTTGCCACAAACCACGATGTGGAACCCGACAAAATGGTGATCTGGTAGATGCCACTATGTGAGAGGATGATCGGATCTCTTATGTACCTCACAGCTTCTCGTCCTGATATCATGTATGCCATGTGTCTGTGTTCCAGATATCAGGCTAAACCAAAAGTAAATGATCTCATCAGGGTTAAAAGGATATTCTGTTATCTGAAGGTACTCCAACACTCGGGTTGTGGTTCCTCATGATGATGATTTTGAGCTTACAGCATATAGTGACTCGGACTACGGTGGTTGCAAGATGAATTACAAGTCAACGCAGTGGGTTGTCAGTTCTTTGGAAGACGGTTAGTCACCTGGCAGTGTAAGAAGCAGACGTCTGTTGCTCTGTCAACATGTGAAGCTGAAATGGTATGCTGCAAGTGGCTGCTCCCAAATCATTTGGATTCAACAGCAAATGCACGACTACGGTTTGTAATTCTCTAACACCCCTATCTTTGTTGATAATCTGCTGCAATTGCTGTAACTAAAAATCCGGTCCAGCATACTAAGACTAAAACATCGGTATCAAATATCACTTTATACGTGACTGTTTTGAAAAGCAATTAATCGATGTTGTTAAAATTAATACGGATATTCAACACCCCGACCCCTACACAAAAGCATTTGATAAACCTCAGTTTTTATATTTATTAGAGGGAAATGCCGTGAAAAGAAAAAGTGATGTGATTCTAGAATAATCGAGTTCATAGTCCATCTTTCTGTTTATTTTAATTTTCTTTATTTTAATATTTTTTCCTAAAAATCCAAAACACAAAAGATTTTCGGTTTTAGAATTTTAGGGGGAGATTAGTTTAGTTTCAGTATTTATTTACTTAAAAAAGGGAGGCGGGTAGATAGGCTGAAAGCAAATCAAATCTGTGAGATTGATTCAAAACTATGGAAAATGATAGTACACAGGGAACTAATTGTTTGGGACCTAAAAAGGATGAAAAGATCAAAAGGCTATAATTAAAATTTCAAGTCTAGATGTTTAAGCCAAATATAGGAAAAAGGATAGTACACTAGTCTGTTACTGAGGTTACATGGAGAAGGTAGACCTAGGGGTTGCTAGTCCATTGTACGATGTGTCGGTAGATTCAACACAATAGACAAGTAGACTTCGTTGGTGAAACCATCTAAACTATGTTTAACAGGCTGTGGGTTCCATCTTATCACTGGTTAACACAATCAACTAGATTCCAATAAGGGGGGTGACGAGCAAATAAACGCCACAAATGTGTGCGGTGACCATAAAAATGAGCAAAGCACTTGAAAAAATGAAAACGCAATCAAACAAATGACTAATGTCGTTGGTGGGTGCGTTATGTGTAAAAGAAAAGGTGCTCTTACAAGAAGATAGGTTGTGTGCCTCTCTGCTGTGCGATGGCACTGACCTGAGGATAAGCACAACCTAAATATTCTAGAATTCATTGCTGTTTGTGCCTCTCTGCTGTGCGATGGCACTGACCTGAGGCTTAGCATCTCTTTGAAAGCTCTTAGAATAGTTTCTTCTTGTCTCAAAACCCGTAGACCGCTCAAAAATCTCCTGAGGAACGTTGATTACCATATAAGTGTGGGATCCATAAACACTTGTTGAAATAATAAAATCTAATCACCAATGTAAGTTAAAAGTCTGTGTATGGATTTAAGTGGACAACAATACTGATAATCGTCGTGGCTACAACTCCCGACAGTCGAAATCATTGTGTGCTTCTCACAGCTCTAGTATGATTTCCTGTAAGTGCTTATGACTTGAGAGTAATAAGAATCATAATTTAAACATATATCAAAGAGTCCTAAATGATTATGATACACCTGTATGATTCCATTTGAATCTCTCCAGAGATGTTCTAAACCAAATTGAAGATATTCTGCTCAGGGGGAGAAATCGGTTAAATGATATTTAAAAGTTTTCAACCTACCTCAAACAAAAACACAAAAATATGTTTGTTTTGTTTAATTTCAAGTTGCTTTATGTTTTAGTTATCTTTTTGCATCAATGTCGGACTATGTAACAAAGTGAACTCTGTGAAATCATACCTTAAAAAGGGTCACGCCTGAGGTGACCCAAACTGTGTTAAATTAAAAAGGATCATATCTGAGATGATCAAGGTTTGAAAAGTAAAAGGGTCGGTTAAATGATATTTAAAAGTTTCAACCTACCTCAAACAAACACAAAAATATGTTTTGTTTTGTTTAATTTCAAGTTGCTTTATGTTTTAGTTATCTTTTTGCATCAATGTCGGACCAAAGTGAACTCTGTGAATCATACCTTAAAAGGGTCACGCCTGAGGTGACCCAAACGTGTTAAATTAAAAAGGATCATATCTGAGATGATCAAGGTTTGAAAAGTAAAAGGGTCACGTCTAAGGTGACCAAACTGTGCAAATAAAAGGATCACGTCTGAGGTGATCAAACGGTTCTCGTTGAAAGGACCATGTTGAGATGATCGGTGCTCATAATGTTATATCAATCAAAAGTTAAAACTGAAGGCTTGAAAAGTATGAAGTCAACTCATGAGTATGAATCAATCGCACGATTGGATCATAAGTATGGACCAATCGTACGATTGAATCATAAGATGAGCCAGTCATACGATTGGACCATGAGATTGAGCCAGTCATACGGTTGGACCATGAGTATGAGACAGTCATGCGATTGAACCACAAGACTGAGCCAATCGCACGACTGGAGAGAGGAGACTGAGCCAGTCGTACGATTGAAGAGAGGAGTATGAGTCAGTCGCAGGACTGAACCTCAGTCACATGATTGAGCCATACGTATGGGTCCAGTCGCACGACTAAACCCAAAACAATATAAATAGAGGCTTATTTGGTCGCAATCTCTACCAGACTTCAAACTTTCCAAAACCCGCCTAACCCTGTTACTCTACCAAAATTTCAAACGTTTGAGATTGCATTCTGACTTGTGTTCTAACCCTAAGTATATTCATCTACAGGTAACTTGCGATAGGAATCAGGAGAAATAAGAATCTAATCAAACTAAATGACCTAAATTGTTCAAACAAATAACCGGGACTCAAACCCTAAAATTGACCACTTAAATGATTAAAATGTCGATTTAAAGGACTTTAGGTGATATATTGAGTCCCAGCGAACCATATAAACCAAAAAACGACGTCTAATTTCACTTGATGACAAGATTCAAGATTATGGTGTCGCACAAGGATTTATACGAATGGACAGACAGATGAACTTCGGTCGCACGATTGAGCTAGTCGCATGCTTCAACCGCACGATTGAACCAATCGGTGATTCAGTCGCACCACTGAATCAACCGCATGGCTTCGCACACGACTGAACTCAGTCGCAGGCTCAATCGTACGACTGAACCCAGACATCTGGTTCAATCGCACGATTGAACCAGATTGGTCAAAATCTGTTCTAAGTCAAATGGTTTATATTATGAACGGAACTAATGTGTTTGTCCCTTGTATTGCAGCAATATGGCAAATAGATGGACGATGAGCACGAAGCACAATATATGTGCTCATCTGGACCCCAAATCCCGGAATGCTTCTGAGTTTACCGGGATCATAGCCTTTCTTCGATGTTGAGGATCTTCACCGCCATATCTACACCATGTATACCGTACAGGTCGATCCAGCAGAAGTTCTGGGAGAACGCCATTGTTGACAGATCTACAGATCCCTACTGCATTAGGAGCTCTATCTTTGGGCAAGATATCCAGATCGGTGAAGAGGATATAAGGCAAGTCTTGGCCTTGGGTGATGATGGTGCACACCCAACTAAGCTGCATCCTCTAACTGTACGGGGATGCTTCCTCAGGATCAAGTACGCTGGTGATATCAACGTCAGCGTACTGAACAAGAGTAACATGTGCCCTTAATTTAAGTATCTGGTACATGTGATCCTGAAGTGCATAGCCTCCTGGAGAGGAGGATTCGATGAGTTATCTGATCAGATTCAGAATGCTTATGTGGCTTTAGTACTGAACCATCCGTTCAGCTTCTCACGGATGTTCTTTACTTATCTGGTCGAGAACATTAAGGCCAAGGGGAAAGAAGGATTTTGCATGTACCCGAGGTTTCTTTAGATGATGATTGATGAGAAGCTTCCTCACCTTCCCAAGGAGAAGGACGATGCGGTGTCACTAGAAGTTATGGACGACACCACCTTGGGGAGGATGAATGTCTACCGGGGGAAGTAGGTGAAGCCCCCAGTTAGGAAGTAGGTGAAGCCCCCAGTTAGGAAGTGTTCGGCCACCTGGCTAGGGGGACTATGTGGTGACAGCTCGTAAAAAGTGGCGTCACGATGACAGTGATTCAGATGTTGAGCCAATCATGGATGCAGTTGATGAGGATGACGACGACGATGATGACGGTCAGGGTGGTGGAGATACAGGCCCTAGTGAACCAAGGGCCACTAACACTTCCACTACGTCTCCACCACCTACACATGTTAGTTCCTCAGCTCCCGATGGATTGGAGCAGGCACCCATCCATCGGGACTTTCTTCCAGATGACGAAGATGAGGAGTCCGATGAGGAGCCCCTCACAAGGGCAGTTGGTAGCCGTGTGGTTGCTACCGACCGGGGTATAGAGGCGGTTGGAGGACGTCGGCTGGGGGGAGGGCACTGACACTGCTGATCCTACCTACACACCTCCCCAGCCAAGCCCAGGGGGAGCCTAGAGCTCCAAGGGCTCATGATTGAAGAGGATGGCACAACCATATGGTAAAAAGGACAAAACAAGACGTATAGTGCTGATGACCTCTTCTACCACCACAGCCACTACATCCACCATCCCTAACACACCTACCACCACCACAGCCACTACATCCACCACTCCCATCACACCTACCACCACCACTATAACTACCACCACTCCACCCATTTCATCCATTCCACCACAAACCACAACCACCGCCACTCCCACATATACTACATCCACCACCCTACCCACCACATCACATGTCGGACCTTCCACCTCTTCAGTACCACCACTGGGATCTTCTCTGCCTAACGTTGGGTTAGAGGAACAGCTTGCCAGCCTCAACTATCTGGTTCTGAAACTGCTCGCAACTAATGATATACGAGCGAACCAGGTGACTTAGTTGATGGCTGTCAATGCTGAGTAGGGCAAGCAGATCGCCCTGCTGACCGAGAAGACGACAGCTCAAAGTCACAGATTGCACATTTGACTGAGAAGGAAGCTGCCCTTGAGGGAGATTTGTCCAGAGCTCACCGTGCCTTAACCACACAGAACGATCTTCTGATGGCATCGGTGAAGCGAATCGGGAAATGAGAAGAAGAACAAGAAGCTACGCCTAAGGCTAAAGGGAACAAAAGGCGAGCCTCTTAAGATCAAAGTTGATAGTGACGATGGTGATGATGATGATGATGACTAGTCATCTGATGATGATGAGTCTGATGATGATGATGATGTTGAGGGAGAGGGAAGTGGAAAGGACAAAGAGGGAGGTGATGAGGATGAGCCTGAAGATGATGCATCTGCATCTGCCTCAGATCCAGCGGCTCAGGAACGGAGGACCAAGCGACGTCAAGAATCAAGACCATCCACCTCAGCTTCTCAAGCTAACAAGCCAAGTGACAAAGACAAGAGTAATGATTAGTTGTCTTAGCTTTTGATTATCTTTTGTACTTGAGTTATATGTATTACACTTATGTAATTAATGCTTATCAACGCTTATTAATGTAGATGAATTGATTACTAATATGTTTGTGTGGTTTTGAGTGTTAAAACAAACAGATGAATCTCAACAAACTGATGAGCATGACGTCGCACCCTTCAGCAAATCAAGACTCAGCTACAATGATTCTTGATTTGTAAGGGATCGTGCGATGATCTATGAGCTACACACCCGAGGAGGGAGAGATCATTCATGATCTCATAGATGAGCAGCTGGCTGATATGTTCAGACTCAACCCGGATGAGCTAGTCAAGGATGCTCCGAGGTTGATGTCATGAGTGATGAGGAGCGGAGGGCGTCGATGAGATTGATATAGAGGATATCACAGCACAAGAGTATCCACAGTACACTGACCAACAGGACATGTTATCCCCGATTTGGGTGAAACATTTAGCAGTGATACGTTTGGAGCTCTTGATGCTCAGAGAAAGAGAAGAAGAAAGAAGAAGGGAAAGCCCAAGCTCAGACACTGATGTGACATCAAGAAAGCTGAATAGGCATTTGTTTAGAAGAGATGAGAGCCTAACGACAACCGCCAAAGACTAACGCCTACACCAAACTCTACAGAGTCAAGAAGCATCAGAAGGTCTCGGGCAAGATTATCAGCTGGGCATATTTTGAAGACTTGGATGTGTACGCGGTGAAAAGAGAGAAGGGAATAGAGTACTTCAGATACCCGCATGATCTGAAGACTCTCCCTGGTTTGAGTTAAACAGGCTGCCTGTTTAGACCTTTTGTACACCAACCCCAGGAAGATGTCGGGGTGGTTTGAGATGGCGTTAAAGAGAGATTACCACACCAGGTGGGTCAACTTCAGGCCTCAACAACCTAGATGGTTCATAAATAAGAACGAAGTTGATCCACATACTGAAAAGCCTAAGGTAGTGCTGAAGTGGAGTCCTCCGCGCACAATGTCAAAGATCCCATTGCGGGAGATGCCTCAGGACTTCACTCCACACTTCAAATGGTGGTACTACGACTAGCGAACTGGTGAAGCGGTCATAGTTTTGCACAAAGATGCTCATATTCAGACTATCCGGGTGTTTGACCTTATGTGGCTAACCAACTTGTCCAAAGATGATGTCTACACTCTATAAAAGTGACCACTATTCTATGACACGTAGGACACGTACAAGCTCTACAGTTCCAACACGTCATAAGACCCTGCTTTGCATTCGAGATACATGCTGGAGTCACAAAAAAAGAGAAGTACAAGATGTTAAAGAGAAAGTGAAGAATGTTAGACAATAGAGTAAAACTAGGTCCAGGGGGAGTTTGTTGATACATATTGATGTACCTAGTTTATGTTCTGAAATGTAAAGTCTTCATGTCTTACATATATGTAATCGATGTAATGAATTGAATGAATGATATATGAAGTGCGTTGTGATGTTAATTTATGTTTGATTATGTCATGATGTCATTATATTGAATGTGTGCTCATGTATGAACTAACTATATAGGTTTGATGTTGTTCTACATGGTTCTAAGTCATAAGAACTTAGAAGTATGTTTATCTTATCCATGTAATAGTTCATACGAATGGTCCATGCTAATGGACCATACGCATGAACATATCATGCTTATGGACAGTCGCACGACTGAACCAGAAGACTGGATCAGTCGCACGACTGAGACATAAGATTGCGTCAGTCGCACGACTGAACCTTCAGTCATGCGTATGAGTCAATCGCCTGATTCAGTCGCCGACTGAATCATGCTAATGGTTCAGTCGTACGATTGAAGACGGGAAACCTATAAATACCACGTGTAACATCTTGTATTTTTACGTTAATTAAAATTAACGTTGTTTAATCTTGTAAGGACCATTGTCGTAAATTATGAAACTCATGGGTTATTTATGTATTTAATTCTTTAACTTGAAAGTTAATAATGTTAATTATTATATGATAAATAAATAATAATAACAATAATAACAATGATAATAATAATAATCATAATAATAATAAGAACAATGATAATGATAATAATAATAATAATAATAATAATAATAATAAACAATATTCTAAATCTTGTAATAATATAAGTTTTACTATGTTAAAACTTGGAATTAAATAGTTTCTACATAAATTAATAAAACTTTAAAACCTCATGGGCTGAAACCGTAACTTAATTTAGACTAAAACCAAGGTTTTGGAATTAAATAAATGAATCCTAAAACTACAGGGGCCAAAGCTGTAAAATTATAAACCCAAACCCCCACCCCTTTCTCCCTCGGCTTTTCCGGTTGAAGATCCGGCCAAAGCTCCGGCGAGCGCCGGCCACCACCAAAACATCACCAATCCACTAAATTGGAACCACTGAACCGTTCGCAAACTAGTTTCGAACCTTAACCCCTTCAAATCGAGCCATAAGTGTTGAGTTTATCTGTTCACTTGAAACCGAAATCGAATTCACTCGAACCAAAAACCGATTCCACACTTAAATCACTGTAATGATCAAATTAATCGGTTATAAACGATTGGTTAATCAAATCAAACTTAATGGAATAATTAACTTCACCTGAATCAGCATTAAATCTGTTTAATTCTACCCGAAACCTCCGACATTATACCTATAACTGTTGGATGCTTACCTGATCAAATCGAAGCTATAAAGTGGGGGCAAACACTCACGACATTCCCTTTTCACTATCCGTGAGCTCAATTTCATTTCAAACACACATACACAACAAGATTAAACCAAGAACAGCCGCGATTTGGGTCAAACCAATACACATCGAATCTTAAACGATTGCAGGTAATTATATTAGGGCTATTACACTATGTTACATGAAAATCGAAAGCCCTATGGTTAATTTGGTTAACAACATCGAATTGATGTTCAATTTGATTCAAGAACAATCTAGGGTTCTTGGATTTGGGGGGCGTCCATTGATTCGTGTTAAAAGGAATTGGAACCGGATCATACCGCGGCTGTAAGCCTTGGTTCACCGGTTCCACGTTCCCATGTTAACTTTGAGGTCCCGGGTTCGACCCAGGCACCCTCACTTATTTTTTTTGGGCTTTTTCAGCCTTAAAATAATTGTAGAAAATTTTTAATAAATATAAAAATTTCTTTTGTAAACTTTAAATATTCTTCTGACCACCAAATAATTTACTAAATTTTTATCAAATTTAAATAATTAAATAACTTTATGTAAAACCTATTTACAACGGTTATTTTCGTTTAATTCTATCAAAATGAATTTAAATAATAAATAAAAATGAGTTTTGGTCCAAACGTCATCCTTTTTAAAATTATGATTATTTTAAAATATTTATTTAACTTTAATATTTAAACTTTATTGATTGTTACTAATAGTTTTCTTTTAAAAATTAAGTAGTTATTTATATAAAAAAAATGACTTGAAACAATAATCTAAGAATCATTAAAATATTAGTGGACACAATATTATCTTTATTCTTTAAGGAATTACTTATTATATATTTTATAATTACGCAAAATATTAAAAATATTATTTCTTATAAGTTACACTTTAACTAACGGTTTAGATTAATATTTTGTTATTAATCAATTTATGGTTCTTAGAAAATTATAAAGATTTGATTACATTTGAACTTCATCATTATTATATCTAATTTCATTGCTAAAACACTTAACCTCATATATAATTCGTCTAATGAAATCAAATTGTAAATAATTACTTTGTAGACTTTTTACTTATTAAAACCCCTATAATTCTATGAAAACCCTAATCCTTGTTTGAACGTTAATCTTATTATTAATCTTAAACTCGTAATATATGCTTAGGGGCCTTGTAATGTAATACTTTGGATTATCTTTTGTACTTTTATATCATCTTGTAATGCTTATATCCATGTGAGTATTTCCATACCCCTTTTCTTCTTATTTTCACACTTTGGGGTGAAACATGTTAACTTATATCATTACACTTATAAACTTAATCGAGTCTTGTAAACTTTATGGCAATTTACTTGTGTGTGTGGTTAGTTGAACTTTTGTGGTTACCATGTTATGGCGTTATATGTACAATCATTAACTATTGCTAGCCTGGCGACGTCATAGATCTATGGGCCTGACAAGCCTGCTTGGTTGATCCAAGTACACTTAGCTAATCGTATATACTTACAACTTGGTTGATCCAAGTACACGTTTGAAACTTGTAAAACTTTGTCAAGGTTTGATTGTTGCATTGTTCATAACATCCCTAATCACTTTATTCACTAACTTGTAACTTGAATTGCCATCTTTTATATATATACTTATGTATTAGAAACTATGGAATGCTCACCAACATTTTTATGTTGACCTTTTATTTTTAACATGTTTTAGGAATACCTCAAGTATGTGTTCTACACTTTGAAGCTTATCACACTTAGGATTGGACTTAGAGAAATAAAACGAATGATCTTGTTACTTTTATCTTTGTATTCTTAATGTATCTTTGTTTGAGATTTTACTTGTATTGTTAACATTGAATCTTGATTAATATAATGGGAATTTAAAATAGCGTTATGTGGCTGTGAACAATCGTAATTCTCACACTTCGACGATTCCGCCGTCAAGGTTGGGGTGTGACACCACGTAATTCGTGGAAAAACATAACACTTCGAATACATACGTACCCTAGCCGTCCAGAGCGTACCAAAACGTCAATCCAAGTTCATACTTCGTTTCTGATCAATCTCATTCATTCTTAACGTTTGTTTCATCGTTGGATTGATCGGGATATTCGTTCTCATTGACTGGATCGCCAATCAAATAGGATTCCGCACTATTTGATTCGGTATCACAAAGAATCTGTTAGTACTCCGTACGAAATCGGTCCTAACAATGAATATTTAAAATGATGTAATGATTAAGTTTGGACATATTTTTATTTTCGTTGCATTATGATGATATCGGTCAGTTACGACCAGATCCGGTCAAAGGGGTGTGACATTAAACATCCAAAACCCTCACTCCAATTGCATAGATCGAAGATTTATCGTATTTATGATGATTAGTTGAATCACGATACATGAACATTCTCCACCTAGGTTTTACGTCACTAGCTCAAGTCAAACGGCTTTATATTTTTACCATTGGTTTTACAATTACATACTCTCATTAGGATGGTCGCCTTTCATATAATGAAAAAAAAGGGTTAATTGCTTTATTTATCTCTATGAATTCATAAAATTATTATTAGAATCTAAAATGTTAAATTTCATTATTTGTATCAAAAAGTTTCACTAAAATTGTCATATAAATCCAAATAGCTACACTTAATTAGCACCGTTAACTTTTTATATTAAAAATATTTTAGTTAAAATAGTTATAAAATAAAGATCCAGCCCTACGTGAGGGGTCATATGTGTTCAATCTCTTTTGGTAATCATAATTCTAATTTAAACCCACCTAAGTGTGACTTATTTCTAACTTTATAAAGCATACACCATGAAAATATAAATAACCAAACAAGCCATATTATACAAATTACTATTTGAATCATAACCATAAAAACACAAATCATCATATAAGTAAAAGAACAATAAATAAAATAACATTAACAGTTCATAATAGTAATCATAAAACAGCTATTATCTTAATCATCATTAAACTTTAAACCAAATAAGTATATAATTGAACAAAGTCGGCAAATGTAACATGGCTAGTAAATCAAAATATATTAACAAGACAAAATAACAAAAAACTAATGTGAAGTCAAATTATAATTGTAATTACCAAAAAAAAATAAACGCCTAAAATCCTCACATGGGAGTGGTTTTTTATTTTGTAATTGTTTTGATTAAAATAACCGTTACATTGGAAAGTTAACGAAAAAACCGATGTGAGTTAGGAGTAGTAAAATGGATTTAAATGATAATTTTAGTAAAACCTTTGAATTCAAACGACAAAATTTAAACCTTTGAATTCAAATAACAACTTTTATGAAATCAAATGAATGGTAAAAAAACACTTAACAATAAAAAAACCTTAAAACTTAATGTATAAAATGAAACAAAGTTTAAAGGTTAATAATGTCATGTAACCATAGAGATAAAAAAGGATATGTACTTTTAAGTGATTTATCTCTTACAATTTCAAAAGAGAAACATTTTAATTATATATTATATTAGAATTCTTGGAGATTTTTTAAGTCAGGCTATAAGGTTTGAATATTAAGTATTAATTAAAGTTTCAATATTTCTTAATCTATTTCATATGTTTAATGTTTCAAATGCTAGAATAAATATCCAACAAAGGAGAACCGTCTATAGATCCATTCTTTATACATTCTTTATACTGTTAACATGATCAATCATAACAAGTCACAGTCTCATATTCTAGAATTATGAAAACAAAGAAGTGTCAAAGACGAACTATCAAAAGAATAGCTAGAAATACGAGCTCTAAAGAATTCACTTTTTATCCAAAATGTATGTAACTTTGATAATTAATACATTATTCAATGCTTATAATTTAAATACTTAAGTATATAATTACGAAATATTACATATTTACAACAACAACAACAATAAATATAATCAACATTTAAGATAGGTTGGAAAAATGTCTTGGTGATGCCCGTCGCATCGCGCGGTCCAAACCACTAAATATAATAAATAAAAAAGATGATGAATGGTAAAATTATAGATTTTTTAATGTTATCATAATGCTTTCTTTTATCTCTAAAATATTAAAACGTCTTTTAGTGGGTGTTTGTTTTTTCAGAAAATATCTTCCTAACATCTTTTGTTTGTGTCGTGCAGATCACGCGCAGACGTTGAGCTTTGCAGAGTGTTTGTTTTTTGGAAGACTTCTTATTAAAAAAAGGTACGCGCGAGGTCCGCATGATGCAAACTTGTCACAACCACTTCTAAAGTCTTCTAAATCATTCAGTTTTGTTGATTGGTATCACCTGGAATGAACTTGGTAAGCCTTTCTTATTCAATTTCTTTGTCATTTTTTCCTTTTCGTTAAAATGTACAAAATCAATTATAAAATGTGATAAAAAAAAGATAGCAAATTGATGTTCTTGGTGGGTTTTGTGCAAAATTGGCGATTTATGAGAATATAAGGTATCTAAGACGTTTTGGAATCCATAATCGGTTAGTATATAGTCAAATTCAAGAATAGGCTACGTGTATATGCTGAGAAACTCCGACATTATGTTCATACATAAATATATATATATATTGTAATTAAGAATACGAATTTTATGAATCCAGGATATAACTTCAAGAGTTGGACTTGATTATGCATCTTAAATTGCTATGTTTTTAGCGAGTTTTGTTTACTCTTTTCACTTAGCATTGTCCCTCTGTTCAAAACGTTCAGTCTCCCTCATGCACGCTGCACGTCCTGGACTTCCTCTCTTACCCATACTAATATGCTTTCTTTTCGTGTTTAGCTCTTTATTTTCCGTATTGTTCCATTCAAGGGCTGATGCCTTTTGTTTTCTTTGTATGGATGCTATTACTAACCATTTTTTTGTAATGCTCAATAAGTAAAGTGCATCATGTTTTAGATGACGCTTTCAATCCTGTAAGTATCTTACGAATCTCTTTGACATAATTTGTGTAGACAAAATGCAAGTTCTATTGTCTAGGCTTCGGTGAACAATTTTGTAATGCTTTGTTGTTTGTTGATCAAGATAATTGTTTTGCTTTTGGTCGTTCGTATGAGCAATCTTGAATTTTTATATTTATTATGTAAGAAAACACGATGCAAGTGATTCACCACAACGAGCGGGAGATATCCTAGTGTATAAAGAAGTAAAGAACAATATTTTGCTTTTTTATATTTTATTTTTAAAGTAAACATATGATTCTAATGGATAAGTTTATACTAATCATTATTCTCTATGCACACTTATTTCGATGTAAATTAATGCAAAGGTATTTAAATATTCATTTCATTTTTATAATGACCCAACACTTTCTCTTTATCTACTAAATTAATATTCGCATGTGAATTTCTTTCATATATGAATAATCATCTCTTCACAAGTGAATATCTTTTTGCCGTTTCAATTATTTGTTTCACACGTGAAATGAAGGAATGCTAGTTGTTTTCATTTACACAAATGAATGAATGATAAAACATCTAAATTGCAACTTAACCATCAAATCTATGATCATGATAGTTAAAACCAAATCTATTATCTATCTTAAGCAAATTATCATCGAATCAAATAAAAAATATAGCCACCTACAAATTATAACTCCCCCTCACTACCATTTTAAGAAATACATATGTTATAGATGTGCGTTAAGACTTAAGAATTCCAATAATTTGAAATCCTTTCGAGGCTGCAAGTTTTGGAATTCACACATTTTAGTTACATTTTAAAACGTAAAAGTTTAAGCATTTTGTAAAAACGTTCATTAGCATTACCAAATTTTACTAATACACAAATAGAAAGGTCGGTGTTATAATAATATTTAAATGACACGGTAATATCTGAATAAACTTTCTCTTAACTAATAATAAATTTTTTTAACTAATAAAAGAGTAACTTGAGATGTCACGTGGCAGCACCACAATCATTTTATCAAAATTTTCACACCTCTCTCTCTTCTTAAATAATTAGCTTAATTACTAACAATACTATTTAACATTCTTTTACATGTAATAAATTAAAAAAGAGATCTATTTATTAATGTTATTTCTAAAAAACAAATATTTTATTTCTAAAGCATAAACTTTTTTAAATATGCGAAATATTTTAAAATCGATATTTTTAAAAATTCAATTTTTAAAACAAAAAATAATTAAATTTGGGAGTTATAATAAGGAATTTTTAAAAAATGATATTTTTATACGGTTTGTTTATAACAAAATATTTATTTTTTAAAAAAAATTAAAAACAAAATTTTAAAAAGGTGATATCATTGTTTTATTAGTTATAGTCAGTCATATCATATATTAAAATATTATTTTATAATTAATAATTTTATTATATTGATATTTTATTATTCAACCTGTGTAATAAACGTGTTTATTAGAGCTATTACTTAATATTTGAACCTCAAGGGAATTAACACAGCATAATTGGCCAGGTAGTTTAGCACTCTTAGAGCATTCACAACCCATGCCTTATATTTATGTGAGTGTGTTTGGTATATATAATGGAATGATTTTGAGTGGTTGTGAGTGAAGGAGAGAGAAATGTTATTGTGGATTGGTATATTTGAAGAATCACTGTACAATCCTTATAATTTTTTAATATTTTTAAAGTGGTTGTGAGTGAATGAGAGAGAAAGAAGTAATGATAAGGGTATAAAAGTATTATTTAATTGAAAGGAGAGAGAAGAAGTAGTGATTTAGTGTAATTATATAGATAAAGATAAGGAATGGGATGTGAATGCTCTTACACTCTAAAAACCAACTTCCCCTTTTGATCCTTCTCCCTGAGTTTTTTACTTGCAGCTTTTTATATAAGTTTTCCTTAGGGATTCTTTTATTAATTATACTTTTGTTATTATTAATATTAAACTTTCTTTTGCGATGTTCATTAATTTTTAGTTCTCCGAGTATGTCATTACAACTATATCTTCATTTAGTACAAACTTTACTCAAACTCAAGTCGGTTTAAGTTTCAAGTCGGGTCACAAGATGTATTTTTTCTTTTTTTTTTCAATATATACTTTTGGGTTTCTTACACCATTTAGTTTTATATCGATGTTTCGACGTAAGATTTTTCAGATTATGTTTATGCTTTTATATTAAAAATTAAGTATTGACAATATACTCTCTTTACGGCATAGGTTTACGTTAATGTTTTGATATCGCGCTGCGAGTTGAATACTAGTCATTATTAAAATTAAATACATATAATCTATAACAATATATAAATGAAGAATAGTAACACATGATTTTGACATTGTAATATATAACTTATAAATGATTCTCTATATATAATTCATAAAATTAAAGTAACACAATTTTCACGTGGACTCATTTATTCAAAGGTTGGTGAGGTTGTGGCACCTACTACCTTTTTTCCCTTTTTAAACAAAGGTGGTGTCCTCAATCCTATTTTTCTTTATGTGGTTTCTATTAATTTAGTATCACTATTATTGCAATTATTATTACTATAAAATCCTTAATAGTTTATTATTCTTGTAAAATTAAAATTTAATAATATAAATTATTATTTATTGATCAATAATAATCAATATTTATAGTTTGACTTATAACACTTCAAACTTTTGTTTTTGTTAATAAGAGCAATCCAAGTAGCATAATCATTATAATTTACACATGATTTCTTATGTACAAGGCCTCTGTTCTTTCACAATCATCATTGTGAGTAAAATCAAGTATAAATATGTACAGATTATGTTGCTAGATTGCCTTTGGTAAAATAAGTGAAAATTGGTAGTAGTGATGGCGTTGAAACTTTAAAGTTATAAAAATAAAGTATGTCCAACATAAGTGGAGGGACAAAACTTGCAGAATATATAAGTGGGAGTTTCTATATAAATGTGTTTAGACCTGATAATTTTAGCCCATGTAGTAAAAAACAAGTTCAAATGGGTTTTTAATATAAGGATTTAGGTTGTTTTGGGTTATACATTCTTTCCAACGGGTCTAACTAGGCATTTATAAAATTAAGAAGACTATAACACGGGTTATCCCGACGAAGAAACAAAATGATGCAAGTCATGATGGGGGGCATATAACACAAGTTATCCATGATTTCAGATTATTGACAACTCCGCTCCAATCACCATCATATTCATCACCGCTTCAATTGCCACCAACTGCACCGCCACTCCTTCATCGACATATAAAGAATCACAACAGGGATTTGTTGGACTGATTCAAGCATCTACTTTGCCATGACAATCGGGATTTCTTCATTGCTATTACCACAAAGCCATGTTTGAACATCTTCTCTATTTATTCATTGAAGATTTAAACCATTACTTCAAATAATCATCATCATCTTTGACATGATCTCAGCCTCTAGTTTGATCAATTAGGTTGTGTTCGCAGCGGATTTAGCATGATAATTAGCAATTAATGCAAGAACATAAGGAATATTGCATGTAAAGTAAATGGAGAGAGAGAGAATAATTCTGCCTAAAACGAATAATATTCTGTTTGTCTCACATGTTTCGGCACAAAATACAATTAGGTCACTGCCCTTTTATAGGCAAAAGACCCATACTGTTGTCAGATTCCACTGACATTAACAGTTATTTAACTAACTACTGATAGAACACTTAAACTACTGAAGATGTCACAACAGCTGACATCTTCTTACAAAATTTCTAAGTGTTCTACCTATTACAAGTACTGAAAGAGAAACTACTGAAAAGCTACAACGACTGAAGAACAAACTCTTCAGTCGTTTACAACTACTGAACTATAACAGCTGAAGAACAAACTCTTCAGCTGTTGTACAAACTACTGAAATGAAAAACATAAAACTACTGAAAAGAAAAAAACATCACAACAACTGAAGAAGACTTCTTCAACTGTTGTGACAAACTCTGAAGCTTCAGTACTTTGGTCTTCAGACTTTGGTCTTCAGATGATTCATCAGCTGATGACTTCAGTAGTTGTCATCAGCTGATGTCTTCAGTCATTGTCTTCAGACTTTGTGCATCAGTAGTTGATCTTCAGTTCTTCAGTTCTTCAGACTTTCATCTTCAGCACTTGTCTTCAGTACTTGAAGTCTTCAGTACTTGAAGTCTTCAGTACTTGTATTTATCAGTACTTCAGACTTCAGTACTTATCTTCAGCACTTTGGGATCTTCAGCTGTTGTTCTTCAGATCTTTGATCTTCAGCTGTTGATTCTTCAGACTTTGTCAAACTGCTGATGAAGGTCTTCAGCTGTTGTTGTGATGTCATGTGGGACTTAGAGATTTTCCTGATCTTGGCTCATTGGTTCTTTTGGTCCAACAAACTCCCCCTGAACCAATGCAGCCAAAACCTCTAAGTTATTTATTGTCCCACTTATTGTTGGCATAAAGATTGGTCTATTTCCTTCTGGATCAGATCAGAAGTTGACCCTGATAAGCACTGGCCTGAGAGGTAGTCTCTAAGATTTGATTGGCTGAGTATGGATGGGAGCTCTATTTTGGGGAATTGGACACAGAGCTGTTGTCCCATCCATGAGATCTACCTCCCACGTACGAGCCGATAGGATTCTCGGGTGTAGGCTTGAAGAAATATCATCTGCTCTTCTTTGGTTAAGTCTTCAGCCGCACCTTCGAATAACCCCTCCCGGCCGTACAGCTCTGAGACATACTTGGCCTGTTTTCCATTTTTGAGCTCAACTGTTGTGACTTGCCTATATGTAAATTCATCTGGGTGTCTTCCTTCCAACAACAGGTTGAGCTCATCCCTATGGAAGTTCTCAAGCCTCTTATAGACCAACCCTTTCCTAACCACCCTATTATCTAACATTGTTTGGGGTGATTGGTTGGCTCCATAGGCTTTCTCGAACTCCTCTACTATTTCCCAGGGTGTTATTACAAGAGCCACAGAGATCACTTCATCTACGATTCTCTTAAATTGGCTCTTGTATCTTACAGGAATATCTTTCTTAACTATCCTGTGAGCCACCCTAGGATCAGGCCAAGTCCTCACTCTTTCCTTATCATATTGAAAGGTTTGCTTAAGAGTGAAGAGTCTCAGAGCCTCCTTCTTCATATTCATGATAGAAGTAGAAGCAGCATATGATTTGTCAATGCTTTTTAGCATTTCCTCATCGGGTAATTGTTGGAGCATATATAGTCATATATAGTGTGTCCGTCGCTTGACGAATAGTCTAGGCTTAATGTTATACACCTGTAAACACATGAAACTGGGTCATTCGCAGGAGCATATGCGAATGAGACTCAGTCGTACGACTGAGCCATGCTAATGGACAAGTCGTGCGACTGAGAGATGCGATTGGGGCATTCGTAAGACTGAACCATAAGAATGGTCCAGTCGTACGATTGAACCATACGCATGGTCCAATCGCACGAATGGGCCCAGTCGCATCTAATATGGGCCGAGGCCTATATATACCAGTTTCAATGTGTAGAAACCTGAGGGTTTTGAGAGGGTCTGCCCGGGGCCTAGGTGCTGCCGGATGAGAGGGGAGATCATGCTCGATCTCCCCTTGACCAAAAGTTGTAATTCTTAAGTTGTAACGAGCTTAAAATCGTTATGTTTTATCAATAAAATCATTCGATTATTGTTCGTACTATTGTTTATCTTTTGGTTGTTTATCCTTCCGTCAAGAACGTGCTCGGATGTTCATCGATCCAGTGACTTCACAGTAATCTTTGCTGCTCCTCTTCTTCTAATTTTACCCTCACAGTGTCCATCTGTGAGGTGGGAGTGATGGTTTGAGGTTTGGCTTTTGGTAGAGGGATGACTGCTGAAAGTGGCAGTCTATCCTCCTCATCCTCCTCTTCTTCTTCTTGCAGTCTCAACACCCTTCTCTTCTTCTTCAAGGGTGGATCATTGGCTGCGGGTTTTGATGGTGAAGGGGTTGGTTTTATGGGTTGTGTTTGGGTTGTTGGTGTGGGAATGTTGGCAGGCCCTGCTAGCAACCTAGAGATAAGGGAAGGTTTTGTTTGTTTTACTAGCAGGGTCCTGTTCCCAGCACCGGACTCAGAACGGGCCTCAGCGACCAGTAATTTGGTGAAATTACCAGCTGAACAGATCTTGGTGGCTATAACCAAGATTCTGTCCCTGGTCCATGCCTTGACATCAAGGACTGGCCTGCCCAGATACTTCGAAATGAATCTACTCATAGCCTCGAGTCTATTTTTATCCTCTTGGCTATAAGTAGACCATCGGTATTCAATCTCTCTTGCCTCCATCTTCCTAATCTTCTGATCTAGCAAGGCAGTGTCCTTGTCAAAGCCTTGCTTGAACAGCTGATCAATGACAGAGTCCATTGATCTGCTTTGTTCAGCATCAGCCTCCTTGACAAGGGCTGCTAGATCAGGATCACCCTTCTCTGTCTTCTCTCCCTCCTCTCCTCTCTTCTCTCCTCTTTTCTTTTGATAAGTGACACTGAAATCCTTTTGGATTTTAGCCACTTCTATTCGCTCACTCTCCTCCCTCACCTTCTCCTTCCCCTTCACCCTCTCTGTCTCCTCAGACCTCTCCCTCTCAGTTGCCCCCTTTCTCCCTACTTCTTTCTCTTCCTCCACCCTCTTCCTCTTAGCTTGCACTGATGTCTCCCGCTTTTTGGGTGCATTGATTGGGGTTTGACTATCAGCAAGCACCTTAGCAACAGCAACCTCCACCATGGGTTGTATATGAGTGGGAAGCCTCTCATCGATGGTTTTCATCACAATTTCTGTGATTATAGGTGTGATGAGAGCAGGGATTTCTGGAAGATAGCATCTAGCTGCTCAGGAGGGTTCTGTTCCTGAGAGCTAGTGCCAGAAGCAGGGGCAGGTGGCTGAGTTTGTGGAGTGGCTGAGTGTCTGTGAGACCTTCGGGTGAAGGTGCTATCTGTGGGTTTATGGTGGCAGATGGATTTGCTTCTTGGGAGAATTTGGCAAGCAGCTCTTTGAGTCTGCTCACCTCCTCCTCAACAATTGTGTTTTGAGCAACTACATCAAAGAAGAAGCTCAGGTCATCATCAGTGTGAACTGAATCACCTGACCTCCTGACAATGTCAGGATGTACATGCACTGAGTGTGGCTCAGTAGTTGCATGTGCCCCTTGTTCTTGGTACTGGGGACTTCCAGCCTCCGGATTGGATCCATCATCGGCAGTTGCCTCTGGTGAGGTCTTATTGCTTGTACCAGCTTCTTCCTGCTCATGTGCTGATACAGGGGAAGTGGCAGCCTCACCAGAATATCCTATCTCCCTAGCCACACTGGGAGATTGGACATGTGATTCCCTGTATTGTGGGCTCCCACCAGCACTTGTGTCCACCCTCTCTTCGGTAGGAGTCTCCCCAGTTGGAATTGGTTTCTGGGGAGAGGGTGGAGTGCTCAGATGGGTCAACACTTTGGCGATTATTAGTGTAGGGCTTTGTGGGGTGGTCTCAGTAGGAGATGGGCTTGAAGCAGTGTGCACATGGGAAGGAGTGTGCATTTCAATGGTAGTCTCCTCAAGTGAGAAAGACCCCAGATGTATGGGTGCCCCTGAAGTGGTTGCATCAGGTTCCTGTTGAGAGGAAGCCTGTGCGGCTATGGTGGGTGGAGTCGTGGTGACTGCTGGGAGAATCTGACCAGCAGCCACTTCCTGCCTTTGTGTTGCAGGGGCATCCTCAGGGGACTCATTTCCCTGAGTAGCCTTTTTGGGCTTCTTTTTGGCTTTTGGCTTGGTGGGGACTTTGGATTTGGAGGTGGAGGCTGTGGGTTCCTGCTGCGTGGGTTTTCGCAGCCGGGCAGCCTGTTTGAGTGTGTGGTCGGTGTTGTGCCTGGAGTATACCTTAGCTAGAACAGCCAAGGCAGGGACCCCAGTGCCAACAAGTCCCTCAGCACTAAGCTGGCTCTCGATGATGGCCATTATGAACCGAGGATACAAGATCCACCGGTTAGAAACTGGTTTTGTGGCCATATCCTTGATTTCTAAAAATATAATATCTGTTAAGTTCAAAGGTTGTTTTTCAAGGATAGAAAATAATACTTGTTGCCACCTTGTTGACATCTGGTCCCATGAAGAAGTTTTGGGGGCCAGACACACATTCACCATGTGGAAGATTAGTCGTTGGGGATCTGGGAAGTGTTTCTTCAACAAGGTGGTGGCAGAGAGGTCGCCCTGATAGTCGTTGGCTGTGAAACATAGACCGAGGGAGCCTTTGGGGTAAGAGGTTGGGAAGGTGGCATCCTCCAGCTTTAGGGTTTGGTGCAAAGTAGCTGGAGTGATAACCACTGGGTGGTTGTTGACGGAGGACCGGAGAGAGACCTCGCCATCTTGCTCTCCGGTTTGGACGGTGATGTTCGTCCAAAACTCCGTCAGGGAGTCGGTGTAGATGGCGGGGTTCAAAAGAAATGCCGTTTGGTAAGGTGAGTCGTTCATAAGATCGACGGCATGGTGAAATTTAGGCCATAATGGCGATTTGGTGAGATGAGCGACACAGTTGTGTCGAGGTTTGAGTTGCATGGTCGCCATTAGTGGTGTATGGGAAGTTCAGAGGTTTTTGAAAAGTTAGGTCAAGTGAGAATGAAAAGCTCTGAAGGTTGGGTATTTATAGGGTATGGCAAAGGCTGAAAGAAAACTACTGAAGGTTTTGGTGTTAGTCATCAGTTGTTGAAACTACTGATGACGTGGTTTTTAACCTTCAGTGGTTGTAACATCTGAGGACTTGGTGTTAGTCTTCAGTAGATGAAACTACTGAAACCTTGGTTTTGTCCTTCAGGTGTTGTAAACGGCTGAAGACTTGTTGTCAGTCTTCAGTAGTTATAAACTACTGAAGACCTAGTTTCATCTTCAGACGTTGTAACAACTGAAGACTTGGTGTTAGCCTTCAGTAGTTGTGAACTACTGACATCAGTAGTTGTGAACTACTGAAGACATGGTATTGGTTCAGTTGTTGTAAACAACTGAGGACTTGGTGTTAGTCATCAGTAGTTGTGAAACTACTGAAGACATGGTTTTGTCCTTCAGTTGTTTGGGTATGAAACAGCAGCTGTTGGCATCAGCTGAAGAGTAAAATTACTCATCAGCTGTTTCCGTCAAATCAGTTGTTTCATGCTGACCTCCACATTTACTCATCAACTCTTTGGCTGACTTTCAGATGTTTCATTGACCCTTCAACTCTTGTGAATATTTATGCCTTCAGCTCTTGTGATCAGATGTTCACAAGTGCTGATGAAATACTCCAGAGCTGGTGAACAAATTTTGTCTTCAGTACTTGTGTAAGATTACACATCAGTACTTGTGAACAAAATTTGTTCTTCAGTACTTATTTGTTTGAAAATGATACATCAGTAGTTGTAATCCACCTCACTACATCAGTTGTTTTCAACAAATAATGTACATCAGTACTTTGAAGCATTTTAGTCTTCAGTAGTTGTGAAAATGCTGAAGACTAAATTACTCATCAGTACTTATATTTGACCTTTGCATACTAATGCTCATCAGTACTTGTGAACTGAGAGCATCAGAATTGGTCAAATTATTCTAGCTGCAGCATACCAAGCCTTAGGACCAAGTTTTGAAATGTGGCACTATCTAGAGGCTTAGTAAATATATCTGCAAGCTCATCAGCACTAGGCACAAACTTTGGATCAATCAGAACTTTTTCATAGCAATCCCTAATAAAATGATGTCTGATCTCTATATGTTTGGTCCTAGAGTGCTGGACTGGATTTTTAACAATGCAAAGAGCTGAAGCACTATCCATTAATAATGGAGTCTTAGTCTCTGTAATGCCATAATCCAAGAGTTGGTTCTGAAGCCAGAGTATCTGAGATGTACAACTTGCAGCAGCAATGTACTCAGCTTTAGCAGTGGATGTAGCAATTGATGTTTGTTTCTTACTCTTCCAAGAAACTAAACAATTGCCTAGGAATTGGCAACCACCAGAAGTGGATTTTCTGATGTCTTTGCATCCTGCATAGTCACTATCAGAGAAAGCAACTAATTTGCAAGAATGACCAGTTGAATACCAAAGACCTAGTGATTGGGTACCTTGCAGATATCTAAAGATCCTTTTCACTGCAATCAAATGGGATTCTTTAGGTGCAGCCTGAAATCTAGCACAGGCACATGCTGCAAATATGATGTCTTGTCTAGAAGCTGTGAGGTACATCAAGGACCCAATCATACATCTGTAAAGGGTTTCATCAACCGCTTTACCTTTTTGATCTAATCTAGTTGTGTGATGCTGCTCATGGGAGTAAAACAGGGCTTACAGGTTTGTAAATCAAACTTATTCAACAACTCGTTGGTATATTTGGACTGATGGATGAAGATTCCATCATCCTGTTGTTTGATTTGCAAACCTAGAAAGAACTGTAATTCTCCCATAGCACTCATTTCAAACCTTAGCTTCATGAGCTTTGTAAATTCACACACAACTTTGGATCAGAGGATGCAAAGATGATGTCATCTACATAAATTTGAACAAGGAGCTTATGTTGTCCCACAGTCTTGATGAATAAGGTTTTATCAATGGTGCCTCTAGTGAACTTATTCTCTAGAAGAAAAGTTGAGAGTGTCTCATACCAGGCTCTGGGTGCTTGCTTCAGCCCATAAAGAGCCTTATCAAGCTTGTACACCTAATCAGGATGTTTATTGTCTTCAAAGCCTGGTGGTTGACACACATAAACCTCTTCTTTTATTTTCCCATATAAGAAGGCACTTTTGACATCCATTTGATAAACCTTAAGACTGTGAAAGGCAGCATAAGCTAAGAACAGTCTGATTGCTTCCAGTCTGGCCACAGGGGCAAAGGTCTCATCATAATCGATGCCTTCCTCATGTGCAAACCCTTAAACAACCAGCCTGGCCTTGTTCTTGACAATTTGGCCCTTATCATCTGTTTTATTCCTGAATACCCATTTAGTGCCTATTGCACACTTCCCTTGGGTAAAGGAACAAGCTCCCACACTTGCTGTTTCTTGAACTGAAGAAGCTCAAGCTGCATTGCTTCAACCCATCCATTGTCTCTTAAGGCAACATGATAGTTCTTTGGCTCTTGCTGACTGATGAAGAGAGCATAGAAGCAGAAATTGGACAATTGACTCCTGGTCGAAACTCCAGCATTGATATCACCAATGATTTGAGATGTGGGGTGATTCTTCAGCTCTTGATAGACTATAATGTCAGTGCAAGTGTTTGTAGGACTTTCAGCAGCAACAAATGTTGATGGAGATTCTTGAAACCATGTAGGAGATGGCAGCTCAAATGAAGTAGAGCATGCAGAAATCTCATCAGCATTTGTTGTGGATGGGACTACTGAAGCTACAGGAGCATCAGGTTTAGTGGACTCAGGCAGGTTGTCACTAAACCTGAAGAGGTGAGTACTGACTACATCATCATCAGTACCACCAGGTGGAGAACTGTGGACAGGCTCAACAGCTGGAGGTTGATAGGGAACATATTGCAGTATGTCCAGATCAAACAACTCCACAGGGTTTTGTGGAATCTTGTCCTTTGGAGATTCATTGAACTTAACATGCAGAGTTTCTTCAACCACCTTTGTCCTACAGTTAAAGACTCTGTATGCCTTGCAAGTTGATGAATAACCAACAAAATACCCTGCATCCACCTTACTAGCAAATTTCTGGAGTGGGTAGCTAGTGTTGAGAATAAAACATGGACACCCAAAGGCTCTAAAGAATGAAATCAGAGGAGCCAAATGATGAAGTACTTCATAAGGAGTCTTCATCAACCTCTTATTCACTAAAGCTCTATTTTGTACATAGCAAGCTGTATTGACAGCTTCAGCCCAAAAGGTCAGTGGCAACCCTGAGTCAGCCAACATTGACCTTGCTACTTCAATAAGAGTCCTGTTCTTTCTCTCCACTACTCTATTCTGCTCAGGAGTCTAGGAATACTAAACTGTCTTCTAATTCCCTTGGACAGGTAGAAGTCATCAAGTGTGTGGTTTCTAAACTCTGTTCCATTATCACTTCTCACACACTTGACCTGTAGGGAATACTGCTTTTCTACAAGTAACACAAAGTTCATGATAGTCTTGGCTGCTTCATCCTTGGAGTGCAAGAAGAAAGTCCATACAAACCTGGAATAATCATCCATAATTACCAGGCAGTATTTCTTCTTTGCCATGCTCATCACTCTGACATGACCAAAGAGATCCATGTGCAGGAGCTGCAAGCAGGCAGTGGACTTTGGTTCTTCTATTGAAGGGAATGAAACTTTGTGTTGTTTTCCTTTTAAGCAAGCAGTACAGTTGTCTTCATACTTGAACTCCTTCAAAGGCAATCCTCTTACTAAACCATGGCTTATCAGCTGATTCATGTTCTTGAAATTAACATGCCCCAGCCTTCTATGCCATAGAGTAGACTCTTGAGGAGATGCCTTGGAGAATAGGCAATGATGGCCTTTTAGATCTATCTTTTTAGAAAGATCTAACGCATACACTCTTCCTGTCCTATTGGCCTTCAGGAGAGTGAATTCATCCAACACCTTGTCAATCAAATTTAGAACTTTGGATGACAGAATCCGACAGTTCTGGCTTGTAAAAAGGGCAACATGACCATTATCACACATTTGACTGACACTCAAGAGGTTGTACTTGAGGTTCTCCACATGGTTAACATCATCAAACCTTATTTCCCCATTGGAAACAAAGCCTTTTCCGATGATGTAACCCTTTGCATCATTGCCAAGGAGACAAATCCCTTCTTTCCTTGAGAGTAGTCATTAAGAAGGGAGCTGCTTCCAGTCATGTGCATGGATCCTCCACTGTCTACATACCAGATGCTTCTTTGGCATGTTGAAGAACCCTGCAATCATAACCACATGTTAGTTAGTTTTAGAGACCCAAACCTGTTTGGTTTTGGGTCTGTTCTCAACTACAGGTGCAACACTAACAGGTGTGTTATGTGTGACAGCCTGAGGTGAAGAAGATGGTGTAGAAGAGGAACCCTTTGGCTTGGACTTCCTTATCTGTGGTTTCAACACAGGAGCATCTAAATGGTTAACTCTTCCCATTAGATGCTGAACCATCATCACCAGTTGTGTCTGACTTTGTGATAAAGCTTTCAGCTCTTCAGACACATTGAGACTTGCTGATGATGGATTCCTATGTTGCACCATCTTCTTTTGAGCAACCTCAGCTGTTGCCTGAGTAACCCCTACTTTCTTTTTAGATTTAGCTTTGGGTTTAGGGATTTCAGGCTTTGATGTTGCTAGTACAAACTTGGTTTCAAACTCATTTTTTATTTTCTTTATTTGCTCTTTAACTCTCTCCTTTTGTTTGAGTTTGGATCCCCTTTTGTATCAACAATCATCAGTAAGATGATTGAACAAGCCGCATACTTCACATGGCTTCTTCTTCATCTTATGTTGATCATCAACTAAAGAAGATGAAACTGCTGAAGACTTGTTCTTCAGCTGTTTGTCATCAGTACTAGCAGTTTTCTTCCCTTTAGTACCTGCTTTCCTGACCTCTTCTTTAGTTGTCTTGAAACCTTTTCTACTGTCAGTTTTCTTCTCTTCAGTGCTGGCAGTAGTTGAGGTTTGAACTTCAGGTGTTATCGCTTGCTCTCCAGTACTTTCAATACTTCTAGAGACAACACCTGAGTTGATCAACCTTTTGATCATGTGACAGTCAGCATTTGAACCAACAGCTGTTGTAGCATCAGCTGATTGGTTTTGGCAGGAGCTAACGCTGACTTTTATCTCTGATGATGCTGAATCAGAAGATAGTAGATGATGAGAAGGATTGGTTATTGCTCTCTCCATCAGATTCAACTTCTGCTCTTGAAGTAAAATCTGTAGGAGGAGCAGTGTGATTATAACCAATGCCAAACTTCACATTGGAAGCTGATTGCTTGCTAAGAAGCATTTCAAAACCCTTGCATGATTGCACCCATCGATCACACTCTACTTGGGTGTTTGCAAGAGTTTCCTTGAGGTCTCTGTACTTCTCTAGAAGTACATCTTCCCTAGCTTTACCATCTTTTATTTGGCATTTAAGCTTGTAAATCTCATCATTTTTCTCATTAAGTGCAGCCTCAAATTCAGCTTTCTTTTTGGAAATTGTTTGCTCTAGCTCAAGATTTTTATCTATTAAAGCTACATTTGCTTCTCTAATAGAAGCAAATGCTACTATACATGATTCAGAACAAAGCTTGGCTTTGGCCTCAGAGGATACCTGTGATGAGGCATTGGATGATGACCCCTCAGCAGACTCAAGGGCCATCAGACCAAGATTTCCAAATGGACTATCACCACCATGTTGACCAGCACCTTGGAGTAGTTGTTCCTGACCAGATAGATCATCTGGTAGACTACTCCAGTCAACAACTCCTGGGGTGAAGAAGCTGTGTTGTTGAGGTTGTGTTTGATGATGAGATGGGGAAGATTGAGGCTCAGGAAGAGCCTGTGGTGGCTGAGCAGAAGGTGCTTGAGTTTGACTGGGCTGAGGCACGTAGTAGGGGGTATGAGTATGGCATATAACCCTGAGGCACAAAATAAGCAGGTGATGCCTGTGCATGCGATGGATGACCAGAACTGGAGGAAGGTTGCCCTCTGTGCTGTGAGCTATTGCTTGGAAAAGTCACAAATGGTGCAGAGGAGTTAGATCCAGATGATCTACACTCTCTAGCAAAGTGTCCAAGCCTTTGGCACTTGTGACACCTCAACTTGCTCTTGTCAAAACCAACTTTGGTTTTGCCAGAGAGACCAGGGAATTTCCTACCAGTTCTTTTGTAGAACTTTTGAGATCTGATATTGATCATTGCCATATCCATCTCCTCCAGATCATCATCTGGAATGCCCTTCAAATCTTCCATCAAAAAGCACCAGTTATCACTGCTACCTCCTGAACTACTACTAACACCAACAAAAGCTTGTTCAGAGTTGGTAGAGAAATCAATATGCTCATCATAAGAACTTTCTGATGCAGCATATTCAGACTCTTGACTTATCAGGCAGCATTGCCATGGACAAAGTCATCAGTGAGCTTACCAGAGGTAGACAACTTCCTCTTTTGCTCTCTGTCTCTCTCAAATGTGAGCAGTTTCCCATGAAGTTGGGTGAGAGATAGAGTATCCAGGTCTGCACTGGAGCGTAGGACAATAGTATAAGTGTCCCATCTCTCAGGCAGTGACCTGAGGAATCTGTTGTTCATCTGGCTGTTGGAGTACTCTTGTTTGACCATCTTCAACTCAGAGATCAAACAAGAAAACCGCTCAAACTGCTGAGTCAGAGTCTCACCCTTCCTATGAGAGAATGTCTCATATTGTTGGGCGAGGATTTCCCTAGTATTTGCTAGGACCGAATCGGTTCCTCCGAATTGTTCCTTCAGAGCAACCCATAGGTCATGTGCAGTTTCATGATGCAAAAGCCCTGAGTAAATCTCATTTGGAATAGCCATGGCTAAAATTCCATGGGCTCTAGCATCAATCACGAACAGCTTTAGATCTTCGTCCGAATATTGTTCAGGTTTCTTCGGAACCTGTTCATTAGATTCAGGGACGCTCACCATAGGCTTGTATGGTCCATGCACCACTGACTTCCAACAACCAGCACTGTTGACAGACAAGTGGTGAAGCATACGTCGTTGCCATATGTTATACTCATTCCTCACAAGCATCGGAGGCTTGGTTGAGGAACCAGTATTGTGAGGATCGTTCGTTGGTGTTGTCATCTCAGTTTTTAGTCAAATTCAAGTTTAAACAAAACAAATGTAGCTCAAAACCACCAGAGAACCTCAAGTTTACGGCCAGAAACAGCAGAATCTCTTCTACAGCTAATTCTTGCAAATTGCTAATTCGATCATACGTAGAGATCAAAAGAGCAGTTTCAAATGATCAATAGCGAAATCGATCAATGATTAACCTGCTCTGATACCATTTGACAGGATCTCAGCCTCTAGTTTGATCAATTAGGTTGTGTTCGCAGCGGATTTAGCATGATAATTAGCAATTAATGCAAGAACATAAGGAATATTGCATGTAAAGTAAATATAGAGAGAGAGAATAATTCTGCCTAAAACGAATAATATTCTGTTTGTCTCACATGTTTCGGCACAAAATACAATTAGGTCATTGCCCTTTTATAGGCAAAAGACCCATAATGTTGTCAGATTCCACTGACATTAACAGTTATAGGCTAAAGTTAACATGATTAATTCTTTCTTTTTGAAGCACCATCATCATCTTGCTAAAGTCATCATCGTCAAATTTCCTTTTTCCTGATCTGTGTTTGAAAGCATCCCTGTTGGAATACCTTTGTTGAAGCAACAATCCTTATTCATTGGTTTTCTCTCTAGTTATGGGTATGCTATTTTGCATATTAATTCTTGCAATTTAAAGGTAACTGAAACCACAATCAATACAATATATTGAAGCAAAATAGAACATCTATTATGGTAGCACTTATCTTGTGCTGTGGTGGCACTAACCTTAGATTCTAACATGGAGGTTGGGGGTTCGAACCCCACTAACAACTAACTTGGTAAAGGATTTCAAAGTTAAGAAATTAATCTTTCAAAAAAAATCTATTATGGTAGCACATTGAATATACAACCTTCTGTATTTTTGTTGGAAACGACAGTTTCCAAGGAGAATTTTATATTTTTACTATTTTGGCAAAATTTAAATTGACCCATTTGACCCGGATTTATTTTGACCTGAACCTGTTCTGGCACGTACCCATCTTGACCCGGTTTCTAAATCTACCCATCCTGACCCAAACCTATCTTGACCTGAAACCATTCTGACCCTGCACCCCGCCCGACCCAACCCAACCCACCCATTTTGCCAGGCACGAATGTGTTCATATATAATAAGGACCCATAGTGGCACCCAAATGGGTGTGCCACGCCCAATGTGCCCGTACATTAGAGCACGACGATGGAGGATAGGCACAATTTGATGTTTTAATAGTGCACTTTGCACTTCGCGCTGTTTAGGAGCTGCCTTTAGTATTTTTGAGTTGTTTGGCAGTAGTTCCGAAGGCGTTGAATGATAACTGTAAGGGTTTGCTTGCTTTCGGTTTGAAATGTCAACAACTATCGATTAATTTCTTTTAATTATTTAGCAGTGCCAGCTTCTGAAGGCGCAACAGTTCACTAGCTTCCACAGGCTCAATAGTTACAAATCGGCCCATTTTTAACCCAAAACTTCAATCTTTTACACCCAAAACCTTGGTTTATCATCCATGAAGCTATATCTAATCTTTTTACATGTTTTCTTACATAAAACGTGAGTTTTGGGCGATTCTTTGCCACTACCTAGAATGCGGGTTAAGATAAAGAAACGATTAAATGATGTTTCTTACCTGGATTCTTGGTCTTTCATGTTGTTTGGATGCCCACGAACACCGATCTTTAATCTCTTGAGCAACCGAGCCTTGAATCACCGCTTTCTCTCTCTACACTCTCTCTCTAAAAGTTGGGTGTTGAGTGCAAATGAGAGTGGCTCAAGCTGATCCGTTCATATATATCGGGCGCTCCCGGGACCTTAAACTCGCCGAACACATAACCCGCGAGGTCTACTCGGTCCATACTCCATTTCCCACGTATTTTTTTTAAATAATCCCGGCTAAGCCCATTATTATTAATTGGCTTGTTTCGACTTTATTCTGGGCGTTACACTATAGCGTCTCATGGTATTTATATTATTATTGTTGTCAATGTTAAATTTATTGGATATTATTATATTTTTCATGAATGGTAACGTGTCTAAAACTCATGAGCTCACAAACATTATGTTGACGTATTTTAGGTATTTATTTCAGGTGAAGTTTAATTTGCAGGTGTCAAAAGGATAGGTGTTGCCTTAGATAAACCCTTGGATACTTAGTCAGCGCCCTATCCACCTTATTATCTATGAACAATTAAATAAATATGTATTATTCGGATTTTTAGACAATTTAACCTATGAATATTTAAAATGATGTAATGATTAAGTTTGGACATATTTTATTTCCGTTGCATTATGATAATATCGTCAACTACGACCAGATCCGGTCAAAGGGGTGTGACATTAAACATCCAAAACCCTCACTCCAATTGCATAGATCAATGATTTTATCTTATTATGATGATTATTTGAATCACGATACATGAACATTCTCCACCTAGGTTTTACGTCACTAGCTCAAGTCAAAACGGCTTTATATTTTTACCATTGGTTTTACAATTACATACTCTCATTAGGATGGTCGCCTTTCATATAATGAAAAAAAGAGTTAATTGCTTTATTTATCTCTATGAACTCATAAAATTATTATTTGAATCTAAAGTGTTAAATTTCATTATTTGTATCAAAAGTTTCACTAAAATTGTCATATAAATCCAAATAGCTACACTTAATTAGCACCTTAACTTTTTTATATTAAAAATATTTTAGTTAAAATAGTTATAAAATAAAGATCCAGCCCTACGTGAGGGGTCATATGTTCAATCTCTTTTGGTAATCATAATTCTAATTTAAATCCACCTAAGAGTGACTTATTTCTAACTTTATAAAGCATACACCATGAAAATATAAATAAACAAATAAGCCATATTATACAAATTACTATTTGAATCATAACCTAAAAACACAAATCATCATAAGTAAAAGAACAATGAATAATATAACATTAACAGTTCATGAATAGTAATCATAAAACAACTATTATCTTAACCTATCATTAAACTTTAAACAAATAAGTATATAACTGAACAAAGTTGGCAAAAGTAACATGCTAGTAAACCAAAATATATTAACAAGAAAAATAACAAAAACTAATGTGAAGTCAAATTATAATTGTAATTACCAAAAAAATTAAACGCCTAAAACCCTCACATGCGATTGGTTTTTTATTTTGTAATTGTTTTGATTAAAATAGCCCTTACATTGGAAAGTTAACGAAAAAACGATGTGAGTTAGGAGTAGTAAAATGGATTTAAATGATAATTTTGGTAAAACCTTTGAATTCAAATTACAAAATTTAAACCTTTGAATTCAAATAACAACTTTTATGAAATCAAATGAATGGTAAAAAAAAACACTTAACAATAAAAAACCTTAAAACTTAATGTATCAAATGAAACAAAGTTTAAAGGTTAATAATGTCATGTAACCATAGAGATAAAAAAGAATATGTACTTTTAAGTGATTTAGCTCTTACAATTTCAAAAGAGAAACATTTTAATTTATTTTTATATTAGAATTCTTGGAGATTTTTTTAAGTCTGGCTATAAGGTTTGAATATTAAGTAATAATCAAAGTTCCAATATTTCTTAATCTATTTCATATATTTAATGTTTCAAATACTAGAATAAATATCCAACAAAGGAGAACCGTCTATATATTCAACAAAGGAGAACCGTCTATAGATCCATTCTTTATACATTCTTTATACTATTAACATGATCAATCATAACAAGTCACAGTCTCATATTCTAGAATTATGAAAACAAAGAAGTGTCAAAGACGACCTATCAAAATAGAATAGCTAGAAATGTGAGCTCTAAAGAATTCACTTTTTATTCAAATGTATATAACTTTGATAATTAATACATTATTTAATGCTTATTTAAATACTTAAGTATATAATTACGAAATATTTACATATTTACAACAACAGCAACAATAAATATAATCAACATTTAAGATAGGTCGGAAAAATGTCTTGGTGATGCCCGTCGTATCGCGCGGTCCAAACCACTAAATAATAATAAAAAAAAAGATGATGAATGGTAAAATTATAGATTTTTTAATGTTATCATAATGCTTTCTTTCATCTCTAAAATAATTAAAACGTCTTTTAGTGGGTGTTTGTTTTTTCAGAAAATCTCTTCCTAACATCTTTTGTTTGTGCCTTGCAGATCACACACAGACGTTGAGTTGCAGAGTGTTTGTTTTTTGGAAGACTTCTTATTAAAAAAAAAGGATGCGCGAGGTCTGCCTGGTGCAAACTTGGCACAATCACTTCTAAAGTCTTCTAAAAATACAGAGGATTAAACACCATCACCCATCACCACCCATGCCCACCACCACTGTGACAACTCGGAAAAATTTCATGATTTATATATATACGAATCTAGTATTTGTGTGATTATACAGAATTGTTTCAAAATTTTTTTTTATTATTATTTGATAATAATATTATTATAATAAAAAATAATATAAATAACAATAATAATAATAATAATAACAATAATAATAATAATATTGTTAAAAATTATAATAATGATAATAATAATAATAAATAATAATATTAATAATAAAGTTCAGGGGTGTTTGTGTCAATCCTGAAACTTGAATTTAAAACTTAAGACATAAAATAATAACAATCGAAATTGCAGGGGGCCATTGTGTAAATATTAAAATTTCAAATGCTTTCTCTCTCCCCTCTCGCGATTTTCCGGCAACAACCGGCCGACCGCCGGCGGCTCTCCGGCAAGACCAAAAGCCGGTTTTAGGCCACGAATTCGACCCCACAATGCACCAAATCGAATGTGGGACAAAAGACAACAATTGTGCGTGCTTAAATTATGGAAAAAACAACCGAGAATTGCGATTAATGGTCCACAAACCACTTTCGGCCGACACCACTATGAACACGCACTAAAACATCACAATAATTCAATTAAATTAATTCAATCGATCGACTATATGATTCCTAAACTAATGGTACATTGAATTGCACCTGAAACACACGAAATCACACTATTCGATTATCATTTTCGTTCGGACCTACAACTTATTCGATTTCCATCTTCTGAGTTCTATTTCACGACACCAACAGAGGGCTTTGGATCATTAGTATCATTGGAAACTTCCTGTGAAGTTAATTTCATTTTCATCTACGTTTGATCATCGTTTGAATTCCACATTGGTCCGACCTGTTCTTCGATTGATTCTTGACATTCTGCATAACGAAACAGGTAATTGAACATAGAAACAAACTAGTTTTCATGCAGGGATTAAAAGCCCTATGCTTAATTTCATTATCATAATCGATTGGTGGATCAATTTGATCCAAGACCGATTAGGGTTCGTCGATTTGGGGAAATGAGATTTAAGCTGTTTAAAAGAAATGGGAGCCGAGAAACATTGCGGCTATAAGCCTTTAGTTCACTGGTTTGGGTGTGGGAGTGTATGTTTGGTCACGGGTTCGAACCCGGCCACCAACATTTATTTTTTTAAGCCCTTTTTGGCCTTTTAAAAATACAGAAAAATTATTAAAAAATAATTTTTATAAACTTTGTTCATTTAGAAGTTATATAATTGTTTTCTGGAAAACTATTTCTTTAAAAACCTTATTTATTTATTTATTGAATTATTACAAATGTTATAAAATATTATTTATAAATATTATAAATAGCCATTTTTATAAAAATGGACTCTAAATAATAATGTAAATTATTAATTTATTTAGACGTTATATTATCTGTAATTATGGATAAAACATGATTTTATAAATTAAATCATAAAATCTTACTAAATAATACATGATTTACTGTAAATCATAAATAGATTTTAAATAAAATAATAACATAGATTATTACACATAATCATAAATAATGTTTATACATAATATAAATATGGATAACATAATTAATAATTAAATAAATATATTATGTTTTATCATTTAATATGTTATAATTTAAAAATATGTTATTATTCATTATTTATACATAATCTATGTTCAGTTATAAATATTATCATATAAATATAATGTCTAGATAATTTGTGTCTATTTATAAAATCTTACAAAATTAGATATAAATCCATATTTAAATAACGTCTAAGATTTATTTGGAACATAATGATATGTTAAAAATCATTATTAAACTAATCAAATTTTATGAAATATAAATCTTTAATTATTAAAGAATTAACAAAGATAATTAATGATTTAGTTATATGTTTATAACAAAT
>JABSNV010000306.1:0-185497 GCA_024085815.1 Flaveria linearis | reverse complement strand
TTCGAACGATAAAATCAGGGACGATTGAAGTATATACCCAGGTTTGATTTAGTTTTATGATTTTGAACATTAATTTGTGATTGTTTGAACTTTGCTTTTTTCTATTTTTCATTTTATTTGAATATTCTAACTAGGTCTGATTTGATTTTGTTTGGTTCTGATGTCAAGGGCTTCATCGATTTTGATTCTGAAACAGTTCCATTCTGTTTTGAAGCTTCACCTGTTAGCATTTGTCTTCGTGTTCAAGGATTGTTTGATGGAACTTGACTTTTGTTTCTAATCTTAATTTTGGATATTTCGATAGGATTACCAATTTCTTCTGTAAGGCCCCGCTCACCGGGCGCCCTACTGTTGGTGGTTCATCGCACATAAAACATACATAGTGTATATGATTATAAAATAACGCAGCGGAATTAATAAATATACGTTCTCATTCATTCATAAAAGTCATTACATAATTGACACGATTATAGAATACAGCTTTCTCTACTTTGTCTATCTTCTCTATGATTGCTGAGGATTCATATAAAAGAGATTATTTAAGTAATCCCAGGTTTTATATGTCTCCACAGCAACCTTAAGATCATACAGCGACCTCTAGAGAAGATATTAAGTTCAAAAATATAAGAAAACTACATTTTTATTACTGAAGAGTATTCCTTAGGTAATTCCGTACATCGGAACCCTGACGGAATACTCTTGACACTCTCATGCAACATACTTTGTGCATGTATTACGCACACGCATCCTATGCGCGGCGAACTTATCAAAATCATAAGGAGATTCTTAAGTAATCCCGTTATGGGAATCCTCAAGAATCTCATAATGGCATGCAACGTGATGAGTTGCGTGCGTTATGGACCCACAACGCATGACGTTGCAGCATTATCAAATGGAGAATGCCATCCCAAAAGAGCTGAGTAGCCGCCTCGTGCCATCCCCAGCAACGCTACCTGCCAACTGGAAACACATAAAAAGTCAGCGTTGCTGAGTGAGTTCTAGTTTTATAATAAACATACTTTGTTCATGTTAAAAAACCGTTCGTCCTTTTAACACGTGATCATACATCGTACATACATATAGATAATTTCTTTATTATCTCTTTCGTTCATTCGTTACATTCTTATCGTTTCGTTCTCATATGGATCCTGTCAGGCTTTACCCACTTCATGGCACGTAGCGATGATTACTGTGGTCGATTGACAAGGATCCCGTTACATCTTTACTTGCACATTGGATATCTTTTGTACCACTACCATATGCTATCCTCGATCAGTCTTAGCTACCGGGCCGAAGTCATTAAATGAACAGCAAAACGTATGCCACGGTACTAGAGGTAAGCGGTAGGGGTACCATACATATGGTCAATCACATAGAAGGACCCGTTAAACTTATCCAATGTTTGCAAGACATCATCATTCGTTCGTTCGTTAATGCATGTATTCATCGTCTTTCATTCATTCGTTCATTCATTAATACATGCATTCATCATCGTGTTCCTCTTTCATTATCTTTCACTTTACGTTACATAATACTTCGTTCGTTCGTTAATACGTAAAGTCATGGAAAGATATTCATACATCATTATTATAGGAACACACACACACCATACATACATCATCATACATAGCATCATACATACATCGTCATACATAACGTCATACATACATCGTCATACATAACATCATACATGCGTCGTCATACATCATCATACCTTACCTCGTATATTCATCGTCTACATCCTCAATCATTACTAGGCACTTACCCCCGTATCCTTCCCGAATCCGGGACTGCTAGGCGTCATCTTGAGTGCAAAAGCACTAACTGTCCCTCCAAGACATCAGGGACTCATGCTAGGACCTTATATAACATTTCTAGTCCCCAATCTTACCTTAGACGTCTAACACAACATTATACCCAAATGGGTCATACGTACATACATCATTAACAAGTTTATATGTGTCCCAGCCCCAAAATCATTTAAAACAAGTAAATGAGGGGTCCTAGAACTCACCTGTGCTTGACAAGCAGCCTCGCAATCAAGCCTTAAAGACGCGGGTCACACTACACTGCCTGCAGATAAGTTAACACTCAAAAGAGTTAATTTCTGCCTAATTTCGCTACTAAATTCGCAGGTAGTTTCGCCCGTAAATTCGCCCGTAGTTTCGCCGGACGAATTAGCAGTTTCGCTGCTAATTTCGCTGGGCAGCATCCTGCCATTTCGCTGGACAGATTCGCTACCTCGAGCGCCCAACTTTCGTTGGAATTCCCTAGTTTCGCAATATCTAAGGTCAACTTGGGCATTGGCATAGTCATCAGCGAAACTATAGTTTCGCTCAGGCGAATATGTAGTTTCGCTGCAGCGAAACTGTAACTTCGCTGTAGGTCCCCCCAGTTTCGCTGAACGAACTTACAGTTTCGCTGGACGAGACCTTAAATTCGCAGAACGAGCTGAAATTTACGAATCAGCTCGTTTTAGCCCAAAAATCCAATCCTTTCCACCCAAACCCTTGGATTATCATCCAGGAAGCTATATCTAAGCTCCTTACACGTTTTCTTACCCTAAAACGTGTGTTTTGGGGTGATTTTTGCCACTAAAAACCCCAAAAACCCCAAACTCGGGTTTTTCACCAAATGTAGCAATTTAGATACGTTTCTTACCTTGATTCCTGTAGTTTTGGAGTCCACAAACACCAGCCTTCGATTCTTGACCACCCGAGCTTCAATCCGGCACTTTCTCTCTCTACACTTTCTCTCTCTAGAATGGCGTTTGAGTGAAAATGAGAGTTGCTCAGCTGATCCATCTATTTATATGCCAGGCGTTCCCGGGACCCCGAACTCGTTAAACTCGTGACCCGAAGGGTTAACTCGGTGTAATACCCGTAACCATTTTATATTTAATAAATGGTTTCCATCCGAGCCCATCACTATCACTTGACTCGATTAAAAATTTTCCGGGCGTTACATCTTCAAAAGTTGCATTCATGAAATGCTCTTTTGGGTATAATTTTGATTCTAAGTTTGCAAGGTTAATATATGTATGTGCACATCCACTTAAATCAAGGACATTCTCTTTTAGGTTTATAGATTCATTTATGTTGACTCTATACCATTTGGCAACTTAACAACTAACATTTCATAGTAATATATGTATGTGCACATCCACTTTTATGTTGCTTATCGTCTTTTACATGCTGTTACGTTTATGTGCAGATGATCCAGATTTTCCTCTGACATTAAAGACCTCCCTCCACTTTGGTGTTTTAATTCAAAGTATGTTATATTTTGTTAGGCTTAAAGTACAAGTAGTATTTACAATGTAAATCTATTGTGAAGGTTTGGTTTCTATTTTATTAGGTAGTTCTCCTAAGCTTATGATTGTTAAATTTTCATATGCGATTACTATATAAGATTGGACTGCGTGATAGTTATAAGCTAATTTGTTATGTTTTTTTTTAATTTAGTGGCTTGTTTGTGTGAATTCAGTTTAGAATTGGATGGTAATTCACTGCATAATTGGGTTAGTATTTATATCTATCTAACTATTGTTCAGTATATGTGTTTTGGGCTAGAAATAGGGATGTAAAGCTGCCACAGAACAGGTTGTGTACCTTCAATTTCAATATATCCCATTTGTTTTTATAAAAATTGTAACTTTTATTTGACTGCCTCTTGAAATGTTTGTTCTTTTAAGCTATTAGTTACATATTGGATATACTAATGTCCATAGGCATGCTTCCACGTGTTAGTTTGCTACCATGTTAATGCTAAAACTCATTATCCGCTGCAACTCTAAAGAATTTAGAATTGTTGATTTCTGATTTCTCTTGAACATTGTGTTCTGATGCTTTCTTTTTCAAGAGAACTAATGACTTCGAGGATGCAAAGGAAACATATTGCTTCAACATTTTTCATGTGCAATGTTTGAGAATCCCCAAGTTGTTCTCAGAAGCGTTAAGCATATGGTATTTTCTAAATATGTTTTGTTATCTTTTTTTTCTATTCGTTTTCCTGATATTACCTTGAAGCATCTGATTAGTATCATGTATATTAATTTATATGCATGTTTTTAATGTTTGGGATATTGTTTATTGTTTGTTATTTATTATATTTGAATAATGTTGATCATGATAGTTTGATTTAGTCATTTATACATTGAGTGTCTTAATAGGATCAGATTACATGGAAATCAAAAACCGTGTTTGAGCTTCAAGAAAATATTTTTTTCAGACTACTAAAATTAAAGTACGCTTGTCATATGATTCTTTATTTGCTAACTTTTTTAATATTTCGCAACTTAGTTCTCAATTTGAGAAAGAAGCACAAAATTTAAAAAATACACCCATTCTTAAAACTTCATTTTGTATCGTCAAATAAAAAATAAAAGCACTATTCATAAGTTATTGCATTTCCTTTTGTTTGCAACAACAATGTATACCCTGAAGTAAGTTGCATATGACATGTAATACAAAATGATTAATTTTCAATCTTTTGTACGCATATCTATGTTGGAAATATCTAAAGGTCAAAGTCAATGACTTGTTAAAGTACGATATTGATAAAATGTTATAACAAACTTAATTGCAAACGTCAAACAAATATGTTAACTTAAATTGTAGTGAGATTGTATAAAAAATTTAATCTATGGAAAACTAATCCTTAAAGTTGTAAAACTTTTTAAAAATTCAGATTCATTTACCGTAACTTTCGTTTAAGATCATCATGTATGTATATAACAAAATGCGTTTTTTACTTTCTAAAAACAAAATATGAGGAATTGTTGGAGTATAAAAATGATTGTTTTCATTTTAACATTTATTAGGATTTCAAATATAAATGAAATTAATTTAAATTTTAGAAACTTTTTATTTTTAGAAAACAAATAAAGAGAAAATTTAGGAGCTTGAAAATTGTGCTTAAATGATGACAAGTGTTTTAAAAATCTGACATGTCGCAGGAGTGCTTAATATAATGACAAGGGGCTGAACTCTTTTCTTTTATGATATACCACCACATGATCCGGTTTATTCAGGAGATTTTAATCCGGACCTCTTTCTAAATACTCCACTAGACCCTTACCCAAGACATGATATTTCAACCAAGACATTGGTGAATGTAAAGATGCTTAACAACAGAGTGATTGAACTTGAGAAAGATTCCTCGGAGAAGTCTAAGAAGATAAAGGATTTATAAATAGGAAATCAAGTAAATGAGATTAGATTTAAGGTTTTGGGTCGGATTAAATTTTATTTAATTATGTTGTGAAGTTAGAGGCTAAAGTAAAACCATGTTCTTTACGGACGAGACAACTCCTGAGATAGTTGTGACTAAGAATGTGGAAGTTGTGTTAGGACCGTGTACGTACGGAGTACTAACTGATTCTTCGTTATACCAGATCAAATAGTGCGGAATCCTATTTGATTGGTGATCCAATCAGGGAGAACGAAATCAAGATCAATCCTAACGATTAGAAAACGTTAAGAATGGAATAGGAATGATCTCAGACGTTCTGTGAAGTTGGAATGGACGAACTAGACGTTCTGGGTCGACTATGGTTTCAAGTATTCGAAGTGTTTTGTTTTTCCACGAATTAAGTGGTATTAATAGGTTACAGATCTCGTTCGTACGACTGAGCCTTGCGACTGGATCAGTCGTGCGACTGAGTCATACGATTGGTTCATTCGTACGCTTGAGTCAGTCTTATGACTCAACCATGCGATTGACTCAATCACCTAGTTCAACCGTGCGATTGGACCATTCGCATGGTCCAGTCGTGCGACTGAATAAGATTCTTAGTCAAACACATTCTTGAACCATTAATGATTCAGTACTATGTCTCACAACTGTAAACCTATATAACATGGTCATATTATGTGTGTAACAACTAATAATGTAAGTATATATATAACATTAAATAACTAACAACCATATATAGAAGAGATTCTCATTATATTGATTAAACATTACATATGTGTGACAAGAAGAAGTTCTATTACATTTAAGCTCACTAGACTAGAACTGGGGACATGTGTACCAACAAACTCCCCCTTGGACCTAGTTCTATCTAGACCTTGACTTCTTTCTTGAATTCTTCAACTCTCTTAACTCTTTCTTCTCGTGAAACCCCAGCATGAATATCAAGTGCGTAGCATAAACGTATGACGTGTTGAAACTGAAGTGCTTGCACGATATCCTGAGTGTCAAAAAATAATGGCCACTTGTACAAGATGTAGACATCTGAAGCAGACAAGTTTGTTAGCCACATAGGGTCAAATACCCTAACTGTTTCGACCTTTCCTTCTTTGTCCAAAACTATGACGGCCTCACCAGTGCGCCAGTCATAGTACCACCATTTAAAATGGGGTGCAAAATCAAGTGGCATTTCCCTCAATGGAATACGTGACATTGTGCGTGGAGGATGCCATCTCAAAATCACCTTTGGCCTTCCGGAGGTGGGGTCAACCTCGGTCTTATGAATCAACCTTTTGGGCTGTTGAGGTTTAAAATTGACCCACCTTGTAAGGTACTCCTTCTTCAGAGCCTTCTCAAACCATCCAGATATCTTCCCGGGGACAGCATATAGGAGGCTCAAGTTAGCTAGACGGTTTAGCTCGAAACCAGGGAGAGTTTTCAGATCGTGTGGGAATCTGAAATACTCTATACCCTTCTCTCTCTTCACGGCATATACTTTGAGATCTTCAAAGTATGCCCAGCTGATGATCTTGCCTAACACCTTCTGATGTTTCTTGACCTTGTAGAGCTTGGTGTAGGCGTTTGTCTTTGTAGGCGCTCTTTGCTTTGTCATTTCCTCCAGACAGGCTGCCCACTCAGCCTTTTAGATGCAAGATAGCATCATCTTCCTGAGGATCCTCTGTTGTAGACGCTTTGGCAACAGTCATCTTCTCAACCTTATCGAATGCACTGCTGTCAAATGCATCTCCCAGATTTGGTAGCACTTCGCCTTCGGCGTTAGTGTACTGGGATAATGATCAGCAGTCACATCCTCTATCTCCACCTCATCGACATCCTGTAGTTCTTCATCACTGACTACGTCGACCTCGGGCGCATCCTTTACCAGCTCATCAGGGTTTAGACTGAATAGTTCAGCAATCTGCTCATCAGTGAGATCATGTATGATCTCACCCTCTTCAGGTGTGTAACTAACAGAGCGATGTACTATTCCTTGCAAATCGAGAATCATTGTCAATTGAGTCTCGATTTGTCGAAGGGGTATCACATCGTGCTCGTCAGCCTGCTTGGATGAACCTGTATAACAATTTATCAAAAACACAGTGCAGGTTAGTATACATTTAGCACATAACCAATGTTAATTTAACTTTTCATTCCTTTACTTTAAATTCATATTAAACACATGATTACAATGACAAAAGTTTAATGATAAATAAACATCTAATCCTGAACTTTTCCTTGAATCATCACTGGATCTTCGGCAGAAGGGGAGGTGGGTGGTGCAGCAGATGATGTTCCCTGGTCTTGTTTTCTTTTTAAACGTTGTTCTCGACCAGAAACAGCATCATTTGAAGCAGAATCATCATCATCATCATCTTGCCCCTCCTTGGCTTGATCATCACCACTATCTACATCATCATCATCGTCATCCTCATCATCATCGTTCTCACCATCATCATCATCACCTTCCCCGATCTTGAGGGGCTCACTCTGAGTGCCTTTCAGCTTTAGCACTAGAGTCTTGTGGGCAGCCTCCAGCTTCTCAATCTTCTCATCAGTCTTAGCCTTGTGTTGAAGCAAGCCAGTGATCTGATCAGTCTGTGCAGTGATCAACTGGGCTTGTGAAGATGTCAACTCCCTCAGTCTCTCAATCTCAGCTGTTTGTGTAGAACTTTGCTCTTGCAGCTGGAGAATCTGAGCCGTCTTAGCCTTATCATAGGCTAGCAGCTGGAGCACCATGCTGTTCAGTGCAGCAAGTTGCTCAACCACAGAGACAGGTGGTAGAACTGAGCTCGAGGGGGCAGATGAGGGTTGGGTTTGGTGAGTGGTGGTTATAGTGGTGGCTGTAGTGTAGATGGGAGAGGATGGGAAGGCTGTAGTGGGGGGTACAGTGGTGGTGGTGGAAGATATGTGAGTATGAGGTGGAGGTATAGTAGTGGTGGTGGTTTGGGGTGTTTGGGATGTGTGGATTGGGTGGTTTGAGTGGTTTGGGTGATTTGGGTAGTTTGGGTAGTGGTGGTAGAAGTGGTAGGTGCAGAGGAGGTAGTGATAAGCGTGATCCTCCTGCGTTTGGGCTTCATCCCATGAGGACGAGCCATATGTTTCCTCCGTGTCCCCCTTGACCTGGAGGCTCCTCCTTGGCTGTTGGGAGATGCTGGGGTGTAAGATGGATCAGCTACGGAGCTCCCAGACTCTCCTGGGCGTCCACCAACCGCCCGTAATCCCTCCTCAGTGGCCACTACCCAACTGCGCACAGTCCGGGTTAGTGGCACCTCATCAGAATCCTCCTCCTCCTGTATGTGGAAGTCAGGGTGGATTGGAGCTGGTTCAGGTCCTCCTTGACCATCTCCTCCCTGATCAGTACCGTGGTCATCATCGTCGGAATCATCGGAGGGTAGAGCCACCTACTCTACATCAGAATCACTGTCCTCGAGGCGCCACTTCCGTTTTGCTGGCGCCACATAGTCATCCCGGGCCAGATGCCCAAATAACCGCCTGACAGGGGGTTTTACTTGCTTCCCCCTGTAAACCTTCATCCTGCCCAAGTGGTATCGTCCATCACCTCGAGCATAACTGCATCCTCCTTCTCCTTTGGTAACATAGGAAGCTTCTGGTCAAAGATCATTTGCAGGAAGCGAGGATACATGTAGAAGCCCTCTCTGCCCTTCACCTCTATGTTCTCCACTAGGTAAGTGAAGATCATCCTGGAGAAGCTGAACGGATGGTTCAGCACTAACGCAACATAGGCGTTCTGCATCTGCTCAGAGAGTTCATCGAAGCCTCCTTTCCTTGAGGCAATACATCTGAGCATCACGTGGGCGAGATACTTGAACTGGGGGCAGAGATTGCTCTTGTTGAGCATCCCTGAGTTGATGTCCCCAGTGTACTTTGCCCTTAGGAAACACCCTCTAACAGTCATCGGGTGTAAACGAGTAGGACAGTCACCATCATCTCCAAACTCGAGGACTGTCCTTAGGTCCTCCTCTGTGATCTCTATAGCATGACCAAGGATGGAGCTCCTGATCCGATAGGGCTCGACTGATCTATCTACCGCAGCATTCTCCCAGAATGCCTGCTGTAATGAGCGGTACAGAGTGCAGGGTGTAGATATCGCCCTGAAGATCCTCGATCTCCGTAAGAATGAAATTATGCCCACGAACTCCGCTGCATTCCTGGAGGTCAGATCAAGATGGGCACAGATGTTGTGCTTTGTGCTTATGACCCAACGACTTGCCATCTGTCACAATGTAAGTAACATCAGTGCATGCAGAAAATAGCAAATTAAAGTCAATGAGTTTTACACTTTGGTTAAGTTGGGCGACTGAGCCACCGAATGAACATAGTCGTGCAACTGAGTAGAACGACTGAGCTTTATATGAGTGAATTGATTCATACGGGCGACTAAGTCAAGCGAATGGACATAGTCGGGCGATTGAATCATTCGTCCATCTCAGTCGAGCGACTGAGACTAGTCATCTTCTCAGTCGGGCGATTGGAGTTCATCAGTGTGTCCAGTCGCCTACTCGACTGTTTGTCCATTCAAATTCATGTTTTGAGCTATACTTGATGTTAAACGTCGAAATTTGGCTCATTAAACTCAGAAATGACCGATTAAGCATATTTTAACTTTTTTTGAACGTTTCGATTAGTTTTGATTATCTATTTGGTCATTAAACTTCCGGTTACTGTTGGGTCGGAATTCTCTTGATTCTCGATGTCATTGATCGTTTTCAACGATGAAACACCATGAATATTACCTGTTTAAACACAAATGAGTGTTAGAACACACCAATAGGAGGTAAAGATGAATCAAAAGAAATTTTGGCAGCGGTTCTTTAGGTCGGGCGAATAGAGGGGGCGATTTGGGTGAATGAGCGACTGATGCTGATTCGGCCTGTATTTATACTAGGGCAAATTCCAGTCGGGCGACTGAGCCTAGTCGCCTTGGTCAGTCTGGCGACTGAGTCTCAGTCATTCAATCTCCCCAATCGTTCATCTCCAATCGGGCGATTGAGGTTCATCCAAACGACTGTTACAGTCGGTCACCTCCAATCGTTCGATTTGATTCATTCGCACACCCCATTCGCACGTTTGATCTAGTCGGGCACTTTCAATCGGCCGATTGGGCTCATTCGCATGGCCCAATCGTACGATTGTCTTCAATCGTATAGCCCATTCGTATGACTGATCATACTCAACATGAAGTTGTGCGATTGGGCTATACTCGTGCCATCTTAGCCATTTCAGTTATTGACGCATAGATTTCCTTCAACATTTGATAAAACATTATGTGCAATTGATCATCTCAGACATGATCCATTTAACCATCCAATCACCTCAGACGTGATCCATTTAACCACCCGATCACCTCAGACGTAATCCATTTAACCACCCGATCACCTCAGACGTGATCCATTTAACTTTTCAGAAACAATTTATTTTACTAAAAATTAAGCTCGTTTAGTGACATTAACAAATAACAGTATACACAGTCCGACATTGACACACTTATACTGATTAAATAAAATATTAAACTACGGACGAAATGAACATCTATTTGTGATTTTTGTTAGGGCAGGTTTGTGTAGCCTATTAGCATTGACATTATTTCAGGAACAGACTCATTTGGAATCAGACAGGCATATACACCATTACTTGAAACATTATGAGTTGATTTCACCTTTCATGATGACATATCACAGTTTGTTCTGATCTAAGACTTCTAAGTACTAACTGGGAATCATGTTTGATATGATACGTAATGCACTTTGATCGTCAACTTCATTCGGTGCATTCAAGACGATTGCCAGTATACTTGTCCACTTAAATTCATACACAAACTTTTGACATACATTGGTAATGAATTATGTTATATTATTTCAAACAACATTTGTGTATCCCACGCTTATATGGTAATCAGCATTCCTTAATGGACTTTCGAGCGGTCTTTAGGTATTTTTGCAAGAAGAGACTATTCTTAGATCTTTCAAAGAGAAGCCAATCCTCAGGTCAGTGCCATCGCACAACAGAGAGGCGGCAAACAACAATGAAGTCTAGAATATGTAGGTTATGCTTATCCTCAGGTCAGTGCCATCGTACAGCAGAGAGGCACACAACCTATCTCCTTGATAGAGCATTTCTTATTTTCTTTTGCATATAGCGCACCAACAACATAATTATCAGCTTGATTACGCTAGTATTCAATTTTTTTCGTGCTTTGCTCTTTTTGTGGTCATTTGCACACCTTTGGTGGCATTTATTTGCTCGTTATCCCTTATCGGAAGAGCTGATTGTGTTAACCAGTGATAAGATGGGAACCCACAGTTGATTGAACAATTTAGTTTAGATTAAGTTTACCAATGACGTCTACTTGTCTATTGTGTGAATCTACTGACACATCATATAATGAACTAGCACCTCCCTAGATCAACTTTCTCCGTGTAATTACAGTAACAATCAAACGTACTATCATTTTCCCATTTGTTAGACTTAGACTTCTCTGATTTTTACATTTTCAGTAAATTAATTAACATTTTTGATCTCAAATCATTTTGTTGTTCCAAATAACTCGATGCCTGTGTACTATCATCTTCCATATTTTTGTCGAGTCACATTTCCTGTTTAGTTGTCTTTGTCTTTTCAGCTTTACTCACCTTCCCCTCCCTTTTTTAAAGTAAATAAATACTGAATTAAACCTAATCTCCCCCTAAAATTCTAAAACAGAAAATCTTTTTGTGTTTTTGTATTTTTATAACAACAAGGAAATTAAAAAATAAAATAAAAGAAATACAAAAAAAATAAAAAAACGGTGTCGGACTATGTATCTGTTTCGTCTAATATAACTTCACTTTTCTTTTTAACCCCGTTGACCTCTAGCAGATAGAAAAATCTTGGTTTATCAAATGGTTTAGTGTAGAGGTCAGCGCGTTGAAAATCCGTGTTAATTTTGACCACATCAATTAAGTGTTTTTCATAGCAATCACGTATGAAATGATACTTTATGCCTATGTTTTGGTCTTAGGATGTTGAACTAGATTTTTAGTTACTGCAATTGCAGCAGAATTATCAACATAGATAGGAGTAGAAGTGAAATGCAAACCGTAATCCCGCATTTGCTGTTGAATCCAAATGATTTGAATGAGCAGCAGCTGGCGGCGGTAACGTATTCAGCTTCACAGGTAGACAGAGCAACTGATGTCTGCTTCTGCACTGCCAAGTTACCAATCTTCTCCCAAAAAATTGACATCCTGCTGACGTAGACTTGTAATTCATTTTGCAGCCTCCGTAATCCGAGTCACTATACGTTGTTAGCTCAAAGTCATCATCATAAGGATACCACAACCCCAGTGTTGGAGTACCGTTCAGATAACGAAAAATCCTCTTGACTCCAATCAGATGATTGACTTTAGGTTTTGCCTGATATCGGGAACAGAAACATGTGGCATACATGATATCTGGACGAGAGGCAGTGAGGTACATGAGAGATCCGATCATCCCACGATACATGGTGGCATCCACCAAATCCCCATTCTCATCAGGAGCCACATCGTGATTTGTGGCGAGAGGGGTACCGGCTGCAGTGACATTTTCCATATCAAAACGACTAAGAATGTCACCGACATACTTAGTTTGATGCAAAAAGATGCCGGTAGGTGTTTGGTCCACCTGTAATCCTAGGAAGAACTTCATTTCTCCCATTGCACTCATCTCAAATTCAGCCTTCATCACAGATTCAAACTCTTTACATAACCCTTCGTTTCGTGAGCCAAAGATTATGTCATCCACATAAATCTGTACCAAAATCAAATCACCATCCTTCTCTTTGATGAATAATGTACAGTCAATCACCCCTGCGAAAGCCATGTTTCAGCAGATGGGTGGAGAGCTTTTCATACCAAGCTCGAGGAGCCTGATGTAGCCCATACAGAGCCTTGTCTAACTCGTAGACTCTGTCCCAATGATAAGGATCTTCGAAACCTTCGGGTTGACTGACATATACCTCTTCCCGGATTTCCCATGCAAGAATGCACTCTTAACATCTAGTTGATATACTTTGATCTTCATGTAAGAGGCGTAGGCTAGAAAGATACGAATAGCTTCCATTCTAGCTACGGGAGCAAAGACTTCATTGTAGTCGATTCCTTCGACTTGTTTGAAGCCTTGAACAACCAACCGTGCCTTGTTTCTGATAACAACACCCTGGTCATCCTTCTTGCACTTTAGTACCCATTTGGTACCAATTACCTTGACTCCTTTGGGTCGGTCAACAAGAGTCCACACTTTAAGTTTCTTGAACTGTAGCAACTCCTCTTGCATAGCATTGACCCACGCTTCATCCTTAAGGGCATCACTTACGTGTTTGGGTTCAATTTGAGAAACAAAACATCTGTAAGCTCCATCATTCACGTAGCCCTTTTCCATTACTTCAGCGTAATCAGCAGTGTACAATCTACTTCTAGTTTGCACGCCGGAGTGGAGATCACCAATGATAGTATCTGGCGGATGACTCGTACTGATCCTAGTCATGGGAGTTGTAGGAACGACAACTTCAGAGTCCATAGTGGTGACTGGAGGTTCAGTATCTGGATTTCCAGATGTCGGAGTAGCAGCTGAAGAGCTTCCTTCATGATCAACATTAGGTGACTGTGCTAGTTCAGATGCTTCTTCATCCTCTGATGAGTCTTCACTATCATTCTGATCGGCTGAGGCAGATCCCGATGACCCACTTGCAGGAGTGGTATTGCTAGTATCCAGATTCGGTGAGTTGAGAACATCGTGCATCATCTGAGTAGCAATATCATCATCTGAAACTATCTGAGGAAGATTGAATGATTTGAAAAAGCCATCGTAGTCGAAGAATGACGATGGACCTTTTCCAGCAGGGGGGATAGTGAAACGTTGAACATCAACGTTGCAACATATTTCTACCTGACCTGTAGAGTTGTTGTAAACTCGTTTGTCGGGTATACTGTATCCCAAAAAGATCCCCTGATCTGCCTTTTCATTGAACTTGCCTTCTTGAGTTTTCTTCAGAAGCGTACAAGGAGCACCGAAAGGTTCCAGATACTCCAGGTTTGGCTTACGCTTCTGTAACAACTCATAGCAAGTCTTCCCGTGCCTCTTCACTACTGACACACGGTTAAGAGTGTAGCAGGCGTTGGCTACAGCTTCATTCCAGAACGGTACTGGCAGTTTTGAGTCTGCCAACATAGTCCTGGCTGTCTCGATCAGACTCTGTTCTTTCGCTCAGCAACTCCATTCATCTGTGGTGTGTATGCAGAGGTGAATTGATGAACATTCCCTTTTCTTTGCAGAATGCATCCATCCACTGATTCTTGAACTCGGTTCCATTATCTGAACGAATCTTTCGCACTTTAAGCTTGTAAAGTGACTCCAGAGTGGTGACCAGCACTTTGAATGACTCAAATGTTTCTGATTTAGCTTTCAAAAACATTACCCACGAGAATCGTGAGTAGTCATCAGTGACTACGAAGCAGTACCAGTCTCCCGCGATACTCTTCGTGCTAACTGGACCGAAAAGACCCATGTGCAGTAGCTCCAGGGGCATGTTGATAGAATTGACATTCTTGGTCTTGTGAGATTTCTGGTTTGCTTTCCTTTCTTGCATGAGACACAGAAATCGGGAAGCTTGAAGTTCTTGACAGGAACTCCATCAACTAGGTTGTTATGAATCAGGTGATTCATCTTCCGATGATTAATGTGTCCCATTCTTCTGTGCCACGAAATGGAGTCCTTCTCTGTTTCTTGGATAAGAAACATTGAACAGTAGAAGAACTAGTAGAAGCATTAGACATATCTAGAACATACAAGTCATTATATCTAGATACTGACATTAATACCTGCTCCTCTGGAATATCCATTTCTTTCTTCAGAATATAGCATTTGCGATTATCAAACATGACTTTGAATCCCTTGTCGCAAATCTGAGACACAGGGAGCAAATTGTTTTCTAACTGCTGAACAAAGTTGACTTTGTCGAACCTTACCTTTTCATTACCTACTTCGCCCTGAGCGGTAATGTATCCTCCTTTGTTTCCAGCAAAGGAAACATGCCCCCCTTTAATTGTTTGACATTGAAAAGGAGAGACCTATTTCCCGTCATGTGCCTGGAAGCTCCGCTATCTACGATCCATGTATTTGTAGACGCACTATAGCGAACAACCTGCACATATGAGAAAATCATCAGTTAAGGAGGGGACCCAAGCCTTGACTGGCTTGGGTTTCCCAGAGGAATCAACCATCATGAATTCGACCCACTGTCCTTTATCAGTGAATGGAATCTCAACTTTCAGATTGTCCTTACTTTCAAACACACCAGTTGTCTTGGCTTTCCATAAACCATCCCTGTGAAAGGATTGTTTGTGGTAAACCTTAGACTGATTTACGGTTTGAGCATATGGTTTAGATTCAGAAACAGGTTTAACCTCTGGCATCACGGACTTGTCGGGGACTTGTCTGTTTTGCCTTTGGCGTGGTGGAGACGAAAATGACCTAGAAGGTGTTTAGACCGAATAGGTGTTTTCGATCTAACTGGAGTCTTAGAACGCTGTTTTGAATCTACTTTGACTTTGTCGTTTAGCTCAACCTTAATTCTTGGTGTCTGATAGCGAGGACAATTAGTCGAAATATGACCGTGCTGACCACAAGTATAGCAGGATCTCCATTCATCAGGGCTAGGAGATCTCTTGTGGGGCGGTGAATAAACCTCAGATTCTTTCATTTTATTATCACTTTTAAGATTTTCACTCCTTGACAAATTTAACTTGTTTAACATTGTTTGTCTTTTGTCTTTGAGACTGATGATTATCTTGTTTCACTAGTTTAGTTTGAGTGTTTTTGGAAATCTTAGTTGTGTGGAAGTTGACCTTTTACCCAACCCAAGAGATGCTTGAACATTCTCTTCCACTCCCTTGCCAGTGATTTGTGTGCTTGTTGTGCTTGATGCAGAACCTATCTGGTCAGAAACCGAAGGAGCAGAGTTAACTGCTGTATCCGGATCACTGACTAGAGGAGTTGTCACCACATGATCCTTTATGGGTTATCATTAATTGGACGTTGTTTGATGTTTAAAAGGACTCATGTGGTGGTGGCACAACTTTATAACCCAAAACCCTCCCCGTTGTTGCGTTCTTTAACCAAGTTTTTCAAAATATGTGAGGAACTAGCTGCAATGGATCGATGAACATCCGAGCGTGTTCTTGACGGAAGGATCAAAACCAAAAGATAAACAATGATACGAACAATAATCGAATGATTTCATTGATAAAACATAACGATTTTAAGCTCGTTACAACTTAAGAATTACAACTTTTGGCAAGGGGAGATCGAGCATGATCTCCCCTCTCATCCGGCTGCACCTAGGCCCCGGGCAGACTCTCTAAACCCCTCAGGTTTCTACACATTGAAACTGGTATATATAGGCCTCGGCCCATATTAGATGTGACTGGGCCCATTCGTGCGATTGGACCATGCGTATGGTTCAATCGTACGTCTGGACCATTCTTATGGTTCAGTCTTACGAATGTCCCAATCGCATCTATCAGTCGCACGACTGGTCCATTAGCATGGCTCAGTCGTACGACTGAGTCTCATTCGCATATGCTCCTGCGAATGACCCAGTTTCATGTGTTTACAAGGTGTATAACATTAAGCCTAGACTATTCGTCAAGCGACGGACACACTATATATGACTATATATGCTCCAACAAATTCCCCCTTGGACGTTGCTTGCGAATAGTAGATAACACCTCTTACAATCTTCAGTCAATCTTTGCTCTGGTTTCCAATAGAATCAAACGAACAGCCATATTAGCCAACGTTGCGAATCCGTCAGGTTACTACCAGATCCCTGAAAATGAATTTAGGCACAATAGCTTTCGTTTACTTTGCAGAACACCATCATAGCAGCAAGATTCCCCATATGACTGATTTTTCCAGATAATGACATGAACAGTTTTCCATTGCTTCAATCTTCACACAGGCTAACCTGATTAACATTAACACCTGTAGAAATTCCCCCTCACATTCAGCATATCCCAATATATAAACGTTGTGCTCTCCTTGCGTCTTCATACGGTGTATGGGCAAAAGGTTGAAGGTTCCAATCCACAGCTGACAATATCAAACAAATCAGCATGCACGTAGATTCATCATCAGAAACCTGCTCACATCATCACTTTCTGATTGCGTCTGTAATTTCTCTATACATGAATTCCCCCTAAGAATGAGAATCCTCTCTGTGCGGATATAAATATAATTTGATTGGCCCATAAATAGTCAGATGCTCCTGACTACCCCACAAAATCAGCACCGACAGCTGATATCTTCTCTTCTCTCTTTCGTGTTCTAACAACATTCACCAATTCTGGAAATCCAACAAATAATGGGGTATCCATCGAACTTGTTTGACATAAGAAACTCAGGGTGAATGTGCTTTGCTCATCCTCAACTCTTGCATAGACTCTCCATGAAAATCTTCAATATTGACCCGAACATGAACCGAAAAATGACCCGATAATTTTCCCAAAAAATTATTTTTACCAAACTTTTTCAGAAGGCTTCCCGACTGATAAAATGGTTTAGGGAAAAATTCGTGCAAGAAGCTGTTCAAGATTTTTTTTTTTGGTCTGGTACACAGCTCATTCGTGCGATAGGAACAGACGAATGAAGACATACGTGCGAATGGGTGATTCGTGCGAATGTATACTCCGAATGGGTCAGTCGTGCGAATGAAGTACACGAGAGGGTCAGTCGTGCGAATGAATGTTCATTCGTACGAATGGACATACGACTGGTTCAGTCGCACGAATTGACCATACGGATGGTTCAGTCGTGCGAATGAGACCCAGTCGCATGGCCCAATCGTATAAACAGGTCTGAACGCAGAAAACCAGATCTGCAGCCGCCACAAGGCTGAAAAACCCTAATCCGATGATTTGGACGAGATACAACATAAAATTTGTATCACTGGATTCGTTTTTATGATCTGAAGAAGATTCCGAGTCCGGTTTTAACAAATAAACATCACACACAATGAGATTTGAGCAAAACACGAAGAACACGAAATAGGTTTAACGTCAAAGAACCTGAAATAGATCCAGAGATCAAGAGCTTGGGTTGCTAGAGTGATTGTTAGATCAATCTAGCAGTAACCGACTCTGATACCAATTGTGAAGTCACTGGATCGATGAACATCCGAGCGTGTTCTCGACAGAAGGATCAAAACCAAAAGATAAACAATGATACGAACAATAATCGAATGATTTCATTGATAAAACATAACGATTTTAAGCTCGTTACAACTTAAGAATTACAATTTTTGGCAAGGGGAGATCGAGCATGATCTCCCCTCTCATCCGGCAGCACCTAGGCCCCGGGCAGACTCTCTAAACCCCTCAGGTTTCTACACATTGAAACTGGTATATATAGGCCTCGGCCCATATTAGATGCGACTGGGCCCATTCGTGCGATTGGACCATGCGTATGGTTCAATCGTACGACTGGACCATTCTTATGGTTCAGTCTTACGAATGTCCCAATCGCATCTATCAGTCGCACGACTGGTCCATTAGCATGGCTCAGTCGTACGACTGAGTCTCATTCGCATATGCTACTCCGAATGACCCAGTTTCATGTGTTTACAAGGTGTATAACATTAAGCCTAGACTATTCGTCAAGCGACGGACACACTATATATAACTATATATGCTCCAACAAGTTGTGACAGAAAAAGTTAAGAATGTGAACGAGGAAGGAGAGAAGTTTGTTGAGGAGAATATTCAGACATCTAAAGATATGGGTAAGTATTTTGATGTTGTTGATTACGATGGTATGATAAGGAGAAAGTTACTAATGATGATGATGATGGTGATTTGAAAGATGACAGACCCAAGAAGAAGATGATAATGATAGTGATGATGATAAGCTTAAGGGATACAACGGAGTGTTGCTAGACCCTTTGGTGAATCAGAGTCTGATAAATTTATTGAGCCAAGGCTAGATGAGTTAGAAGGTTATGAACCTCTTGATCCCGAATTAGAAGCGCAGTACGAGAAGAAGTACTACACTTTTCTTCACCATGAATCAGTGTTTGATGTGTTGGAGAAGACTCGAATGAATTTTATGATTTAGAGGATGTTGAAATAGTTGCATATACGGATATGTTTAGGAACAATATGACGGGATTATATGAAGACATAATTCCCAAAGTTGATGAATATGCTACAGCTATTCTAAAGATGAGTTAGATTCATTTGCTAAAGATGAGTCAGATTCATTTGCTAAAGATGAGTCAGATTCATTTGCTGAAGGGTCATCAATTCAAATTCCAAAAACTGTTACCAATCTAGAGCTAAATCGAAGGACACTGATCCTAATAACATGACAGGAAAGGCTACACTAAGAAAATGAATGTTTTGGGATCCACCACCACTAAAGGAAAAGCATGTTATGAAATATGAAAGCCGAAAAGTAATACAACAATATAGAGCCTATCATAAGCTAGATGTATGATGGGGAGAAAAAGATGTATGCGATTAAAAGAAGAACCAATAAATGTACGCGATTAAAAGAAGAACCAATAAATTCAATACTATAAGGATGAGCATGATATCCACACATTGCATACAATTGATCTTTATACCATGAGCAAAGTGCTTTTCTACAATACAAGTAATTATGGTAAAGCTATATATAAATAAAGAATCTTATTTGGAGAGAGAATAAATCTAGATTCAAACAGTTTAGATTGGCAAAAGCAAATGTGCTGCTAGATGAAACTAGATACATCCAAACATCAATGCTTTTTCAATCAATAGAGTTTTTAAACAACCAAGGATGGCAAAGAAGATTCATATACATGCAACAGTGTCGGTTAACAGTCTATCAAAGTTGATAAGGTGGGTATGTGAGAAAGAATATGGGCATGCGGTCTACTTGGTGGATAATTATTACATGATCTATTATCCTATTCATATGCCAAATTTAAAAAGTAGGATATCCTCAAACTACAGTCGTATTTAATTAAAGCTGATGTGTCTGTTCACTTTATAGGTGTTCAATTCAGTTAGATGTTGAACAAAGCCTCAAAAAGATGTATGAGTATGGAGGAGATTGCAATTATGAGAATATGAATTATTAATTGCATTTGATTCACTGAGCCTAGAGGGAAACTGTAGAGTTTATGACTAGAGGCTCGGGAAAGTAAAATCAAAATTGAGTGGAAACTTCTCAAGATGATGTGAAAAACTTAAAGGATACGAGAACTTCTAAGGCAAGGGGCGTAGTTGTGCAATAACATGGATATATACAAAAACTTGGAGGCTGGGAGACACTACAAGAAATCTTATTATTAGCGGCGCCACTTTTAGTGGCGACACCGTTATTAGCGGCAACGGGAATTCAACAATTTCTGGACGTCAATCAACTGCAGATCTGACGGCTAAGATAATGTCGTACAAAAGCCATTAGTGGCGACGCCTTTAGCGGCGACGCGTCGCCGCTAATGCCTTTATCCCTAATAATAGCAGATCGCGGGCAAGATGGCGCCATTTTCACCTCTCCCTCCACGATATTCACCTCCCCCCGCCTGCACCTTTGTCGCCGACCCGCCACACTCGCCGGCCGACCACCCCGGCCTCGCCGGCGTCGGCCTTTCCTCCCGTACACCGGCCGGTCCTCGCCGATCACCCATCAGCCGTCGATCTGCTCTCCGTCGGCCTCGATCTCATCCCCAACACTAACCACCCATCGATCTGCTATTATCCATCGCCGACCACCCTTCACCGGCCCCCTTCAGCTGCTGCCTCGCGATCGCCGCCGCTGTTGCTACTTCACTGTCGCCGCTAGATCTGTTTTGAAGGTAATTTTTTTGGTTTTCTTTTCTTAGATTTTGGTTCGTGTGTAACATTAACTGTTATTTGTCTCAATTTGGCTGGATTTTATGTGGCAATTTTTTAGCGGCGATTTTTTAGCGGCGAAATTTTGATCATTAGCGACATTTTATTAGCGGCGATTTTTTAGCGACGACAAGTCGCCGCTAAAGGTAATAGCGGTGACTTTAGGGGTTTTTAGCGGCGACATTTGTCGCCCCTAAAGACCTATCTCCTTGTAGTGTGAGAAAATTAGGGTATGCGATAACATTGTATGTTTAATATAAATAGTTCGTTTTTTATGTAACTTGTATTAGTTTTCATTACCTGTATTGTAATTGCAAAAACAGAGTAGTTTATGCGAATACAATCGAATGAACCTTTTATGTACATAATTAGATCTGTTATTTCTTCCTAATTTTATTAATGAACTCATATTATAATAATGATTAAATTTATTCCACATTTGTTGATCATTAATAAACTGAGAATTGAGTGATTCTAAAGAAATATTGTCCTTTACAATACTTATTTGATTAAAGATACATATGTTGGTGGACAAGTTTGTGTTATGCCACAATGCAACTTATCTCATTTTCAATATATGAGTTGAATATTTTTACTCTATACCATATATCGGTTATAAGCCTTGTCAATAAATGAATCAGGTATAAACAACCTGTGATGATGATATTGATAATAATTATGTTGTTTTTAGAAAGTCTACTAACATGATTCACTAGCTTCATGCTAACGTTTCATTTATTTTTTAAATGTTTCCAGATAAAAAATTGATTATGATTAAGCAAGGTGTATATGTAAGGATAAACCTCATAGCTTGGATTCATGATATCGAGAATACGAAGACTTCTACTTAAATTCTTGTGGCTCCGACCTAAATGTATTTATCAGTTTTATGTTTTAACCATCATGTAAATCATTTAGAATTTCCTTGAAAGTTCCTTTTTATAAACATAAATTGTTGAATCAATCAAGTGTTAAATTACCAAGTAAATTGTTGAATCAATCAAGTGTTAAATTATGTAGTGAGTGAGGATTTGTTTTTATGATCAACCTCAAAAATGAGATCTAAATATTTTGATACATGAAACAAGATATAACTAATAGTATTGATTAATTTTATATATCAAAAAGCATTCTAAAGACTTCCGATGTTTTCAAAAATCTAACTTGTAATCAAATAGATAAATTTTTGGACCTTATACATGATACCAATTGATCAATTTCGCACGCTTAGGGTGTCCTGGATCCGGGGTTTGATAAAAAGTAAAGCTAAAGAAGGCTAAAGTAAAGGACTTGCTAATGTATTGATAAATAGAAGGATAAAACTAAAGTGACAAATAGAGTAATGCGAAAGTATTGTTAAATTTGAAGTATGGTCATGTGTATTTATGATACATCTTAAAGTATGATAAAGAATGAGGTGTTAAAAGTATATTTTTAAGTCCTAGAAGTTTTTCAACAACGCTGACTTTTGTATACATATTAGTTTGACGGGATAATGATGAATAAAACTAATAGCTTAGTATGCAATGAGAGGCTACGTGTTTCTATTCTGCTCATGACTGGCATCATAGTTAATGATTTCTATTTTATGATAGTTTTCATAACATATTGTTTAAAGAAGAATATTTGTAATGTTTTTTAACTTCGCTGCAATGAACGAATGAGTGGTTAAAGTTAATAATTATGTTTTTGATGTGCCAACATCTAGCTATTAGGTCTCTCAAGGTCTTACAAAACTAATAAAAGTAACATCGATATAGATTTTCAAAATCACACTTTATTCATTAAACTTATATTATCGAAAGTCGTTTGTATATGAATTATAGATCCTAACACATTAAAGTTTGACTATGATATAGAAATATCAAATCCACTCTTCTTTTTCATGAGCTAACTTATACATCATCAACAGTCTCATACATGCCAGAATAATGTATGCAATTTTTTGTGAAACTTGAAGCATTGTAGGTCTCATTTCAAGGTTTGAATTGACGCATTTGATTGCCAGAATTAATATTGATGTTAGAGCTTGTTTGATTTTCGGGCTTGGAAACAGAAGACGATGATCCACCATATCTACGAGCTTGACCACTTCGGTTGTTGAAGATGCTAGAGAAGTAATGATATCTCCTGGATGCTTTCCTTTGATGATTTCTAATGCTAGTACACCAAAACTATAAACATCGCACTTTTCAGAAACCTTCATTGTGTAAGCGAGTTCTGCAAAGAATATTAACGAGTGAGTTTCCATTCTTGTTAAAAAGATGAATGATTGGACACTATTTTACCTGGAGCAAGGTATCCATATGTTCCTGCAATGTTACTCCAATTTGAAGAATTTGGGCTCAAAATTTTGGCTGTACCGAAATCAGAAACACAAGCTTCGTACTTTGAATCAAGCAAATATTATTACTTGTTATGTCACGATGGATGATGGCTGGTGAACAATCATGATGCATTACGATAAAGCGTATGCAACACCTTTGATTATGTTCACCCTCTTTGTCCAATCCAAATATTCAGCTGTCTTATCACCAACATATCAGCCAAACTACCCCCTTCTAGATACTCATAAACCAAAAATGAGTGATGAGAATGCGAACAATAGCCAAGTAGTTTGACGATGTTTCTATGTCGTATTTTGTCAATGCTCTAATCTCATTTAGGAAATCATTGTGATTAATTACCTCAAAAGACGAGTGAAGTCTCTTTACAGCAATAGTTTCACCTGATGAAAGCTTTACTTTGTACACGCTTCCACATCCTCCAATTCCGACGCAATATGCTTCGTTAAAATTCTCTGTTTGGGCTAAAATTTCATTATAAGTCTCCTTTCCATTGAAAGTAGAAACTGAAAAGAAATTTTTTCCATGCTCATGTTTGTTCACAAGCTGTGTCGATGGCAAACTCTTCGATCTCCGAGTCTTGGATCTGCATCTATAAAAGGTGAATATTCCCATTAGACCACCAAGTAGAAGAGCTCCAAGAAGTGGAAGGGCAATCAGTAATGCAATTGTATGTTTTTTGTTTTGATGAACCGCTTTCCGATGCACATTCTTTCAATCCACTAACATTTCCACACAAATCTACATTCCTTGCAATGATTCTATTGAAAGATTCATGAAAGCTTTGCTTTAGGAAGCGGACCTTGCAAGTGATTAAAAGAAAGATCAATGTTCAACAAAGCGTTCATCGATCCAAAACTCTCTGGAATAGAACCTGAAAGCTCGTTGTGAGAGAGGTTTAGCGTCTCCAAGCTACTCATACTTGAAAGCCCAGAAGGCATCTCTTTGATGAGTAAATTATGGCTCAAATCAAGAACAGACATTGAACCAACTTACCTAATTCGACAGGTATTTTGCCATAAATTCATTGTTGCTCAAGTTTAAGGAAAAGTTTTGAGCACTGCCCAAGGGAAGGTGAAATAGACCCATTCAACTTATTCATAGACAAATCAAGAACCAATAGTTGAGCTAGCGATCCTAGTTCTTGTGGCACCACACCCGAAAGCCGATTATTGCTTAATAAAAGCTTCCCCATGCGAGTCATCCTTCCGAATTCTCTTGGTATCTCTCCAACCAAATCATTGGAAGAAAGATTAAGAACTTCCAGCTGAATCGAGTTTCCGAGGGAAACTAGGTATGCTACCTTGGATTCGATTCCCACCCATCTGCATAGTGGTTAAGTTTCTGCACTTACTCCAGTTGTCCGAGATTTTCCCGTATAGCTTGTTATCATTGAGATTGATGTAACTGAGTTGTGGGTAGACACCAAAGCTCTCGGAAATATCTCCGGTAATCTGGTTTCCATCAAAGCGAACTCGGATCAAGCTCGAACAGTTGTACAAGCTCTTCGGAATTTGACCTGTTAGTTTATTATTACCAACAAGAAGACATCAAGTTTTCCACCATTACATATTTCATCTGGCAAACTACCAGAAAAGCTATTGTTGGTGAATTCAATTTTAACCAGCTTCAGCTTTCCCAATTCCCGTGGAATAGAACCAGAAAGATGGTTACTGTAAAGCGTCATTCTTCTAGCCCTTGTAGGTTACCAATGAACTTGGAAGGGAACCGTTGAGTTTGTGAATGATAAATGTAGAGTAGAAAGAGATGTCAATTTTCCTAACTCTTGTGGGATGGGACCAGAAAGTTTGTTTCCATAGAAACTGATATGTTTTAAGGATTTGAGTTCACCTAGAGACGAAGGAATTGGACCAGTGAGATCGTTACACTGCAGCTCACCTTTCGAGTGAAGTCATCTTACCTATTTCTCTAGGAATTGATCCGTTTAATTGATTTTTATACAGATTTAAGAGGGTTAGCTTCTTCAGATTTACCAAAGTTTCTGGGATACATCCAGTTAGATGGTTATCATTCATATGAAGCTCCTCTAGTTGATAAAGATTTCCTAATTCATGAGGAATTGAACCAGAAATATTGTTCCGATTCAGATCAACGCGACCCAAGTTTGTTAATTGGCCGAAAGATGTAGGAATTGGACCGGAAATATTGTTCCGATCGAGAAAAAAATAACTCAGATTCGATAACTGACCAAAACAGGTAGGAATTGGACCGTAAAGATTGTTATTAGCCAACGCAAAGCCAGAAAGAAATCTCAATTGACATACAGCTTGTGGAATAGAACCATTCAGGTGATTCTGAACCAAATGAAGGGTGGCGAGATTTCTCAGTTTGCCCATCTCTGTCGGGATTATTCCGGTGAATTGATTATAGGATAAATCAAGATAAATAAGTTTGACAGGTGACGGATTTCAGAAGGAATGATCCCAGAGAAGTTGTTAACACTAAGCTCTAAATATGCAAGATTCGGGAACGAGGAGAAGGAGAAGTGATCGAGGGTACCGTTTAAACCCGACGAGGAAAGATTTAATCTGATTATGCTTGCGTTTTCGTTACATGAAACGCGATACCAGTTGCATGGAGACACTGTGTTTTGAGAAGAGGAATTGAAATTAACATCATTTGTCCATGAAGGAAGAAGGATGCTGGTGTTTTGGTGATGGAGGGTGGCTTTCCATTTGAGGAGAGCATTAGCTTCATCTGCAACAATTATGGTACAGAAAACTGTACATGTAGCAAGTAAGATAATTGAAATGGAAAGAGATGCCATGCTTTGTGTAATAGATGTCTAAGAAAAGAGGTTCTTTGCATTATATATCATTTACTTTTGGAGACTTTGTCAATCTTCTCTTCAACGAACCTAATTTTCCAGGATCGAATTAAATCAGCGAAAAACTTGCTCTTGTAAGTCTCGTGTGGACAAGTTTTGAGTCAAGAATGAAACGTGTAACATGTACTAGAGTAATCTGTCAACATTTGTTTCTAGTTTAGTCTTTTTAACTAAAAAAAAACTCAATTTTCTTTTATGACTCTCTTTAAAATCACTTAATTTTACATTTGTTGTTCAACTCTTGCAAAAACATAGGGGTTTTACCTAGTTAACAAGTTATACTTGATCCCGTATCGAAGCATTCACAGTCAGTTTTCATATTGATGTAAGTGTGTGTTTTATATTATGTGGATGGTTATGAGTGGTTGTTAGTGAATGAGATGAAAATTATCAGAGTTGTATCGTGTTTCCCAAATGTACAACCCCCACAAATTTTTAGTATTTTTTAAAATAGTCGTGAGTAGAGTAGAGAAAAAAAAATATAATGATAAAAATATAAAAATATATTATTTAACTAAAATAGAGAGATAAAAATTAATTTTTTAATATAAATATAAATATAAAAAAAAGGAATCTAGTATGAATGCTTTTATACCATTATTATAATTTTCTATTCTTACTGCTGATGTGGAATTTTAAACAATGACTTTGGTTTCATTGACTAAACAAATTAAAAACTAAAAAGTGACATGTTCTTTCTACTTTGTAGATTTTAACAAATAATAGTTTTCATACTTTAAGCCTTAAAAAAGTCAAGTTTTATTATTTAATTTTCATTGAACTGTATATTTTAGGATTTTAACTTGAACACATATTTCTAACTAAACGTGGATATAAACTAAAAGAGTAAATACATAGATGGTCGCTGGCATTTACTCGTAATTAATCTTTCATTCTTAGGTTTAAAAAGTTACAAGTTTAGTCTAAACATATACATTTAGTCCTTATAATGGATAACAATTAAAAAGCGTGTTGCTAATGTGGTGCTAGCCCATTTAGTAGAGACTTTGTCTCTTAGATGAGAGGTCTTGTGTTTAAATCCAAACAATGGTGTAATTTGATGTAATATAAGAGTAGGATTTCTTTGTCGTTCAAAAAAAATAAATTAAAAATTCTGTTAATTATGTATGAAATTACCTTGCTGCCCTTACAATTAAAAAATAAAAGAAAACAAATATATTTAAAAAATACGAAACTCTATATATACGTATGGGTCCCACGTTGAAAAAAGTAGCCTCACAACTACAACTCCATTTCGTAGCACCAAACAATCACCACCACCGGCCAACCACTACCACAACCATCACCACCTCGGGGGGTGGGGCGCCCAAGCTGTGAGGCTATGACATGTGTCGGCACCGAGCGGTGCTCTACACTGTATGTTTTCAATTTCTCAGCTTGTTGACGCCGTGAACTTTATTTCTATGTTTGTGTGGGTATATTGGTATGGTGTTGTGTGATGTGGCATAGTGTGACAACTGTCACCATCAAATTTAAGTTTGTGTCGCTCGACGGCAGAGTATGTCGGGCAAAGAAAGGCGTCTCGCGGTCCTTCATGACACCAAGTGTGACATGATAAATTTGATCGGTGGGTTTGTGGTATATTGTGGTATGGGCACCCCTCCCACACTGCCCAACACCTTCATTTTCGCTATTCAAACCTCCACCGAGCTTAGTCCCTCAATCCTTTGTCGAATTATAAAAATAAAAAAATAAAGATCTTCAATAGTAATTTTGTAACGAGGTTGTGGCGGTTGTTGTAGGAGTTGTCGGATGTTAAGGGTGGGGTGGTGTCGGAGAGGATTAATGGAAAAATGACTAGCCTGAAAACGTGTGAAAGGGATGGAGATATATGCTTATAATTATAATAAAAGGTTTGGATATTATTTTTTAGTAATAAGTTACAGTTATATGATTTCAAATTTGTAACGAGTTTGGGTTCTAAGGTTAACGTTTGTTAATTATTGTTAAATCAAGGTAAATGACAAAAATACCCTCTTATAAATAAAAGGTTCATTTATGTAATTAACTTTATTTTATGTCATGGACCTTTTGTGTAAAAATTATTTAAAAGGTACCTTTTATAAAATGGGAGGGTGGGCCTTGGCGCAGCGGTAAAAGCTGTTCCTAAGGGACCGAAGGTCTCAGGTTCGATCCGTGGAAACGGCCTCCCCACAAATGTGGGGGAAAGACCGCGTACATCTTCCCTTAAATGGGACGGACCCTCCCTGGACCCTGCGAAAACGCGGGAGCTCTTTGCAGCACCAGGTTCGCCCTTTTTACCTTTTATAAAATGGGCAATTACATATATCTCCCTATAAATTTGATTAATTACATATATACCCAACCTAAACTTTTGATTACATATATCCCCTTCTTTACACATAAAGATTGCATATTTACCCATTTAATAACAATCAACTTATAAAAGAACTATTTTATCATTATCTTCACTAAAACTATTAAATTACATATAGTATCATTTCTCACCTATTTTTTTCTTTTTACTAACTTTTGGGTGTTGATGATTACTTTCAGTTTTAAAACTAAGGTTTGTTAGTTTTTTATTTTTTTTATTTATTTTAGTTTGAATACCAAGATTTATTTTTATATCTTTTTGGGCAACAATCGAAAAAAAAGTACAAGTAACGTTAAGGTGAACAAAATGATGAAATCAAAATGAATAAAGATCAGTTGGGCACAATCAACACTAGTGCACCTACTATAAACAAAATTAAGATAAACGAACAAACTCATTTAAATGACCATATTGCAAAATAGTCAATAAAATCATTTTGTCAATACGTGAAGTTAGTAATGGAACCCGATTGCCAAAAAAGTGAATAAAAGTCATACTGTGTATAAAATGTTATGAAAAGAACTATATTCGCATATCAATATTTACATCTAGTAATGGAACCAAGTGAAAATCTCTATTTTGGAATGGGTATATTTGTCTATATGTAAAATTTTATTAAAAAAGGGGATATATGTACTTGTATTTTTAAGTTGGGTATATATGTAATTAGTTAAGTTAGTAGGAGGATATATGTAATTCTCTCTTTATACAATTACTTATCTATATAATAAGGGAAAGTTGGCTACAGTACGGAGGGTGTTTTGTAATTTTGTTGGTGTTCACTCATTCTCCCTCGAGATAGAACCCATGCACGATAGTCTTTTCGTCTACAATACAAGAAATTTAAGAGAGAAGTTGCACAGAGAGATCGAGAATATGAGTGAATATGATAAAGACGATGGTGATGCAGTGCTATCCACGAACACCATCGAACTTTTTGGGAAAACGGTGAGGATCAGTGGTTTGATGGTACATGCGGTTTCACCATCGAATATCATATGTCAATACCATGACCACCTTCAGGCATTACCATCGACATCAATGTCACAACCATGCACCACCCTTTTGGTCGCCCACAACCACCGCAACCACCTCCGGCCCAGCCGTCAATGATTGCTATTGCTTGGTTTAGTTTCCACCGGCTCACCTCCTCCGCTTTCTTTCTCTAAAAGACGAAAACCAAAATCTCCGCCTTCCAACTCTATCCGCATGTATATGTCTCAAGTAGACGACAGTGGTATTTTGTTTCAAGCAATCAAGCAGGAGGGCTTATGAAGAGTATTAGGGTTCATGAGGTATATGATTGTGGCCGCAAATGCGCCTCCACTCTAATTCCACTCCAGGTATGATTTTTTTCCTTTATAGTGTTTGGTTTGAGTCGTGTTGTTTTGGACCTTCTATGAAATTCTATCGTATATCTGATTCGTATTGATGGTAGCATAAGTACGATTTCATTCCCATTTGCTTTTGGCTATTGTTACACCCGGATATTTTTTTTGAAACTGACGAAGGAAGAAAAAGAATAAAGTCCAAAGTCGAGGGACTAAACTCGCCAACGCAAGAAAGTTGAGTAAGTGAGGATATTTTAAGGGAGAGGGCAGCCCTTACCCTCTCCCCACACCCACAAACATCAGCCATAGAGAGAGAAGAGAGAAAAGGGAGAAGAGAAGAGAAAATACTTGGTTCGGGTGGATTCAAGTGTGCAAAATCATCGTGTAGCGGGTCTAGACGGAGCCCTTCTTCTTCTTGTAGTTTGTGTGAGTTCTAGGACCCCTATTTTACTCGTTTTCAACTGATTTGGGGCTGGAACACATAGTAAACCTGTTTTTGTTGTGTGTGTGTGTTTGACCCATTGGGGTGTGTTTGTGTGTGATGCATTTGGAGTTCGTTTCCGGGCTTGTGTGTGATGCGTTTGGAGTTCGTTTCCGGGCTTGTGTGTGCTTGAATGGTGTTGTAGTATGCATTCCTAAGGTGTAGGATGGTTGATTTGGGCTTAGAATGGGTTTGGATGAGCTTGGAGGTTGAAAATGGCAGATTGGGGTTCGGGATGAACTTCATTCTGCATCAGCTAGGGCTAGGCAACCGACTGAAGGCCATGCTGCCGAATGGAGTGCGCTTGGAGTTCATTCGCATGATTGAGGCTCAGTCGCACGACTAGAGGGCCAGTCGCATGGGTAGTCATGCGACTGAGAGTCCATTCGCATAAGCGATCATTCGCATAGTGTCCATCCGCATGAGATCCATTCGCATAAGTGCACATTCATATTAGTTTCATCCGTATGAGGTCCATTCGCATTATTGGGTGTTCATCCGCATTGGTCCATTCGCATGATGTCCAGTCGTATGGAGGCCATGCGACTGAAGGGTGCCCATACGCCCAAATAGGGCTGTTGTACACGAGGAGAGGCATAGTTTAATTATTGACTTTCGGGGAAAGTGCAGATGTAAGTTTTGACATAGGAGTTCCCGTAAGTACATGTAAGATGACCGTTGGGATCTTAGAGGGTATGTTGGGCATGATGATTTTGCATGTTTATGCATGATGTATGTTATGTATGTATGACTATGCCCTGTATAGTGATGCTATAGTGTATGTTGATGTTCCTTATTATGATGTATGTTTATCTTTCCAGTGTCTTTACGTGTTACGTTAATGAATGCATGAAAAGTATTATGAACGTAAAGTGAAAGATAATGAAAGAGGAACATGATAAATGAATGCATGCATTAATAATGAATGAGAGTAAGAAAGGCTTGCAAGCAAATATATGAGGTGAGCGACCCAGCTATCGCAACAGACTCGGAAGGGACACGCCATTATAAGGTGTTAGCCCAACGGTGTGTGGGTTCGCTACCCCGAGAGGATACACATCGGGGTCTTTTTTATGATTGACCATTTGTATAGAACCATTGTTGCATACCTTAGGTAAGATCTCTTGTTCTTATTATAAGATTGTGACAAAAAAGCAGGGAATGGGCGTCCGTTCGTCCGTCCGTCCGTCCGTCCATCCGTCCATCCGCACGGACGGACGATACCACGGACAGAAAGGTATTGCACATGGCAATGGTACACCTAAACTTTACCCTAGGCACTGTGGCCAGAGGTGCGATGCACCGTCATAGAAGGTCTATGATAGGCCTAGGCCCAGTACCACGGATAGAAGGGTAAGGTTTATGGTTATGTAAGGAAAGAGCTAAGGATGAAAGAGTAAGATTAACAAAAAAGTATGATGAATGAACGTGTTAGTCCTCTAGAAAGATTAACATTAGTCTTAGTGTGTCTTTTACAATTTTGCCTTAGTATAGGGACTGGAATTGTAAATAGATAGTCTTTAAGTTTGTTGGTAGTATAAATAGCTTTGTCTAGAGTAGAATTAAGTAGTCGTAACAATTTTGTATATGCTGCTTTCTTACTCTTGTAATTGACTTTGCTATATCAATGAACTGAGAATTTTATTATATTTGCTGATTTGATTACAATTGTTTGTGTTTCTTTGAATTGTTCACATAATTTGTTACCGATTGATGCATTTGATCCTATCAAATGGTATCAGAGCTTTCGGTTGAGTGTTTTTGAAGTTCTGTCGAACATAGAAACTTCAAAAAAATTCACTGAAATCTGTAATAGATTGACAATTCAAGTGAAGCATTGTGAATTAGAGTTGTGTTTCATCATCAAAAACATGATTTGAATCACAAATTGCAGTATATTTCATCAAAATTGAGTGAATCAGTGAAAAAGTGTTCGAGAAACTGTTCTTGAGTTTAGGACCTGAGATTCCTGAAATTGAGTGGATAATTGTTGATAATTACTGAAATTGATGTTAGAAGATTGATTATCGGCATCATAATGAACTAATTGTAAAGTTTCAGTTCAATTCATCAACATTTGAAAGATTTTGAAATTTCAGAGTTCGTTACATTCATAAGAACATGATGAATGTGGCGTATTAGGGTTGAAAAATCATTAAAATTTGCCTAAGTGTTCAGGCATTTGAACACTGTTTAGGTGTTTTTAACTGTTCAGACTTTTTAACCCTAGGCGTGTTACCATTGTGTGGGAGTTTCAACTGTTTGGGAGTTTCAACTGTGAAGGCGTTTTGCTACTGGTTGGGAGTTCTAACACTATTAAGTGTTGGGAATTTTCCTAAGGCAAACCCTTAGACTTATATCAGCTGTTGAGGCGTTTCATCACTGTTGGGGCGTTTCTTACTGTTGGGACGTATCACCACTGTTCAGACTCATCTTCATTGACACTTGTCCCTTAGAAATTTTTTTAAAATTCAAAAATCCAAAAATATTTTTTTAAGTCTTTTCTTAATTCAAAAACTTAGAAATCAACAAAAATATAAGAATGGTAAAATCAGAAGATTCTGAAAACAGAGTTCCAAAACTTAAAAATAGAGCTGATTTCAAAAACTAGTCCCTTAGGTTGAAACATCACTTGAATTCCATAGACACTGATCTATGGAAATCAATTGAAAAGGGACCTTATATTCCTGTAACTACTGATGGTCCAGACAGAGGTTTTATGTATACAAAAGATACATAAGAACCTTATCCTGAAGACAATCTACATGGAGATGATCTAAAGAAGGTGAAAAATGATATCAAGGCTTATTCTCTCATGTGCAAAGGGCTACCATTAGAAGTACTATCCAGGCTTGAAAATTATCAAACTGGATATACAATGTACAAAGCATTGAAGATTATCTGTGAAGGAGGAAACGAAATTCAAGATCTTAAAAAACAGAAACTGAAAAGGCAACTGGAATTATTTGAGCACATCTCAGGAGAAACAACTAATCAGATGATGAACAGATTCGTGCAACTTATAACAGAAATGTCTACTTTGGGAATCAAGAATGATCTTGAAGATCTGAATAATAGACTTCTGAATGCACTACCATCATCATGGAAACAGACTGTTACTTTGTTGAAACACACTAAAAGTTTCCAATGGATCTTGATCTTCTCATTGCAAAGATTGAATCAGTAAAGATTGATGAAAGTTCAAGAAACAATGACAGACATGCATCAACATCACAATATAAGTATGTTTCTTCTCCAGCGAATACAGTAGAGAATGCATTTCTTGCAAAAGATCAGATTACACCTGAAGATGAAGGTGATTTGTTTGTGGGAGCAGGATTCTTCACTAGTACACCTGCTTATTCTACTCAACAACAACCACAGTCTCCTCCTAAAGCTCAAATGCCTAAAACACAAACTGAAATTCCATCCTCAAACTCTCCTAATCCTAGCAAAGTAAAAGATGTCATTAATATTCTTTTAAAGGATGAAGAGTCAAAATCTGCATTTACAGCTTTCATGGCAAGTTTTCAAGCTTACCAAGGCAGTCATCTGACTCAAGTTGAGTTAGTTCTACAAGATCTGTTTGAGATGGATCCTGTTGATGTAAAGAAATGGATCTAAACTGGCAAATGGTCATGATAGCTTATAGGACACAAAAGCACTCATATGCTAACAGAAACTACAAACCCAGTGCAAACAAAACTGTTGGGTTTTATAAATCAAAATCAAGATGCTTTAACTGTAATAGCTATGGTCATTTTTCAAGAGAGTGTAAAGCTCCAAGGAATCAAGGAGGAAATGGTCAAGGTAGCTCAAATAGTCAGAAATATCAGCAACAGGCTAACAAGACATTTCAAAAGTCGTACCAAAGCCTACCATGCCAGAACCTAAAGAAGAGAAGACTAGTGAGGAACCAAAGAAGGCACTGGTTGTAAACATCAAAGATGGTTATGATTAGAGGGCATATGTAGAACAGTTTACTGTTGATCTCAGTAATAGTTTAGCTCTGGTTGCTGAACTGGATGATGAAGACTGGTCTGAAGATAAGGATCCTAAGAAAGATGATGAATCAGATCAAGAGGTAGATTATGACTGGAGTGACAAATCAGATCCAAAAGAAAGCACTGAGGAAGTTGCTCTTATGGCACAATCTGAACAACCAAAGGTTGTTAACTAATCTTCTGATACTGAATCTGCTCATTCTTATCCAGAAATACCAGTGGAAGTAAGAGAGATAATGTGCACTAAAGCATGTTTTGAACAGGTTGAACATTACAGATCATACTCATTCAAAATATGTGATAAACTCAAACAAGAGGAATTAAAGCACAACAAGCTAAAAACAGATCATAAGATTGCTGATGACAAGATCATATCTCTTCAAGCTTCTTGGAACAAAACACTTAAAGAACTTGAACTGGTTAAGAAACAACTTAAAGAGATGACCAAAACTCTTGAACAAGAAAAATTGGCACATGCAGCAACTCAAATTGATTTGGCCAAAGTTAAAAGCTCAAAGAAATTTGTTGAGCAACTGGTGAATGGAAGGAAAGATAAAGATAAAACAGGATTAGGTTTTACACATGAACCTATGCCTGAATCTATCTCAAACACCTTACCTGAAAATTTTAACACTCATGATCATTCACCAGAAAATAAAGCTAAGCTTAAAGAATATCAAGACCAAAAGAATTTTACAAAGATAAATGTTGAAATTTATGAAGAAACAGACTTAGAAAAGATAAAGCATGGTCATCAAATCAAAGTCAAATCTTATGAACCTCAACAAATGCATAAAAAGTTTTTTGTACCAAAAAGTGAAAGTGTTATTGAACAAAATGAACAAAAGATTGAAAAATCTACTGATGACAATAACAAAATGAAAGGAAAATATGAAGAGCTTAAATCAGATAATACTTTTTCTGATGACTCAACTTCAATTGAATTGGCTGAAGATATAAATTGTCAAAAAGAATCTTCTCAAGATTCAATTAAAATTCAAAGCAATAAAACATCATCAAGATTAAGAAATCAAAGAAGAAGAAAAGCTGCAAAAGCTAAAAAAGCTAAATCAATCAATCAGTCAAAGAAAAACAGTCAAATTACACCTGTGAAGTTTGTGTCTGCAGGAACTTTTGACATGAACACAATCACAAAAATGACATCTAAACCCAACATCAAATCTAACTCTGATCTGAAAACAAGTTCAGGTCCTAAGACTTCCGCAGTGCATAAAAGATTTGTATCTAAGGAGTGAAAGAATTGTGATCAAGTCCGAAAGAAAAATCCTAAGAATCAAATGACCAAATTCACACCCAAGAAATCACAAATTAATTTGCCTAATCCAAAATTTAATCAAGAATCAAATGTTGATTCCACTTCAAGGGTCAACAAAATGTTGTTTAAACACTCTCAGAAGTATTGTGATATCTGTGATATGTATAATCATGACATTTCAGAATGTTACTTCAACAAGTATTGCCATATATGTGATATGACAAATCACACAACTGCTGATTGCTACTTTAACAAATACTGTGCATTGTGTGATGAAAGAAATCATAATACAAATGATTGCTACTTTAGAAAGAACTATTCAAGGAAAGATTTTAGTAATCAAGGATTTGTAAACCCACAATTTAAAAGAAATCAGAATATTGGGTTTAAATATTCACAACAACAACAACCTTCCTTGGGTTTGAGATCTTTCAAAAGAAACAATTCTGATTATGATAATCAATATTTTGTCAAATCACAGCAATACACTCAAGGAAAGTTTATTCCACGGCCTGAATAAAAAATGGAACATTCTCTAATGCTTCATATAATAGTTCAAGATCTCTTGATAATGATCTTGAAAACAGATATAATACTTTGAAATCAAAACAACAAAAAGATAATCAACATGTTTTTCAACGAGGATTTGAAAATGCAAGATTTTCAAAGAAACCTGATGTAAACAAACTTCATTTTAAACAGTTTACAATTGTTGACAAATTTGGCAAGCCCAAGACCATCTCGGCTTGGGTTACTAACTCTTCTTAAACTGTTTTTGAATGCAGGTACGCCCGCAGAGACCAATAAACTCATGGTATGTTGACAGTGGGTGTAGCCGGCATATGACTGGTAATCAAGCCTTGTTGCAAGACTTTAAGTTAAAGATGGAACACACGTTGCTTTTGGAGGTGATGCAGGTGGAAAGATAACAGGAGAGGGAATAGTATCAAATGGGATTATTAGTTTTGATAAAGTCAACTTTTGTTCACAGTTGAACTTTAATCTACTAAGTGTTTCTCAAATTTGTGACAAATCTTATTCTGTTCTTTTTGATGATTCTCACTGTTATGTTTTGAAGCCAGGTTTTCAGATTAGCAATGATTGGGTCATAGTTAAAGCTGCACGGGACAGAGATGTATACAAACTGGATATGTCTTAAGTGGATCCTGCAACAGAAACAACTTGCCTGATTGCTAAAGCATCGAATGATGAAAGCCAGCTATGGCATAGACGACTCGGTCATTCAAACTTCAAAAACATGAACAAGCTTGTAGCAGGAAATCATGTTATTGGACTTCCTACCAAGAATTTTTCAACAACTGATCATGCTCAGCATGTCTGAAGGGAAAGCAACATAGAGCGTCTTATAAGTCCAAGCTGATAAACTCAAATACCAAGCCACTCCAGATGTTACATATGGACCTTTTTGGACCAACTAATGTTAGGAGTATTGGTCGAAAATCATACTGTTTAGTTATCATAGATGACTATACAAGATTTTCTTGGGTTTTCTTTCTTCATGCTAAATTTGAAACTACAGATCTTCAAAAAGAATTTATTAATAAAGTTGAAAATTAGCTTGAACAAAAAGTGAAAATAATAAGAAGTGATAATGGAACGGAATTTAAAAATGCTAACATTGATTTGTTTTGTGCAAAAAAAGGGATAGTTCATCAGTTCAGTGCTCCCAGAACTCCACAACAAAATGGAATTGCTGAAAGGAAGAACTGAACTCTGATTGAAGCTGCTCGGCCCATGTTAGCTAATGCCAAAATTCCTATCACTTTCTAGTAAAAAGAACTCAAGAGGAGACCTTGGATCTTTCGGTGATGATTTAGATTCTGATGATTCAGATGATGCTCGCCCAGATTATCCATTTTTCTCATTTGTCAAGGATTCAACAATTCAATTCAATGACAATGTTCATGCTTCTTCAGCTTCAGATCATTCAGTTTCAGCTCATTCAGTTTCAGCAGATCAAGAAGAATCACAACCTATTCCTAATGATGGTATAGAAATTGGACAACCTGAGTCTGGCACATCTTCCATCTCTGGAGATGCAATTGATCATAGTAACTTTGATTAATTTCTCAATTCACCGACTCAAGTTCCAAATTTCACTCCACATTCTTCTACCTTGTTGCATCAGCTATCCAATCTGAACCAAACCAATCTGGATGTTAGTGTTCAAGGAACTAAGATTCCGACATCTTGTATCCTCAAGAATCATCCAACATCACAGATTATTGGTCCTCTGAATGAAAGAACTACTAGGAGTAAATCTGAACATGAAAATGTTTGTTTATATTCTTGTTTTCTTTCACAGATTGTTCCTAAAAACGTCACCGAGGCGTTACAGGACAATGGTTGGATTGAAGCAATGCAAGAAGAACTTCTTCAATTTCGCAAACAAGAAGTGTGGAATTTAGTGGAATTACCTGAAGGAGAAAATGCCATAGGCACTAAATAGTTGTTTAGAAATAAAACTGATGATCGTGGGATTGTTATAAGAAATAAAGCTAGACTTGTTGCACAAGGATGCACACAGGAAGAAGGAATTGACTATGATGAAGTATTTGCTCCAGTTGCAAGACTCGAATCCATTCGTGTTTTCCTGGCTTATGCATCATTCATGAAATTCAAGGTGTATCAAATGGACGTCAAAGGTGCATTCCTGTATGGTCCAATCACTGATGATGTTTTTGTGAAGCAACCCCCAGGCTTTGAGGATGCTGAATTTCCACATCGAGTGTACAGGCTGAGTAAAGCATTATATGGACTACATCAAGCACCAAGGATTTGGTATGAAACATTGTCTCTTCACTTAATCTAGAATGGATACACAAGAGGGAAAATCGATCCAACTTTATTCATAAAGAAAGATAATGATGATCTCTTATGTGTACAAGTGTATGCTGATGACATCATATTCGGATCTACAAGTTCCAAGCTGTGCAAAGAATTCGAGGAAATTATAAAGTCTAGATTCCAGATGAGTTCTATGGGAGAGATTAATTTCTTTCTTGGACTACAGGTCAAGCAAATAGAAGATGGAATCTTCATAAATCAAGAGAAGTTTGTAGACAAACTCTTGAAAAAGTTCAAATTGCAAGACTGTGAGTCTATCAGAACTCCTGCAGATGTTAACACCAAGATTGAACCTGATCCGAAAGGAAAATCAGTAAACCAAACTTATACAGATCTATGATTGGTTCTTTGATGTATCTTACTGCATCACGACCAGACATAATGTATACTGTTTGTGTGTGTGCAAGGTATCAATCAGACCCGAAAGAATCTCACTTAATTGTTGTCAAGAGAATATTCAGGTATCTTAAAGGTAAACCGGCGTTAGGGTTATGGTATCCATATGAAGGGAATTTTGAGTTATATGGATACACAGACAGTGATTATGGTGGTTGTTGTCAAGACAGAGAATCGACAACGGGTGGGTGTCAATTTCTGGGTCCCCGATTAGTCTCATGGCAATGTAAAAAACAAACAAATGTTTCTGTTTCAACTGTAGAAGCTGAATACATAGCTGCATCAGTAAGATGTTCTTAAATCCTTTGGTTGCAAAACCAACTGCTAGATTATGGGTTCAATTTTCTTAAAACACCCATTTACATTGATAACACTGCTGCTATGTTCATTACAGCTAATCCAGTTCAACATTCAAAAACAAAACATATCGAAATTCGATATCATTTTCTAAGAGATAATTCTGAAAAAGGTTTAATCATTTTGATTCAAATAGCAACTGAAAAACAGTTGGCAGACCTATTTACTAAAGCTTTTCTACCAGGAAGGTTTGAGTATTTAGTGGAGTCAATTGGTGTTATTAACCATGTGTAAACCTGGTTTATAAGTTTTTATTTTAGGTCTTTGAATCTTTTCATGCTCAAATCCCTCCCTAAACCTAAAGGTCTTCATAAGGGTAACTTCTCATAGTTATTTGCCTGATTGTTTTTGTGTGTGTATGTTTTCTTTTATAGAAAAACAAAATACAAAATTAAAAAACTCAAAAATCAAATTAAAAAAAAATTCTTATTCAAAAACTCCAAAAATAGTGTTTGTTTTATTTCTTATTCATTTTTTTTGAAATGAATCTGTGTTTGCCTAATGTGAGAAATGATAGTACATTAGTGAGATCAGTTGCATACTTCACTCGCTAATAAAGTCTAACATGATCAGGATATGATGCGTAGACAATATCATGCTAGTATACTGAACAAGTAAATTATTGTAATTAAACTAAATCTCTATGCTTGTATGCGTATTCGTCTAAGTACTTTTGAGTTGTATTAGCCTATTAGATTGTGTGCTTACTAAGCTACATCACTCACACCTGATGATAATGTGACTAATCATGAGATCTGTTACAAGCATCATTCACTTCTCTGTTATGAGTCATCATAGACCTGAAGTGCTGAGATATCCTCTGTTGTAAGTCATTACAGACCTGGATATTCTCCATTGATGCAAAAGATGCCAATGTGCACAACCCATTCAAATGGATGGTTAGAGTTGATCAAATGGTTATCCATGATCATTCTCTATTTAATTAAGTAACATGAGCTCTGGTTATGCATATTTGTTAGGTAATAAGTTGAGAATGTGTGCTTCCTTGCATATCTTCATGATAGTTGATCCTCTAAGTCTTAGTTTGAGTCACATCTTGTCATATCTAATTCTACCATAATCAATCCAAGAATTGAACAAGTAAGTGAGCATATTTCTATCACCAACACTCATTTTCTGTCCTTAGATCTTGTGTCTCCTTTGCTGTGATATCACTGACCTGGAACACATTTGATCAGGATTTAATCATTGTCTATGACTATTCATATGTTTTTCTTTTAATGTCCTGATCTCCACTAATCTGATCTCACTGCAATCAATGATTCTATTGTAAATATTAGATTTTCATTCTACTTTAATTTTGATTTTATGCATGTTTTCTTGTGTGTAGGCAATATAACAATTTTATTCTTATGTTATCTTGGTAAACTTCTAAGTTCTGCAAAAACTTAAAAGTTTAGGGGGAGTAATAACAATAAGAATTTTTCAGAAAATCAAAATGAACATGTTGAATTGAAAGGATGATGCTTTAATGAAGTTCAAAGTATGTGTGTGTTTGATAATGTAAAGCTTTTGTCTATGATAAAATGATCCCATAAGTTTTAGCAAGTGGAAAAGCTTTTTCGAAATGTTGAAAACAAGAAAAATTAGAAAAATTGGTTTGTATATTTTGAAACTAAAATGAAGGGTCAAAATGTAAAAAGTTCAATTTTGAGGGTCAAAAGTGTAAATTTGGAGAGAAAGTAAAAAATATGCAAAATTGTTTAAATTAGTATGAAATATTACTAATGAGTTTAAACAGTGTGCAGGTGAAGGATTTGAAAAAATTCACAAGTTTTATTGACTCATGTGCCTAAACAGTAGTCATACGCCTGAATAGGAGCATGAAGAAATTTCAGAAATTTTACAAATGTGGGCGTTTGCATAAACTCATGTGTCTAAAAAGTTGTCATGTGTCTGTAGGCATTTCAAAAACATCATGTGACTGAACAGTGCTATGTGCCTGAACAGTGCTTATGTGCCTGAACAGTTGTCATGTTTCTGAAAAATTGAGTATTTCAGAAACCTCATGTGACTGAACAGTGCTTATGTGCCTGAACAGTTGTCATGTTTCTAGAAAGTTGATACGCATTTGAGTCCTCATGCTACTGAACAGTGCTTATGCTACTGAACAGTGCTTATGCGACTGAACAGTACTTATGCTACTGAACAGTTCTCATGCTCCTGGCTTCATATGCTCAAACAGTGCTAATGTGCCTAACACTCATTGAAATTTAGGACCTAATGTGCCTGAACAGTACTTATGCGACTGTACAGTGCTCATGCGCCTAACAAAAATTTTACTTAGTATAAATATAACACTTGTGAATCATTCATTTCATTCACTTCTCAAAAACCCTCTTAAACTCTCCCCTAACCATTCGAACTCTCGGCAAAACCCTCTTTCTTCGATTAAAATCATTTGAGCCTTAATCACAGATTGTTGATAGTGTTTATGTGATTGTGAACGTAAGTTTATGATTCACATTCATCTGATTTGTGTTTAAATGAAAATTCTTTGATAGGCGTTCGATACCTGTTCGGGCGTTCAAACCCTAAACTTGTCAAAAACTCAGATTGAAACATTTAAATCGAAAAAATGTCTGAAATTGATGATTGAATGTTGTTTAGAATGTGATTTCGAGCATATTGATTCATTACAACAAGATTTCAAATGAACTTTGATCGGATTCACTGTTCACGGTTCATCGATGAACAGTAATTTTGAAGATGAACTTGAAAAGGAAGATGAACATATGAATATTGTTTTTTAATTGAAAATAAATAAAAATTAATAATCTCATTTCATATATTGTTAAAATGTTCAATAAAATTGATAAGATAAAATAATCAAATGTGTTTAAAATTTTTTAAAATTCAACTTGACAAATAAAATTTTATAAAAACAGAAATGTTTTTTTAATTGAAAATAATTAAAATTACAAGTTGAGTTTATAAGTCAAATTCATTAAACACATTAGGTTATTATATCTTATATCATCACATGATCAATCTCACATTCAATATTTTTTAAAATTCACAAATTGTCTAATATCATTGCTTTAAACTTTTGCAGATGGCTGATCTGAAGTTTGTGCCTAAGCACAACATTGTTGCTTTGCTTAACGAAGAGGTTCAAGATGCCTTATCTTATGAAGAAATGATCAGATTTCTTCTAAGAACCAAGTATGTGTATGCAATGTGTTATCAGACAGTGATTTATGATAGACTTATCAGAAGGTTCTGGAGCACAGCAAAAGTTGAAGTTAATGATGAAGGAAGAAAAGTTGTAAGAGGTTTTGTGACAAGAGATCGAATGATTGAAGTTTCTGAAGAATCTATAAGAGTTGCATTAAGACTGGGTCATAATGATCCAGAAGATCTTGCTGAGTTGACATTTAATGAATGTAGAGAGACATTCATGGAAATGGGTCATCCTGATCATTTCTTGAAGAAACAATTTTTCAAAGCTCGTGTATACAATCATTGGAGGCTTCTCTGTTATATTTTCCAACATTGCATGTCCAAGAGGAGTGCTGGGTGGAACTCATTCCCAGTGGACATAGCATCTCCAATAGTAGCCATTGCAACTAATCGAAGATTTAATATGGCAAAATGGATCTTGAATGGATTCATATTTAATTTAGAGAAAGGTATAAGAAACAAATATCTGATGTACCCCAGATTTCTTCAAATGATCATCAATGAAGAATATCCATATATTCATGTCTATGGAGTAGGTGGTGATAGACTTGACTTGGAACACATGTCTGAAGTTACATACAAGAAATTAACAATGTTAACTGGTGCTCACAATGTTCCAATGTTTGATTATATGAGGAATGTGGCTAATGATGAGGTGGATATCACAGTGGATCATTTTCATTTATTGGAAAAAGAACCAATAAATCCAGCTGATTTGATAGATGAATTTCCTCTTATCCCTCCTCAAGAAGATGATGATCAAAATGATGATGATGAGAATGAAGAAGATCATGATGATAGCTCATCTAGTTCTGATGATAATGATGATGATGATGGTGATGTAGCTGAGACACACCAATCATTGAGTAGTGATAGAACCATGTCTGAGCATGCTGATGAAGCTCAACATGAAGATGAAGGAATAATGGGTGGTGATGTACAAGATGAAATTATTCATAAATTGGAAAACGAAGATGCTGAAATTCATGTAGAGGTGGAACATGAGCCTGATGAGCAAAATCAAACTTTTCAGTATGATTTCATGGATGCTTTTCTGTTTAAACAAGAAGTGCCTGTTTTTACAACACACAATGTGTCTGTACAAACTGAGGAAATCTTGGATGTAGATAAGATTGAAAAGCTTAAAGATGATAATGTTGCTCAAGAGAAAGTAATAAATGATTTGAAAGAGGAAAATGTAAAGCTGAAAGAGATGAATTTCTCTCTTGAAAAGGAGTTGAAAGAGCTAAAGGAAGCAAATGAAAGATTAAAGGAAGATAATAAGTATAAGGAAGAAAGATTGTAAGTTATGCAAAAGACAAAGAAGATGTGATCAAAAACTTTGAAGTAATGATAAAGGATTATGACATGCTTGAAGAGCAACATAAGAAATTGCTTGAAGAAACTGAGAAGTTAAAAGAAGAGTTGAGTAAAGCAAAAGAAACTCAAAAGCCAATCTCTCCTGAAGTTGAAATTGTAGCTAAAATTGTACCTATTGAGATTGAGGAAAATGTTGAAATAAATAAAGGAAAAGGAAGGTTGATGAAGTTGACTATTCAGTGTTACCTGAATCTTCATCAAAAGTTCAAAGAACTGAAGAAAGTGTTGAAGAAGAGAGTCAAGAAGCCCAAGAACCAGTTAGTCAAGAGAAAATTGGTGCCTTGGAAGATATCAAAGAAGAATATGATGATGAGTGGTTCAATGAAGTGCTTGATGATGTAGATATTGAAGAAGAATTTGAAAATACTTCTTTATTTGATCAAGTGCCAGTTCATGATGATGTTCCATAAGATTTTGAAGAAAGATATAATTATCTTGTGAAGATGAAATACAGCAGAGTATTTTTGGATGGGCTTACAGTTTCTCAAATCAATGATGAGTATGAGAAATGTATAACTGCTAAATCTGTTGCTCCTGTTGATCCTAATGAGACAGTCATGGAACATGGTGAATGGAACAGAGCACAAGAAAGCATTAATGTTGAAGAAGTACCTAGTTTAGAGCTGCACCATCCTGATCCTGATGAAATGAGTATTCCAGCTTTAAGGTCATGGTTGCAAGCTAGAAACTATCCTTGGAAAAGGTTGAAAAGACTCTAATCTGTTTCGTTAAGAAATCTTGTTAAAAGCTTTCAACAAACTGAGAAACAATCAAACAAAATGATCATTCTAGATACTGATAATACTCAGTATTTAGATATCACCAAAAGAACAAGGATCTTGAAGCCTCACGAAATAAAGCAAATGGCACAAAAGACAAGTGCACAAGAAAGAAGACAAGAGCTTATAAAGATGTTTCCACAATTTGAACAACAAGTGTGCAAAGCTTCTTCTGAACAAAAGCATATCTTTGATAGTGCAAGATCAACTGGAGATTTGGTTAGGAACGTGTTGCAGAAAGGTCAATCTGTAGCAGAGTTGTTAAATGCTATGATTGAACTTGACTTCACTAACCAAGTTAAAATAATTGCTTGGAAATATGATGAAGTTTTTGATGCTTTTCTGATCAAATGAGTAAATGTTGTGTGTGATGTTTATCACTTTTACTCGAGCATTATTAAACTTCTAGTTCAAGACTTGAAGGAATTGAACAAACTTCCGTTGATTAACCCTTCTGGAGATAAAAGAGGAGAAATGTTTGTAGAACTTCTGAGCTGAGGGCTAGTTAGAACAAGTAATTTCCTTCAGACTAGATGTGATCAAGAAGACAAGGAATACTTTTCTATGCTAAAAAAGAATAAGAAGATTAGAGGGTTACAATCAGAAGAAGAGCACTTTATAATTGAATTTTATGATAAGTATTTTGAGAAAGTGACTACTCCTGGATTGAAGGTGATTGATGGAAATCAAAAGACCAAACCTATCCTTAGATGGTTTTATAACACAGAAACTTTTGAACTTAAATTGGTCCGAAATCTTGAACATTGGGATGAGGACATGATATCTTTGTTTGGTGCTTTTGAGTTGAAATTACTCCATCCGAGCTATATCTCATTTTTGTCGGTTCAAAAATTTTGAGAAAGTATCACCTGAGATAGCAGAGCAAGACAAGAAATATTTTCTCTCTATTATCAATGTGATGAATGCAGCTATGGAGAGAATCTCATTGAGAAAGGCTCTTGCGTATGCAAATATCATGAAAAGAGACATCAATGACATTGAATTCATGAGAATTTCAAGGAAAGGAGTATTAGAAGTGTATTGTAAAGAAAGTAAAAATCCTATTGAGTTGTATGCAAATGTTGACATTGCATGCTTGTCAAAGGATACATTGGAAAGAATGAAGGTAATGGAGATAAAAACAAATGAATCAAAACCGGAACAAGCCGTGCTTGCTGGTAAATTTAAGTCATCAATAGAGAATGCTTTGAAAGAGATAGAGATGTATAAGAAGAAACCTATGTTCAAAGTAAAAGAAGAACCCGAAGAAATTGAATTCGTGAAAAGAATCTCAAAAGCCAATCTCTCCTGAAGTTGAAATTGTAGCAAAAATTGTACCTATTGAGATTGAGGAAAATGTTGAAATAAATAAAGGAAAAAGGAAGATTGATGAAGTTGACTATTCAGTTTTACCTGAATCTTCATCAAAAGTTCAAAGAATTGAAGAAAGTGTTGAAGAAGAGAGTCAAGAAGCCCAAGAACCAGTTAGTCAAGAGAAAATTGGTGCCTTGGAAGATATCGAAGAAGAATATGATGATGAGTGGTTCAATAAAGTGCTTGATGATGAAGATATTGAAGAAGAATTTGAAAATACTTCTTTATTTGATCAAGTGCCAGTTCATGATGATATTCCACAAGATTTTGAAGAAAGATATAATTATCTTGTGAAGATGAAATACAACAGAGTAATTTTGGATGGGCTTACAGTTTCTCAAATCAACGATGAGTATGAGAAATGTATAACTACTGAATCTGTTGCTCGTGTTGATCCTAATGAGATAGTCATGGAACATGGTGAATGGAACAGAGCACAAGAAAGCATTAATGTTGAAGAAGTACCTAGTTCAGAGCTACACCATCCTGATCCTGATGAAATGAGCATTCCAGCTTTAAGGTCATGGTTGCAAGCTAGAAACTATCCTTGGAAAAGGTTGAAAAGACTCTAATCAGTTTCGTTAAGAAATCTTGTTAAAAACTTTCAACAAACTGAGAAACAATCAAACAAATGTTCATTCTAGATACTGATAATCCTCAGTATTTAGATATCACCAAAAGAACTAGGATCTTGAAGCCTCAGGAAATAAAGCAAATGGCACAAAAGACAAGTGCACATGAAAGAAGACAAGAGCTTATAAAGATGTTTCCACAATCTGAGCAACAAGTGTGCAAAGCTTCTTCTGAACAAAAGCATATCTTTGATAGTGCAAGATCAACTGGAGATTTGGTTAGGAACGTGTTGCAGAAAGGTCAATCTGTAGTAGAGTTGTTAAATGCTATGATTGCACCTGACTTCACTAACCAAGTTAAAATAATTGCTTGGAAATATGATGAAGTTTTTGATGCTTTTCTGATCAAATGAGTAAATGCTGTGTGTGATGTTTATCACTTTTACTCGAGCATTATTAAACTTCCAGTTCAAGACTTGAAAGAATTAAACAAACTTCCGTTGATTAACCCTTCTGGAGATAAAAGAGGAGAAATGTTTGTAGAACTTCTGAGCTGAGGGCTAGTTAGAACAAGTAATTTCCTTTAGACTAGATGTTATCAAGAAGACAAGGAATACTTTTTATGCAAAAGAAGAATAAGAAGATTAGAGGGTTACAATCGGAAGAAGAGCACTTTATAATTGAATTTTATGATAAGTATTTTGAGAAAGTGACTACTCCTGGATTGAAGGTGATTGATGGAAATCAAAGACCAAACCTATCCTTAGATGGTTTTATAACACAGAAACTTTTGAACTTAAATTGGTCCGAAATCTTGAACATTAGGATGAGGACATGATATCTTTGTTTGGTGCTTTTGAGTTGAAATTACTCCATCCGAGCTAAATCTCATTTTTGTCGGTTCAAAAATTTGAGAAAGTATCACCTGAGATAGCAGAGCAAGACAAGAAATATTTTCTCTCTATTATCAATGTGATGAATGCAGCTATGGAGAGAATCTCATTGAGAAAGTCTCTTGCGTATGCAAATATCATGAAAAGAGACATCAATGACATTGAATTCATGAGAATTTCAAGGAAAGGAGTATTAGAAGTGTATTGTAAAGAAAGTAAAAATCCTATTGAGTTGTATGCAAATGTTGACATTGCATGCTTGTCAAAGGATACATTGGAAAGAATGAAGGTAATGGAGATAAAAACAAATGAATCAAAACAGGAACAAGCCGTGCTTGCTGGTAAATTTAAGTCATCAAATGAGAATGCTTTGAAAGAGATAGAGATGTATAAGAAGAAACCTATGTTCAAAGTAAAAGAAGAACCCGAAGACTTCTTTGAAGTTTAAAGATGAAAGATAGAAGACAAAAGATGAAGAGAAGAATGAAGATTGAAGAAAAAGAAGACAAAGATATGAAGAAAGAAGACTTTTGAATACTGAAGACAAATGTAAATCTTAGGTGGAGTATTGTTAGTCCTCTAGAAAGATTAACATTAGTCTTAGTGTGTCTTTTACAATTTTGCCTTAGTATAGGGACTAGAATTGTAAATAGATAGTCTTTAAGTTTGTTGGTAGTATAAATAGCTTTGTCTAGAGTAGAATTAAGTAGTCGTAACAATTTTGTATGTGCTGCTTTCTTACTCTTGTAATTGACTTTGCTATATCAATGAACTGAGAATTTTATTGATACTTGCTTGATTTGATTACAATTGTTTGTGTTTCTTTGAATTGTTCACATAATTTGTTACAGATTGATGCATTTGATCCTATCAGAACGAAAGATAAAGAGTAAACGAATGAACGTAATGAACGGAAGAAACATTATGATAAAGCATGAAACGGGATCCTTGTCACTCGACCTCAGTAATCATGGCTGCGGGCCATGAAGAGGGTAAAGCTTGACAGGATCTAGATAGAAGTGAAAGATAATAAATGACGTACGTCGAATGAACGAAAATAATGAATGATGAAGATAATAATGATATTATCTATGTGTACGTATGATGTATGATCGCATGAAAGTAAAAGAACGGTTTTTAACGAAAGTAAAGTGTTTTATTTATAAAACTAGAACTCACTCAGCAACGCTGACTTTTTATGTGTTTCCAGTTGGCAGGTAATGTTGCTGAGGATGGCACGAGGCGGCTACTCAGCTCTTTTTGGATGGCATTCTTTTGTTTAGCACTTTTGTGTTGTAATACGAACGAGCGATATTTTGTAATGAATGATGTATTACTTTGCAAAAGTGCTTATTAAAGGAAATGAAATGTTTATTTTAAAAGTTCCACTGCATGATTTTTGTAGAGTTAAATAATTATATGTTTTAAGTGTGATGATTAGCCAGCTGTAAGCGTCCTGGGAACGGGGCCTTAGAAGTTGGTATCAGAGCAAAAGTTTAAGTGAAACGGGTAAATTTTCAAAATAAACCTTAACTTAAACTGAGAATGGGATGGAAAGGGAAGGGATGCCAGCCTGAGTAGCTGCGTGCCATTAGGTATTTTCTTAATCTAAACCGTGTTATGTGCGCATGTTATGTGGTTCATGTGTTGCTGGTAGATTTAGATACTGACGTAGTCAGGACAGGTAATGCTCGGGGTACGAAGAGTAAAGTAAGTGGCTAATCACAACTGGCCACTATAATTAGGGACTTATTATACTTGACATAAACTGAGCTATTCCCTTGAATGACCGTGTTGGTGTTTGAATCTTTCAGTGTGTGTTAGAGGATGGCTGGTGGTAGATCATCGTTGGTGCTGCATCACGGCCCAAAAGAGGCAGGCCTAGAGTTGAAAAAGTGATTCCTGAAGGACCCGAGACCCCTCATCCGGAGGGTGGGATGAAAGTGCAAACTTGAGGGCCTCGGTGAAAGAGGCGGTGGTTGAAGAAGTGCATCAGGTCATGCAGACAATCTTACCGTCTGTGGTGACCGAAGTGATTAAGGCAGTACGGGAAGGGGAAAGACAAGAGAGGAACCCGTCCTCGGGAGGTCAGGAACGACCGGAGACCGAGACGATTCCCTCCGATGATAAGGAGGAGGAGGAAGAGCCTGTGCAAGAGCCGACACGAGGCTATAACTACGGGGCGTTTCAAAGGTGTAAGCCCCCTACTTTTGATGGAAACGGCACTGCTGCTGCTGCTCACCGGTAGGTAAGAGAAATGGAAGCAGTTTTAAACATCAGTGGGTTCCGGGAGGATCAGAAAGTAAAGTTTACTGCCCACTCTTTTATGGACTCAGCTCTGTGCTGGTGGGACAACATAGTCCAAGCCGAGGGTAGCAGGGCTATTGGGAGAATGAGATGGACGAAGCTGAAGAAGTTGGTTATTGAGGAGTTCTGTCCTCACCAAGAGATGGATAAGGTTGAGAGGGACTTTCTACAACTTGAGGCGGGAACCATGACACATCAGCAGTACACCACGAAGTTCCACGAGATGGCACGTCTGGTGCCGGATCAGGTGACGCCTCTGTCACGGAAGATTAAGAGGTACATTCAGGGTTTGCCAGCGGATATCCGCAGGCACATGATCGCTGCCCGACCGAGCACGTTTTGGTCGGCGGTGGACTTGGCAGGGAGGTTATATGATGAGAGGACTGTAGTGGTGGTGGCTGAAGGTAGTAGGAAAGGTGGTGGTGGTCGAAACTGGAGTGGGAAGAGGTTTGGTCAGGGCGATGCCTCGACGAGTAACAAGAAGGCACGGGTGGGTGACCGCCGTGTGGTCACATCGGGTGCGGGTGTGAAGAAGTGTGGTAGATGTAGGAGAGAGCATAGTGGGGAATGTCGGTTGGGGTCGAACATGTGCTTCAGATGTAGGAAGACGGGGCATATAGCCTGGGAATGTCGGTTGGTCCGGTGCTTTAACTGCGGTTTGGAGGGCCACGTAAGTAAGGATTATAAGAAGCCTAGGGCTGAGGGTTCCGGAGTGAAGAAGATGGGAAGTGAAGGACCGAGGGTGAGCGCCAGGGCATTCACTATGACACAAGAGGAAGCTAGGATGGACCCTGATGTGGTGTCCGGTACGTTTCTAGTGAACCAAACTTCAGCTTCTGTGTTGTTCGATTCTGGTTCTAGTAAAAGTTTTATTTCTGCTGCTTTCTATACTAAGCTGCCAGTTAGTAGTAGACGTGTTGATGTGCCCTTTGATGTAGAAACTGCCATAGGTAAGTCTACCAGGATTTCTGAGATGATAGAGGGTTGTGATGTGGAATTAGAGGGTCATAAATTTCCGGTTAGACCATTTGTGATGACCTTAGGTGGTTTCGATTTGGTTCTTGGGATGGATTGGTTAGCGGGTTATGAGGCGAACATTGTGTGTCGTAAGAAGATGATTGATTTGACAGCGCCCGACGGTAGCTCGATGACAGTTTATGGTGATCGGGTTACTACGATTCCGAAGGTGATTTCAATGGCGATGACGGGAAGTGCATGAGACGTGGATGTAATGCCTACTTGGCTTATGTAAAGGATGTGGATACGCCAACACCATAACTGTCTGATGTACCGGTTGTGTGTGACTTTCCCGATGTGTTTCCCGAAGACTTGTCAGGAGTGCCACATGACCGAGAGATCGAGTTTCAGATTGATTTAATACCGGGTGCCCAACCTATTGCCAAGGCACCGTATCGGTTGGCTCTGACGGATATGAAGGAGTTGATGGAGCAACTGCAGGAGTTTCTTGATAAAGGGTTCATTAGACCGAGTATCTCTCCTTGGAGTGCTCCGGTTTTATTCGTAAAGAAGAAAGATAGTAGCATGAGGATGTGTATAGACTACCGTGAGCTGAACAAGTTGACAGTGAAGAATCGGTATCCGTTACCAAGAATTGATGATTTGTTTGATCAGCTTCAAGGTGCCAGTTGGTTTTCAAGGATAGACCTTCGGTCTAGCTATCATCAGTTGAAGGTGAAGGAGCAGGATATCCCTAAAACAGCTTTTCGCATGTGCTATGGTCACTACGAGTTTGTTGCCATGTCTTTTGGGTTGACCAATGCACCGGCTGCTTTTATGGACTTGATGAACCGAGTGTGTCGGCCGATGTTGGATAGATCAGTGATTGTGTTTATTGATGATATCCTGATTTATTTGAAGAGCGAGATAGAGCATGCCGGTCACATTCGATAGGTGTTGGAGACGTTAAGAAAGGAGAAGCTATATGCCAAGTTCTTGAAGTGCGCGTTTTGGTTGCGTGAGGTTCAATTCTTGGGTCACGAGGGGAATCCGGAGGGAATTATGGTGGATCCGGCAAAGGTGGAAGTGGTGATGCAATGGAAGTCTCCAAAGACGCCATCCGAGATCCGTAGTTTCTTGGGTTTGGCGGGCTATTATAGAAGATTCATCCAAGACTTTTCCAAGATTGCTTCTCCACTAACCAAGTTGACCCGTAAGGATGTAAAGTTTGTATGGGGTCAAGCTCAAGAGAAGGCGTTCGAAGAATTGAAGACGAGATTGACTCAAGCTCCTGTTCTATCATTACCTGATGGAAGTGAAGATCTGGTGGTTTATTCTAATGCTTCCCACTTGGGGTTGGGGTGTGTGTTAATGCAGAGAGGGACGGTTATAGCCTATGCATCCCGACAGTTAAAGGTTCATGAGGTCAATTATCCTACTCATGACTCGAAGCTAGCAGCCGTGGTCTTTGCACTAAAGATTTGGAGGCACTATCTTTATGGACGAAGTGCACCACCTTCACTGACCACAAGAGCTTGAAGTACTTCTTCGAACAGAAGGACATGAACATGAGGCAGAGAAGATGGTTGGAGCTCATAAAGGATTATGATTGTGAGATCCATTATCATCCGGGCAAAGCCAACGTGGTGGAGGATGCCCTTAGCCGAAAGGAAAGACCCGAGGTGATTCGGGTGAAGGCATGCCAGCTGATCATGACCGCTGATGTGATGAAGCAAGTCAAGGAGTTTCAAGATGAGGCCTTAAAAGAAGATCGTCTTAACTCTGAAAGGATGAGAGGTCTGGTTACGGAATTGGGTGAAAACACACTCGGTGTTAAAACCCGATTCGGGTGAATATGGATTCCTCGTCTTGGGGATCTACGGGTGAAGATTATGGATGAAGCTCATAAGACTCGATACTCTATTCATTCCGATGCTACAAAGATGTACCAAGACATGAAGAAAGATTATTGGTGGCCGGGTATGAAGCGTGACGTAGTGGAGTATATGAGTAAGTGCCTTACTTGCTTGCAAGTGAAGGCCGAGCATCAAAAGCCGTATGGGAAGATCCAACCTTTGGATATACCGAAATGGAAGTAGGAGCACATCACCATGGATTTCATTACGAAGCTGCTGCGTACTCCGAAAGGGTATGATGCTATATGGGTGATTATTGATCGTCTGACGAATAGTGCTCATTTCCTACCGATTCGTGAGACATATTCATCTGAGAGGTTGGCTGATCTGTTCATCAAGGAAATTGTAACTCGTCATGGTGTGCCGGTGTCTATTGTGTCTGATCGTGACACCCGGTTTACATCCAAATTCTGGAAGAAATTCCACGACGCCATGGGGACGAGGTTACATATTAGCACGGATTATCATCCCCAGACTGATGGTCAGTCAGAAAGGACCATTCAAACATTGGAGGACATTCTTCGAGCGTGTGTGATTGATTTTGGGGGAAACTAGGATGTCCACTTATCGTTAGCTGAATTCTCATACAACAACAGCTATCATGCCAGCATTGGTATGCCACCTTATGAGATGCTATATAGTAGGAGATGCAGAACACCCGTTTGTTGGGGTGATATTGGTCATAAAGAGTTAGGGAGCGTCGAGGTGATCGAGGCTACGACTAAAAAGCTTGAAAGGATCAAGGCCTTCATGAAGGCAGCTAAAGATAGACAGAAGTCGTATGCTGATAAACGAGACAGACCGATTGAGTTCCAGGTGGGTGACCGGGTTATGTTGAAGGTCTCACCTTGGAAGGGTATCATTCGTTTTCAAAAGCGGGCAAGTTGAGCCCGAGGTACATAGGCCCTTTCCGAATCATTGCTCGAGTAGGAGAGGTGGCCTATAGATTGGAGTTACAAGATGAGTTAAGTGGATTCACCTAACATTCCACGTATCTCATTTAAGGAAGTGCTTGACAGATGAAGATATTATTGTTCCACTAGAGGATATCGAAGTAGACGAACGGCTCAATTATGTGGAGCAACTAGTGGCAATCATAGATAGAAAAGAGAAGAGGCTGAGAAATAAAGTGGTTCCTCTTGTGCGCGTACAGTGGAAGCACAGGAAGGGATCCGATTCAACATGGGAGACCGAAGAAGACATGAGGCAACATTACCCACGTTTGTTTGGGGAATAACTGGTCTTGGAGACGAAACCTATATAAGGGGGTGGACTTGTAACACCCGGATATTTTCTTTGAAGCCGACGAAGGAAGAAAAAAATAAAGTCCAAAGTCGGGGGACCAAACTCACCAACACGAGAAAGTTGAGTAAGTGGGGATATTTGAAGGGAGACGGCAGCCCTTACCCTCTCCCCACACCCACAAACATCAGCCATAGAGAGAAAGAAGAGAGAAAAGGGAGAAGAGAAGAGAAAAGACTTGGCTCGGGTGGATTCAAGTGTGCAAAATCATCGTGTAGCGGGTCTAGACAAAGCTCTTCTTCTTCATGTAGTTTGTGTGAGTTCTAGGACCCCTATTTTACTAGTTTTCAACAGATTTGGGGCTGGAACACATAGTAAACCCATTTTTGTATATGTGTGTGTTTGACCCATTTAGGTGTGTTTGTGTGTGATGCGTTTAGAGTTCGTTTCCGGGCTTGTGTGCTTGAATGGTGTTGTAGTATGTATTCCTAAGGTGTAGGATGGTTGATTTGGGCTTAGAGTGGGTTTAGATGAGCTTGGAGGTCGAAAATGGCAGATTGGGTTCAGGATGAACTTCATTCTGCATCAGTTAGGGCTAGGCAACTGACTGAAGGCCATATGGCCGAATGGAGTGCGATTGGAGTTCATTCGCATGATTGAGGCTCAGTCACAAGACAAGAGGGCCAGTCGCATGGGGAGTCATGCGACTGAGGGTCCATTCACATAAGCGCTCATTCGCATAGTGTCCATCCGCATGAGATCCATTCGCATAAGTGCACATTCGCATTAGTTTCATTCATATAAGGTCCGTTCGCACGATTGGGTGTTCATCCGCATTGGTGTTCATCCGCATTGGTCCATTCGCATGATGTCCAGTCGCATGGAGGCCATGCGACTGAAGGGTGCCCATACGCCCAAATAGGGCTGTTGTACCCGAGGGGAGGCATAGTTTAATTACTGACTTTCGGGGGAAAGTGCAGATGTAAGTTTTGACGTGGGAGTTCCCGTAAGTACATGTAAGATGACCGTTGAGATCTTAGAGGGTATGTTGGGCATGATGATGTTGCATGTTTATGCATGATGTATATTATGTATGTATGACGATGCCCTGTATAGTGATGGTATAGTGTATGTTGATGTTCCTTATTATGATGTATGTTTATCTTTCCAATGGCTTTACGTGTTACGTTAATGAATGAATGAAAAGTATTATGTAACGTAAAGTGAATAATAATGAAAGAGGAACGTGATGAATGAATGCATGCATTAATAATAATGAAAGAGGAACGTGATGAATGAAAGTATGATGTATGTTTATCTTACCACATCGGGGTCTTTCTTTGTGATTGACCATTTGTATAGAACCATTGTTGCATACCTTAGGTACTGAGGCCAGAGGTGCGATGCACCATTATAGAAGGTCTATGATAGGCCTAGGTCCAGTACCATGGACAGAAAGGTATTGCACAGGGCAATGGTACACCTAAACTTTACCCTAGGTACTGTGGCCAGAGGTGCGATGCACCGTTATAGAAGGTCTATGATAGGCCTAGGCCCAGTACCATGGACAGAAGGGTGAGGTTTATGGTTGATGTAAAGGAATGAGGTAATGATGAAAGAGTAAGATTGACAAGAAAGTATGATGAATGAACGAAAGATAAGAGTAAACGAATGAACATAATGAACGGAAGAAACATAATGATAAAGCACGAAACGGGATCCTTGTCACTCGACCTCAGTAATCATGGTTGCGGGCCATGAAGAGGGTAATTAAAGCTTGACAGGATCTAGATAGAAGTGAAAGATAATAAATGACGTACGTCGAATGAACGAAAGTAATGAATGATGAAGATAATAATGATATTATCTATGTGTGCGTATGATGTATGATCGCATGAAAGTAAAAGAATGGTTTTTAATGAAAGTAAGTATTTTATTTATAAAACTAGAACTCACTCAGTAACGCTGACTTTATATGTGTTTCCAGTTGGCAGGTAATGATGCTGAGGATGGCACGAGGCGGCTAGTCAGCTCTTTTTGGATGGCATTCTTTTGTTTAGCACTTTTGTGTCGTAATACGAACGAGCGATATTTTGTAATGAACGATGTATTACTTTGCAAAAGTGCTTATTTAAAGGAAATGAAATGTTTATTTTAAAAGTTTCCGCTTCGTGATTTTAGTAAAGTTAAATAATTATATGTTTTAAGTGCGATGATTAGACAGTGGTAAGCGTCCCGGGAATGGGGCCTTACAGCTATGGACTTCTTATGATGCCATTTCTATGCTTTGAGCTTATAGTGGAGATTATTGTGTTTTCTTCTCATCTATTATTATTGATTTTAGCACTGTTTTGGGTCAATGAAAGGTTTTTTGTGAATTTGTAAGAAAAATTATGCAGAACGGAGAATGTCTAAATGTTAATTTGGATAAATTTAATCTATTTTAATAGGTATTATTTTATTTGGAATGAGGAATGGTTTTCATTACAAATGTTATAATAAATTTATTAAGGATTTTATCGTCAAATAACGATGACATAGAGGACCGAAAATTTCTTGCCTTTTGTGACAACCCTAAAATTCAAGGTTAGGTAAAAATATTATTTTAAAAATTACCTTAAAAAGGGATAGTACATACATACATACATACATACATACATACATACATACATACATACATACATACATATGTATATATATATATCTATATCTCTATATATATATATATATGTATATATATATAAATGTATATATATATATATATATGTATATATATACACACACACATCTTATTAAAGATTATTAAGTGAATTTATATGTTGACCTTATATGAAATCTTTATATATATATATATATATATATATATATATATATATATATATATATATATATATATAGGTAGAGGTTCTAATAAGAAATGATTTTTGCCTAAGTATGCTAAGAAAGAATATTTGATTGACATGTGGCACTACTTAAAATGTGGTTAAGGGTACTTTTGTCCATTAAAATACACTACCAAACCACAAACCCCAATCCTCGACCTAAAACTCCTTCCACACAACAAATCAAACCCCCACGCAAAGATCCAACAACAAATCACAACACACCGGCGTTCCTAACCACCACGCTACCGCTAACCGCCACCGGATCGCCAGAGCCACCCGCCTTAAGCAGCTTTCTCCGGCCATCGGTCTCCGATGGAAGCTATAATGTTGTTTTTTGAGCTCCATGAAGCAGCATTCGCTTGTAAACCCTCGATGCATGTTTCGGTGTTGGTTAAGATGGCGCTAAGGATCGTTTCTATGTTGTCCGATTGGTTGTCGGAGACTGCGGTTTGGGTTCTGTTTACGGTCTCAAAAGCGGTTGAAAGGTACTCGAGATTGACTCCGGCTAATTTGTCTTTCTCTATTGTGTTGTATTCTTGATTTGTGCTGTATTGTGTTGTATTCTTGATTTGTGCTGTATTGTGCTGTATTCTTGATTTGTGCTGTATTGTGTTGTATTCTTGATTTGTGCTGTATTGTGCTGTATTCTTGATTTGTACTGTATTCTTGATTTGTGTTGTATTGTGATTCGTGCGTTTTGTGCTGTTTTATGAAACACAGCACAGCCTTGTGCTGTTTTTTGAAACACAGCACAGCCTTGTGCTGTTTTATGAAACACAGCACAACCTTGTGCTGTTTTATGAAATACAACACAGCCTTGTGCTGTTTTATGAAATACAGCACAGCCTTGTGCTGTTTTATGAAATACAGCATAGCCATGTGCTGTTTTATGAAATACATCACAGCCTTGTGCTGTTTTATGAAATACAGCACAGCCTTGTGCTGTTTTATGAAATACAGCACAGCCTTGTGCTGTTTTATGAAATACAGCACAGCCTTGTGCTGTTTTATGAAATACAGCACAGCCTTTTGCTGTTTTATGAAATACAGCACAGCCTTGTGCTGTTTTATGAAATACAGCACAGCCTTGTGCTGTTTTATGAAATGCAGCACAAAAACGTTAAAAATGTAGCACAACGTCACATAATTTGATTTTTTTTTAAAAAACTATAGTAATACTATACTCAAATTAAAGAGAAAAAAATGCTTGATTTTATGGTGTAATTTATTTAAAAAAATAATGTCGTATGAAAAAGTTATTAGCATTTAAAAATAAGGGGGAAATTTTAAAAAGTCAACAATTGTGGGTAATGTAATAAAATACCCAATTACCTTTGATTACTTATTTTTTCTACACTTTAATCTTAGCCCTTATTAGATAATTAGAAGGCTAAGATTACTTCTTAGCATACTTAGGCAAACATTATTTTTTAGGGGAACCTCCCTCTATATATATATATATATAGAAGGTCATTCAAATGAAAACCAAAATTATGGAAAAAACTATGAGAACCATTATGGGCCTTAGATTTTGTTAATCAAGGGTCTATATTAATTTGGCTAAAATAGTAATTTTGGTTGTTTTTAAAAATGACGGAAAGTATGGAAGAGGGGTACTTTTGTAAATCTACCCTCATTTAAGAACCGCCCCGAAATTCTCACACCCATATGAATCAGTTGCATAATCTCCCTTAATCCGCTCAATTTCAAGAATCCCATATCAAATTCAGAATCTTATCTCAAATTCAAACCCCTATCTTGAAAGCCTGAAGATTCCGAAACCCTTAATCAATTTTAATCTGCATTGAACACACCCAATCCGTCTCATTAGAGTCGAATTTCGAACTCATGGTCTTCATATAAAAGTTTGATTCGAATCATAATCTGCTGAATATTACTGGTATGTCGATTTCCGTATGTTATTTGATTGTGTATATGAAGATGGTATATAAAAACTTGGGCTCAGAAGTTGATTTTTTGTTTTAATTTTGTGCATGTTTTTGTTGTTTGTGTTAGGGCTGAATAATGTAGATTCTGTTCAATAGAAATCGAGGTATATGCTAATTGCTACAAGTGAGAATCATGTTAGATGACCCATCTGTGTGATATTTTAATTCCAAAACAGGTTGCAGTAGATGTCTTAGTTTCCAATAGAATATACCTTAAATCATTCATCAATTTGTTATATTAGCTCCATAACCATATATTTCATTGTATCCCAGTTTCATAAAACCCGATTCTCTTCTCAATGGCAAATTCCCAACATGTTGAGTATATTCTATGAATGTGCTGTATTTTCTAACAAATTGGGTTATTTTAGGCACATAGATAGTTTTTGGCATTATAATATGCTTATTTATTGATAGCCTGTATCCTAAGGATAATCTTATGTATATATTTTAGTGTTGATTTGTTTTCTTCAATTGTAATGTTCGATTTTCATATTATCAAAGTAGTTGAATTATTTTAGTAGGCCTATGGTTCATCCCATGGTCATCAATTTCCCTAAATGTCATTTATGCGTATAATTATTTGAAAGTAGTCGAAGTTATTGAAATTTCCAAATATTCTTTTTTGGTTAATCACTTAGTCATTATGATATTATTGGTCATAAATGTTTTATTATAGTTGTTAGATGTTCCTATAATTTTATCATTTAAAAGATTGATCTAAAAGGTTCTTGTGTATATGTTTGCATTCCTAGTATATATTTGGTTATCTCCTCTGTATTTTTACCTTGTAATAGTATGTAGTAATTCATTACTGGTTTCTGTTCAGTGTTCAATTAAATCAAACGATCAAGACATTTTCAAAGTTTAAAAAATTGCCTACCCTTCCATCATGTGCACAGGTACCTATTCAATGTTTTTTCAGATCAATATTTGTATGTTTTTTGATAATCCGTTTCATGTTTTATTTTTTTATTATTGCCTTTTGCATCTCGCAAAAGTCTCAGGCTAGCTAGTAAGGCTCACTCATTGAGAAAGTCATCAAGCGGTGATCCACAGAAACCCATTATTATTCCTGATCATTCTAGTGAGGGCAATCGTTTGGTTAATGATCTGTCTCATACTTCAGTTTATCCACGAGGTAATCATCAAAGACTTCTAAGTATTTTAATTGATTTTGTCTTTCTCCGGATTCCATTATAACATCCTAAGATCTTTTTATCATAAATGACATATTCTCTAACATTATAAGATATTTCATTGCTCTTAGGTGAAGGAAATGAATCTCATCCCATTATATGTTCTGATTCAAATCAGCCTAGGAGATACACTAAGAAAATTATTGGCAAGTATGCTTCTATTTCCTGTTACGTAGCACCAAAACCATTGAAATCATTGATTGATATGCGGTTGACGCATTCTTGTTAATTCAGCCGAAGAGGTGTTGGGGAAATCTAAAATGCAGTTAGATCAACCTAATGAGGTTCTTCACATACATACTTCAAGTATGAAGAAGTCAAAATATTACTGAATTCAAGAAGTCAAAACTTTATCATGGTAGATATGTAGTTTATTACGCAACAAATGAAATGGGATTGTTTCTTAATTTATTTTTATTTTTAGAAAATGAATCTCCCGTTGGTGCCTCACTTAAAAAGTATATTACCTGACCAATTTCCTTTTAACCATTTATATTATATGTTTTCCCACCCGAGTTGGTTATTCATTGATATATGTTTATTATCACCATATACCTTGCACCTTGTTTAATGTGCATATGTTGTGTTTTTATAGGACGATATGACATCAATCATTTGGTATCATTGTATTATTAGTATGTATTCATAAAACACCTTTTGTTCACGAGTGACGCTTGTGTACCTTCGTATACGTTTGATATTTTTAATAATTCATGGCGTATGTTTTTGTTTGGTAAATGTAATAGTGTTAACATAAATCTAGATCATATTTATCATTTTCTCAATAGATTTTTCTAAAACTATTTAACACCTTTTATTTCCCAATGGTTTCCCACCCTATACAACCAAGGATGTAGATTTAGTAAATTTTCACATTCATATGTTTTTATGTTAATTTTATGCATTAATGCATATATGCATGGATGCATTAATGCATCGATGCCATTAATCAGATCATGCATATCAGGATCAAATACATCTACGCAAACCATAAGTTAAATACTTGCATACGCCTAATGTAATCATTCACATTCGAAGGTAGCATGATTACTGCATATAAAATTTCTAATTAAACTTGCTAACTATAAAAGTTTGCCTACTAAGAAGAAATTACATTACACAATTATTAAATCCAATATTCTTTGTTTTCACTTATCAATTCTCCTTCAAAAATTGGAGATCATTTACGTACTTGCTTTGATGTATCTCCTTGCTTCCTTATTTTTTCCTGCCTCCTTTTTCTTTATGTTATTTGGATTTTGATCACAGTTTCTTGAATCATGTAATCAAAAGAATATTTTGAGTTGTTTTTCACTCTCGTCGCCATTCTGTCAACAAGCATTTGTGCATCTCTTGAACCAATGTAGAGGTTTATATCTCTCCTAAAGTTCCGATAATCTTCAACGTTCCCATGCACCTGGCTATGACCACCACTACTCAAGCATCTAAGTCTATATGCAATAGTTGGTCATATATTCAAAGTTGACAGACTTAGAATGTACCTTTTATCTACATAGTGTAACTTTCTTCTAGCTTTACTAAACATCATACCTTCACCATCCAGCAGATCGTGGTTATGTGCCTCAATAAAATTATACAAACAATATTGTGAAGTTTCTGGTATGATTTTAAACTTTACACTCGCCTTGCAGTTCGTAACTTTAAAGTTACTCATTCTCCTTGTAGGTCATTCTGTTTTATCTTGCAATGTATCAATGGCTACTGTCCCTGGCTTTCCATACTTGTTACAAACTATATATCGATGTGTTATTTCTCCATTTTTATGCTTTATTGTGCTACATCTTGTAGAAAAACCTGCACTTTCAGCATATGCGTCATACATCTTCTTAGCCTCTTGGAATGTTGAATAAAATTCTCTAACTACAGGCTTTAACTTTGCCGGTACTACAGGAAGCCAATAGGTTGAACCATTTGGAGAGTAAATAAGGTTTGATTCACTAGCTTTGTTAGCGTCTTCATCACTTGAGATAACATAAACGTGTATAGTTACTGATATTAGCTTGTGAACCCTATGTTTTTAACATCCAAATCTTTAAACAATTGATTCAACTTTTTCTAATTTCAATGTGAATCATTATCAAATTAAATATCTTTTTAACATTTAATTTTCTTAAATTCTTCTTCATGTAAATATGAATTGTCTAAAATAATTGAAGCCTAATATATTTGAACTTTATTTCAATAGTTTTTTTAGTCCAAGATTTTAATTTATCATCATGTCCAATTGTTTTGACATTTTATATGCATAGATGTATATTCTTCTAAATCTCCCTTATATAATTCATCTTTGTTTTGAATTTTGTTCAACCCTATTATCAATACCATCAATTATTAACAACTTCTTCTAAATCTCCCTGACATTTTTATGCATAGATGCAATCATACCTAATTCATCCCAATTTCTTATCGTATCCAATGTTTTCTCGTCCATTCTTCCCTCAACGCACCCCGTCCATATCATAATTGCAATCAGTAGCTTGGTCTGGGCTTCTTAAAAATTCATTTCTTTTAGTTCTTGTTGGATAATTCATCATCAACAAATCTTTATATGATATGTTGCTCCTCATCTCGTCCTGTTTGTTATGAATCCCATCACTAGTGTTCATCCGGTCATTTGAATATGCACAGTTTTCATCAGGTGTCTTATCTATCAGGCTTTTTTAAGTCATTTCGAATAATCTAGCCCCTGTATATTGGGCTCGTGATTGCATCAAATGTTCTCCTGGTCGACTTGTCCCCTGTTCTCCATTTGTTCCTGCAACAATTCCGAATGAAAATTAATCGCATGATCTGTATCATCCCATATACTAAGTTGTAATAAATAACTTGAATTCTTGTTTTTTAATCCTAACCACTCGATTTTTATCATGTTACAAAGCTATGCAGGTTTACAATCATGACTAAATATTACCCATTATTCAGCAGATATTCTCCCACAATCTATTTGATCAACCAACAATTATCCTTCGGTTGATAACCTCTTTAGAATCTTGTGTCCTAACCTTAAAGTATGATTATATGTATCGTATGCTATGAATCGCAGGTTTGAGGAAGAAGAAAGAACGTGGTCTCATGTGCATTGGTGGAGGGAACAGTTTATTACAGAAATTTAATTTAAAAATGTGTTAATTACCTATTTGCCCTTATATCTAATTATAATAAAACAAGAATTTTATTTTGACAGAAAATTCTGATTGGTTGGAAGTGGTTCTTTTAGTTTTTTCCAAAAAAATAGTTTTCATTTGAATGGATCCCTATATATATATATATATATATATATATATATATATATATATATATATATATTGCATGGTAATATGTGAGCATGCATGCATGCATAAGTGTTTACGTGTGTATATGTATATGGATCTTGTGATTGTCATTTTACGGTTATATGTTTAGTTACTTGAATGCTGAATACCCTTATTTACAAGAAATAAATTAAGATCTGAAACTTAATCAAACACTATCAATTAAGTTAATATTTACAAATCTTATGTCAAAAACCAAAACTAAACCAATCCTAAATACTTAAACACTAATTAAAGCACATACTTAACACTAGCATTGACTCATTAGGACATTAACTAAAATAAATTAATCACTAATCATATGACTAACCTTAGCTTAATGACCAAGTGAGTCATTAGCTTCCTTGATCGACACCTAGCCAAACATAAACTAATCCATCTTTAAACTATGACACCTATCATCTAAGTGGACACCTAATTAAGCTATAACCAACACCTCATGAGTCTAGAACTTAGAGGTAATGATGATGAACTCCACCTATTGAAACCTCTCGGCCGAAGGAACCAGACCACCAGACCCACAAACCACCACAACCGCCACCAACATCACTCTGTCGACTCTCTCTCCCTCTTTGTTCTCAAGTCACCACCATCACCATCTTGCTTTCGGTTTACATATCCCCTCACCATCACCATCTTGCTCTCGGTTTCCACCTCATACAACCAACATCACCACCTCTAGTCCACCAACCGATTACTATCTTCAAGAACAACATGGAACAAGTTATTTCCCACTAGTTTGTGACCAACCTTCAAGCTCAAGAACTACCACACCAAGCGGATCATCTAGGGTCTAGCCAAACCATTCTCTTAAGTTTTTTCATGACCAATTAAGGTTTGATTCCTAAATCCACTAGATAAGAAGTACATTTGTTGTTCAACTCTTGCAAAAATTTAAGGGTTTTACCTAGTTAACTAGTCATACTTGATCCTGTATCAGAGCATTCACAGTAATTTTTCATATTGATGTAAGTGTGTGTTTTATATTATGTAGGATAGTTATGAGTGGTTGATAGTGAATGAGATAAAAAGTTATGAGGGTTGTATCGTGTCTCCCTAAATGTACTACCCGCACAAATTTTTAGTATTCTTTCAAATACTTGTGAGTAGAGTAGAGAAAAAATGTAATGATAAAAATATAAAAATATATTATTTAACTAAAATGGAGAGATAAAAATAAATTTTTAACGTAAATATAAATATAAGAATGAGAAAGCTAGTATGAATACTTTTAGATCATTATTATAATTTTCTATTCTTATTGCATGTGGAATTATAAACAACTAGTATTGAGCCCCCGCGTTGCGCGGGGCGTAAAACAATGGCAAGTAGTATTAATGTCACACCACAGTCAATGACCACCAACACCAGAAAAGCTCGTATTAAAATAAAAACAAAAAACAAATTGAATAAGATGTTAAACCGCGAACGTGAAACGTAAAATATTAAAATAATAAGCAAGCCGATTTAGGATTATTACGTTGTAACACAACAGTTCAACGAAATAAATATGTTGAAAATACGTAAAGTATTATGGTTAAAAACCATAAAGCATAAAGAAGTTAATAAGTTAATTGTCTCATGTATATATATTAAATTTATAATCTTTGTAAGTCTTACTTTTACTTTTTATAAAAACAGATAATTGACACACGAAGAGACATTTTGATATCATTTTTTTTTCTTTTCTAATACATAAAAATCTAAATGGATGATGGAATTCAAATTTTATAATTAATGAAATTTAATAAAAGTTTTGAAATCCAGTCAATAAAATAAATAATAAACACAACAACCATCTCCTCCACTTTCATCACCCATCTTCCCCAAATCAAAATCATGTCACAACAACCCTTCGAAGACCACCACTGCCACCCGTAGAGTGGGTCGTCACCGTCGATGTTCCGATGACTACCGCCGCGATGTCGTTGCATGCATCAACCACTACCACCATCATACAACGCCCTCCCTTCTCACTATCTCAGATCTGCAGGCCACCACCACCACCGTGACGGGAACATCATCACACCCATCGTGCACCATCACGTCGCCGACAACAGTACGATGACTGCCCACCATGTCCATGAAACCTGAACACAAACATCCTTGTCGCTTACCATCACCACCGTAAATCGCCACTGGTCATCATCACCGCCATATCCCACCACCACCGCCATATCCCACCACCACCGCTTTCCGCCCCCGCAGTTCACCGTCACCGTCGCTAACCGAGGCAAGGGAACCGGGTTGGAGATGCCATAACCCGATTGAAATGGCGAGAGATGTCCGATCGTGAGGGGCGCGGTGTGGTGGTAGCCGACGGTGGAGGACAAACACCAAACGAAAAAAATTAAATGCTCAGATAGCAGCCTACCGCCGCGGCCACCACACTACGCATCGCCACAAAACCGTAGCCACCGTGGCGGACGTTGGTCATCGACCTTTTTGCATGCGCAGATTTACACCGAATCTGATATCTCAACCGGCTTTGGTTCTTAATTAATCAATTTCACTTAAAAAAACATAGTGCAAACAAAGCATAAGATTAAAGTAAAGAGAATAATAAATTATAACATTTAAGTAGTCCAAACTTGTGTAGGAAAAGGAAGATCAACTCGAGTTTCTACGTCGTGCAAGAAAATCAGTAACTCACTTTGCATTAATCATCAACTAACTTGTCCCGTTACGTATTTATAAAGCATTTAGGCTAATACTGAGCTAATAGAGAAAGAAATATAATATGGTTTGTGAAGCCTCTCTTTTGATGTTAACCTTATGACTCAAAGTTTTTGAGTTGAGCAATTTAGGAAGACATGAACACTTTCGTAATTAGAAGTTATAATAAAACATAAATTATTCGGAACCAAAGAAAATCTCCAGGTAAACCTATAAGCATAACTAAAAATCATCAACAATCTATTATGGTAAAAGCTTTTCACGTTGAACTAATTTTTAGTGATGACTGATGAAGATATATTTATGACCATTCTAACAGCTACCATCTTTCCTCTAAAGTCTAAACATATACAAATTAGATCAATGAAGATGCAACCATATATTAGTACAACAATGTAAATAAATGAGTAATGAAACATTAATAGATCAAAGCATGAATACATTTATATTTATTGCAGCAAGCTTATTACCTACGTTATCAAGTTGTTGAGACAACTAAGGTTATCAAGTTAATCTTACATATGTATACATTTAGCAATCAACAAACTTCCTCCTTAAAGAACAATATTACTACAACAATGTAAGACCCATTATTATCATATATAAGACTTGGGTCACATAACAACCATGTAATGAGCAATGACACACCAATGAGTAATTCATGTAAAAGTAGCAGGTGTTTGTCACTACTTCTTAACACTTCTTGTTTGGTTATTGGGTGGTAATCCTGATGTATGAAAAGGTTGTTTGAGATTGTTTGAAAGTGTTCTTTATTAGGTTTTAACTTTTAAGTGGAAATCACCATTTTGTTCAGCATAATGCTAAAATACAGATTACAAACAATCAAGAATCAACCAAAGTAAAAATAAACAGTACTAACACCTAAATCAACAATAACAATAGTGTAAAGTCATGTAAAGGCATACCAAAACTAATATGTTGGTGCAGAGCAAATTAGCCAGGAGGAAATCTACCAAAATGAGACCAAATCGACCCAAAGGAAACTAAAGTTCATGTAAATTCATAGAGTAGTGTCATCTCTTAGTCGCACCTGAGAGAGCAGAAATCACTTATTGAATCCACCGATGGATGAAAGCGACCAAACGTGTGCTCCTACATCATAAGATTGAAGCATATAACCATAAAGACATAATAATCAATCCCAAACACAACCTAATTCCCATCAAAACATGATACAGAAGAGCATCACATAAGTGGCACCTGAGAAAGAAGAATTTCGGTGGTAACTTCGGCCCTGATTGAAGGTTGCTGGTGTGTGAAATCAACCCACATTGAAAGTCAATGGTGTATGAAATCAACTTGATTATGCACCCCTGATTAGGAATTACACAGGTGAGAACGGTCACACCAGGATTATTGGAAGTGAAGAAGTGCTAACCTGATCAAATCGAGATCCATGGCATGATGTGCGACCTGATTTTCATATCCGCTATAAGTAAAGGGGATTCGGTGGTGGAGCATGGTTCGATGGTGGATTGGGGGTTACGCCGGAGATGGTGAATAGGAAGAGGAGGACGGCGGCGATGCAGTGGTGAGTCGTGGTCGTGGGCGGCATTTTGCAGTTGTGGGATTAGGGTTTTGAAATTTGTGGTGGTGGTGGTGTTGTTCATGAAAGTTGCAGTGGGAGTGATGAGTGTTGTACTGGAGATGGTGGACTCTTTCACAAAGGTGGTTGGTGATGATGGAACTGAAGTGATGGTCATTAAAGGGGAAGGGCTTGAAACTTGAAAGGCCGGAGGGTGAAAGGCCGGAGGGTGAGGCGGTTGCTCAGGTGGTTGCCGGTGTGGGTTCCAAGGTGTGAACTACTATTCACACCGACAATGAGGATTTATATATATATATATAATATGGCTTTGCTAATTTGCTTTCATTGACTAAATAAATTAAAACTAAAAAGTGACATGTCCTTTCTACTTTGTAGATTTTAACAAATAATAGTTTTCATACTTTAAGCCTTAAAAGTCAAAGTTTTATTATTTAATTTTCATTGAACTGTATATTTTAGGATTTGAACTGGAATAGATATTGTAAGTAAACGTGGATATAAACTAAAAGAGTAAATACACGGATGATCGATGGCATTTACTCATATTTTATTTTTCATTATTAGGTTTAATAGTTACAAGTTAGTCTAAACATATACATTCAGTCCTTATAATGGATAACAATTAAAAAGTCTGTTGCTAATATGGTGCTAGCCCACTTATTTAAGGATTTATCTTTTAGATGGTAGGTCTTGGGTTCAAATCTAAACAATTGTGTAATTTGGTGTAATATAAGAGTAGTATTCCTTGATCGTTAAAAAACCACTTATTGAGGCTGTCTTTTAGATGGTAGGTATTGGGTTCAAATCTAAACAATTATGTAATTTGGTGTAATATAGGAGTAGTATTCCTTGGTCGTAAAAAACTGTTAATTATGTATGAAATTACCTTGCTGACCTTACAATAAAGAAATAAAACAAAAAAGAGATATTTAAAAAATACGAAACTCTATATATATGTATGGGTCCCACGTTGAAAAAAGTAGCCTCACAACTGCAACTCCATTTCGCAGCACCCAAGAAACACCTCTCCTAACCAACGTTCAACTCTTTCTTTAAATATTTGTATTCTTGTAGCACAAATGCAGTTTTTTATTAAAAGCATACCATAAAAACAATGTTTTTTGTCTTTAATTAGAGTACATTACTGCAAATAAAAAACTAAAAACATTTTTAAATTTATTATAGTTGTTTTTACACATGTGTATAAGACCTTTTTTTAAACCAAAATTCACATCTTCTTTTAAAACAAATTTACATTCAAACATCATATACATTAAGATTCAACTGACTGAACAAAACTTCTCATGAGGAAAATCAACAAGTTATGTTTGGTCATGATTTTAAGATTACAATTATATTGGAAATTTTTGATAAATTTAAGTTCCCAAATTCATAAACAGCTCTCAACTATGATGAAAAAGTATATTAAAAAAACCATCTACCATGCATACTTATGTGTGTATTTAGTCAAATCATTAATTATATTTTATAGTTCACTTATATATCAGTTGCAAATTAATGAGTAATAAAAATTGTTTTATAGATCATGCAAATTTAATAATATTAGAATGAAACCATCTTTGAGAGCTTCTAGACATTTGAATTGGATAATCAAATTGGTTCATTACATAAGTATTAATATTCTTGATAGTAAAAGTTTACTCATTTGTTGGTTTTGCATAACACAATGTATGTTGATAAGAGTATATGTTAATTAGATTTTGTTGAGCATTATATCATAGAAATGTTGCATTTTATTTTCATACAACCTAAAAATAATTGTTGTGAGTGTTTTTGAAAGAAACTATTCTCATATACTACAATAAATGTTTACTAGTTCATGAAATATGGTTTTACACGTGGGTAAATGTAGCTATAGTTATGTCTAAAATAACTTTACACATGTATAAAGAATTCATTAAACATGTGGAAATAATATTTACATATGGGTAATGACATCTATTTTTTTCACAAGTTAAATGGTTTTACAGATGTTTTAAAAGTAACTTACACAAGGGTAATAATGACTATGCATATGTGTTTAGTAACAAGAGAAGTAGAACACCAGGAAGTTTTTATTTATTTCTACTCATGTATAAAACTAGAACATAAGGAAATTTTGAACATGTTTATATTAAGCACATTTGAAATATTCAATAGGGTTTTCTTATGTAATAAATATAGTTTGTTTATGTAGAAATGTATATCCAACTTTTTAAAATATATAAATTGTAAAAATTTGTTAAAGTTGAACTTATAGATTGTTAATATATAAAATGACTTTTCACATGCGTAAAAGTTTTGCATATGCATAAAAGTGACATACCCATACGTTAAGTGACCGAAGAAGATAAGTTATAATTTTATTCCACAGGGTAAATGATAACTTTACACATGTGAAAGTGACTTACACATGTGTTACATAACTAGTTTTTATATATTTGTTTTAACACATCTTAATATTTATTTTAAATGTTCTTTCTGTTTTCTTGGTGATATATTTTAAATTCCCTTTTTGTTTTTTTTTATGTACTTTTCTACTAGATTTCAATTAACAAAAGTTTACTCCTACACCATGTTAGAGCTTCTTTAAAGATTAGCATTAGACATTTTGGTTTACCATAGTGTATGGATTTATTTGTAAATATGTTCCTTAGTTTTCAATGTTAGTATAAGTAGGATATTATGTGTTATTTTACAGTGTTCGAAAACAATAGTTTGAAACAGTTAGAGCTTTTTGTTAATCACCTTGCACATTGTATCCATTTGCATCTACTATCAATGAAACAACTATGAATTTTGAATTATTTGCATGTGTTTGATTACTTTGTGTTTGGAAGCTTGAAGACTGTTTGAACATCTGAATTTAGACGTTTGAGGACTGTTTGGGCGTTTTAAACCTAGGCGTTTGACAACTGCTTAGGCGTCTGACAACTGTTCAGGTGTCTGATAACTGTTCAGGCACTTGACAACTGTTCCGAGCATCATCGTGGACATTTTAGAATTCAACTAAGGCATTCCCTTGGGTGTTTCAAGTTGTGCATTTCATAAGAAGTAGGCGCATCAGCATTCAGACTTTTCATTCAACACTTAGAAAAATTTTCAAAACTAAAATCCAAAATTATTTTCATTTCATTATTTCATTTCAAACTCTAAAAATAACAAAAATAGATTATTTTCATTAATTTAAAATTAAAATGGTTAAGTCTGAAGATCCTGATAACAGGGTTCCAAAGTTGAAGAATAGAGCTGATTTCAAGAACTAGTCTCTCAGATTAAAGCATCACCTAAACTCTATTGACACTGACTTATGAAAGTCAATAGAGAAAGGGCCACACATCCTGGTTACTTCAAATGGTACTGATAGAGGATTTATGTACACCAAATACTCTCAATAACCTTATCTTAAGGATGGTCTACATGGTGATGATTTAAAGAAAGTCATGAATGATGTTAAAGCTTACTCACTAATGTGTAAGGGTTTACTTTGGAGGTCTTGACTAGACTTGAAAGTTATCAAACTGGATACACCATGTATAAAGCATTGAAGATTATCTTTGAAGGTGACAAAGAGATTCAAGATCTCAAAAAGCAGAAGCTTAAGAGACAACTAGAGTTATTTGAACATCTATTTGGAGAAACAATTAATGAGATGATAAACAGATTTGTTCAAATTATTGCTGAAATGTCAACTTCTGGCATCAAGAATGATCTCAAAGATCTAAACGACAGACTTTTCAATGCTCTTCCATCTTTATAGGAATAGACTATTACATTATTAAAGTATACTGAAAAGTTCCCAATGTATCTTGATCTTCTCATTGCCAAATTAAATCTGTTGAAATTGATGAGAGTTCTAGAAACAATGATAGAGCTCATCAACATCTCAGTATAAGTATGTTGCTTCTCCTGCTAACACTGTGGAGAATTCATTTCTTGCAAAGGATGATTGTACTCAAGAAGATGAGGGTGATTTGTTTGTTAGAGTTGGTTTCTTCACAAGTGATCCTGTCTATACAACTCAACCTCAGTCTCCACCTAAAACTCAAACTCCTAAACCTCAATCTGAGACTCCATCTTCAAACTCTGTTAAACCTAGCATAGTAACAGATGTCATTAATATCCTCTTACATGATGAAGTGTTAAAATTTTCTTTTACTACTTTCATGGCAAGTTTTCAAGCTTATCAAGGAACTCATTTAACACAAGTTGATCTTATGTTGTAGGATTTGTTCGTGATGGATCCTGATGATGTGGAAGAGATGGATTTAAATTGGTAGATGGTGATGATTGCTTATAGAACTTAGAAACACTCTTATATGAACAGGATTACAAGCAAGTGCAAACAAAGTTGTTGGTTTTGACAAATCTAAGTCAAGTTGTTTCAATTGCAATAGTTTTGGGCATTTTTCTAAAGAATATAAAGGTCCAAGGAGTCAAGGAGGAAATGGTCAAGCTGGATCTAGCAGTCAAAGACACCAAGAACAGTCTCAAAAAACATTTCAGAAGCCTTATCAAAGTCTTCCCATGCCAAAACTGAAAGATGAGACAAAATCAACTGAAGAGCCAAAGAAATCTCTTGTTGTGAGCATCAAAGATGACTATGACTGGAATGCATATGCTGAACAGTTTACTGCTAATCTCACATCTAGTTTAGCTCTGGTTGCTGAAACTCAAAATGAAGACTGGTCTGAAGATAATGATCCTAAGGTTGTTGGGGATTCAGACAATAATGATGAAGACTATAACCGGAATGATAAATCTGATCCAAAAGAAGACTCATAAGAAATTGCTCTTGTGGCTCAGTTTAAACAACCAAAGATTAAACACTCATCATCTGATTCTGAAACATCATTTTCAAGTTATCCTGAAATTCCCATTGAAGTCAGAAAAAAATGTGCACAAAAGCATGTTTTGATCAAGTTGAGCATTACAGAACTTATTCATTCCAAATTTATGATAAACTAAAACAAGAAGAAGTAATGCAAAACAAATTGAAAAATGATCATGAAATCTCTAATGAAAAAATTTTATCTCTTCAAACTAAAATCATTTCAAGGTAAGAAAAAAATATGCAATCTAATGCAGAAAGTGAGGAAGAGAAGATAAACGTTGACATATATGAGGAATAAGACTCAGAAAAGAATAAAAATGGTCACCGAGTAAAAGTTAATCTTATGAACCACGACCAAAGAATAAGAAGTTATTAGTTCCCAAAGGATCTCGTGAGTTTGTTATTGAAAAATATGAGCCTGAAAAATATGTTAAGAATGTGTTGAAACCCATGACAAACAAAACCTAAAGAAGAAAGAGAAAACAAAAGAAGATGACATTACATCTGATGATACATGTTCTTCTCAAAATACAATAAATCCCAAAGCAACAAAGCATCTTCAAAATCTAGAAATTAGAGAATGAGAAGGAAAAATGCCAAAGCTAAGACTTATCAAACTCAAAATCAAACAAATAAACTTAATATGGTGAAGTTTGTGTTTGCTGGTACTTTTAACATGAACATAATTCTTGAAATAAAATCAAACCCAAAGAACAATATAACTCTAATCTAAAAACAGGTCCTAAGTCTTCCACTGTCAATAAAAGATTGTATCTAAGGAGTAAAGGAATAGTGTTAATGATCAAAACCAAAGCCTAAATTTAAAAAGAACAAACTCACAATCAGATACAACAGATTAACTTTACAACTCCAAATTCCAAACAAGGATCAAATGTGGCTTCCACATCTAAGGTTAACAAATAGTTGTTTAAATTTCAAGAAAAGTACTATGATATATGTGATATGTACAATCATAATACTGTTGAATGTTTCTTTAACAGGTACTGTGACAATTGTGATATGAACAATCACTCAATAGTTGATTGTTATTTCAACAAGTATTGTGCCTTGTATGATGAAAGAAATCATAACACTGAGTATTGTTACTTCAGAAAGAACTCACCAAGGAAAGGATATGTTAACCCACATTTTCAAGGAAATCAAAATTATGGTTTTCAAAGGTTAACAAAACAACCTTCCACTTGAGATCTTTCAGAAGAATCAGTTTTGATTATGATGAGTCTTATGTTGTGAAAACAAAACAGTATAAACAATGGAAGTTCATTCCATGATGTGTGAGAATGAACAATGGAAGGTTTAGCAAGCAAAATTTTTCTAGAAATGCTTCAACTTATCTGATGATGATATTGAAAAAAGTTATAATGTTTTGAGGATTAAGCAAAACAAAGAAGATCAAAATTTGTAAAAAAGGGAATTGAGAAAATAAAACCTCAAAAGAAACCTGATTTGAATAAGGTTCATTTTCAGTAGTTTACTATTGTTGATAAGTTTGGCAAGCCCAGACCATCTTGGCTTGGGTTGATAACTCATCTTCAATTTCTTTGAAATGCAGCTACGCCCAAGAAGGCCTATTAACACTTGGTATGTTGATAGTGGATGTAGTCGGCATATGACCGGCAACCATGCCATACTTCAAGATTTTAATATGAAAGATGGTACTCATGTTGCATTTGGAGGTGATGTAGGTGGTAAGATCATAAGAGAAGGAACAATATCAAATGGGATTAATAGCTTTGATAAAGTCAACTCTTGTACTCAGTTGAACTTTAATCTTTTAAGTGTTTCCCAAATTTGTGATAAATCTTACTCTACTTTATTTGATGACTCCAATTGTTATATTTTCAAGCCAGGTTTTTAGATTAGCAAGGAATGGGTAGTTGTCAAAGTTGTTCGTGATCGGGATGTATACAAGCTAGATATGTCTCAAGTTGATCCTTCAAAAGAAATAACTTTCCTAATTGCTCAAGCATCAAATGATGAAAGTCAGTTATGGCATAGACGTCTTGGGCATTGCAATTTCAAGAACATGAATAAGCTTGTAGCATAAAATCATGTAGTAGGCATTCCAACAATGAAGTTTGCTACCACTGTTAATTGCATAACATGTTTAAAGAGAAAGCAACAAAGCCTGTTATAAGCACAAGCTGATAAACTCAATTTCCAAGCGTCTCCAGATATTGCATGTGGATTTATTCGGTCCAACAAATATGCAGAGTATTGGAAAGAAATCTTATTGTTTAGTTATTATTGATGACTTTACAAGATTTTAATGGGTTTTCTTTTGCATACTAAATCTGAAACATCTAAACTATTAAAGAGTTTATCATTAAAGTAAAACATCAACGGTAAACAAGTGATATTAGAGTAATACTGATCAATGAAAAGGAATTTGAACACACGTTTCTTTCACCCCAAAAAAGTAAGTAAAATGGGGCTGAGAACTCACCTTAAAGCACAACAACAGTAAACGATAGCACAAAGATTAGCGTTTCCGGTTAACCTGAACGTAATTAAATATATATATATATATATATATATAATATTAAATATTAATTATTTACAATGAATCGTATGGTTTTGCTTTCATGGTTCGGTTTCGGTGTCGGTTATCAATATTTCCCATCTCTAAACAAACACAAAACCCAATCATTCATGCACTCAGCAGACTATACATAAATGTACATCTTTATATATTATATGTATATAATGCAAGCCACACACCAAATCAAGTTACATTTTATAAGTTCATAATTTAATGTAATTGTTAACAAACTTAATGTTTGTGAAATACTGCAAGAAACATGCATCCCAAAATTTCCTAGCTACTAACCATGCAAATACCATACATAACTAACCATATACATTCCCCCATATATATACACCAGAAATAATTCATGAATCAACAACAATAATAAAAAAAAAGATACGCATGCTTGTCACCTCCATGTGCCCACTAAATCTGAAACAGCTAAACTATTAAAAGAGTTTATCACTAAAGTAAAACATCAACGGTAAACAAGTGATATTACAGTAATACTGATCAATGAAAAGGAATTTGAACACATGTTTCTTTCACCCTAAGAAAGTAAGTAAAATGGGGCTGAGAACTCACCTTAAATGCACAGCAACAGTAAACGATAGCACAAAGATTAGCGTTCCCGGTAACCTGAACGTAATTAAATTTAAATATATATATATATATATATATATAATTAATATAAATATTAATTATTTACAATGAATCGTACGGTTTTGCGTTCACGGTTCGGCTACGGTGTCGGTTATCATATTTTCCCATCTCTAAACAAACACAAAACCCAATCATTCACGCATGTGACAACCCGAGTTTTCATCTTACGTTAACACTTTTACATTGGCTAATCTCTCCGTTAAGTATGATTAAGCAAATTTCAAAAATACATGGTAGTCAAACATGTAGCATGCAAAATGGTTAAGTTGTTCATATTATTATTATTATTATTATTATTATGGATATTATTAGATATGTTCTTCATTTAATCGAATTATTAGATATTATGGTTGAACAACTCCATGTAATGGTTAAACAACTCCATGTAATGGTTGAACAACTCCATGTAATGGTGAACAACTCCATGAATTAATGGTTGAACAACTCTATGATTTAAATTGGCAATAAAACCCCTAATTCTCATCTACACCAACACCCACACTCCTCTCACTCTCTCTCACTCAAAATTCAACCACCTTACCATTCCCACCTATTCATCTTCTTTTCAAACATTAGTTCTACAAATCTTGTGTGTTCAAGTGCCTTTGGATGAAGATCAAGTGATTTTTGAAGCTTTCAAGCATCCTACAACATCTTCTTCACCTTTCTTGTTGGGTTTTTCTTGGTTCAAAGGATCAAGTCTTCTTTTCCTTGCATTTCAAGACTACCATCTCTTCTCTTTGCTTGTTTAAGGTTAGCACCTATTTCTAATCTTCCATACATCACCACGATGTGTTTATGTTCACTAACTCATCCCAAAAGTGCTCTAACAAAGTTTAAAAAGTAACAAAACATGTAAAACACTTTGGCAGATTCATGTTCTGTGATTTCAAGACCATAACACGACTTAAACATGGTCAAATGAACCGTTTCTTGAGCTAACTTTAACTTTAAGATGTCTAGTTTCTAACCCATCCAACCTTGAAATTTTAGACGTGTATAAACCCATCCAAAACGTACAAACAAATTAAAGTTCTGAACCTGAATTGTTGACAGAATAAATAGGGCAGAAAGAATGAGGCATAAGTTATGCTTAAAGTAATAAAATGAAAATTTTATTTCTGTGGTAACTTAGCTTAAGGTGTTAGGTTTAAAAGTAATATAGGCTCTATTTGTGAATGTAAGTTTTGACCCCTCAAAAAGGTAAATTCCATAGACAAGTACAGAAAAGTGCTGCACTGACATCTGTTACTTCATGAACCATTAGAGACACTTAAACTTAGTTGTAGGATACAATCTATACCTTTTTGGAATCCTAAGACATAGACCTAGATATGATAAAAGTATCATATTTTATAAAAAATTCTTGTACCATGAAAAGGGGATGACAACCAGACCTAAAAAAAAAAGAAAAGAAAACCTCTTTGAAGCTGTCAAATACCTATATTTAGATAAAAGTAAACTTTTGGGAGATATTTAATAAAAAGGAAACCCATACACATGGAAAGTATAATATCATTATACTTAATATAAAGCACTTTCAATATACTATGTATCTTTAGGAAAATAAAGATGAAGACAAGAATCCAAATAAAACATTTACAACTCGACGTGTCCAATTAGTCAAGTGACATTTTCAAGACTAACTTGTGGATGAGTTATGCATGACCATCTAGGGTTAGTAATCATGACCTCATGAATATGTGATTTTGTTTAGGAGATTCCTAGACCAAACATACATACAGACTATTGCAAGTATTCACGCGTGCAATTGAGGTGAGTTCATAACTATTCCCCTTTTTAATCATTTAAATATTTTGGGGCTGGAATACATGTTGTAATTGAAATTACAAATTATTTTTGTGTATTATGTTAAATAATAATTTGATCACATTTATGATTACATATGGTTACTATGAAAATCCTTCTCTGTAAACTGGAATATAAATAAGCAGGGATCTTTTGGATAGTACTATCGGGGAGTGACTTACCCCCACAAAGGTATGGACGTGTGATCCATATCAGATGCACAAAGATCTTGTTGTCATTTGGGATGACTGTTTCTGTAGTGAGAAGGCAGATGTGCACTTTATATAGTTTGCATTATAGTTCCATTTACAACCCATATGAGGATAAATGTAAAGGAGGATTTGCTCCCTCTGATTTGAAATTATATAAAAATATAATATACACATGAAAAGGATATTAAACTATGATACATGGACAAATCCTATGTGAAGGACTTGTTGGGCTTGTACATAGTGGGTATGTGGGATAGCGGGTTCACCTTAATAAAAAGGGTTCCGACAGGCTATTCATATACGGTGAGTAAATTAAACTCACACTTTTACAGTAAATCCTAATTGATGATAATGATGATTTATCAGTATGTTTTACTTACCTATGAAAGCACCAACCCTGTGTTGACACTTGATTTACATGTATTCTCAGGTATCTATTAGGAGCTTATGGACATGCACGTAGGATCATATAGAGCTCAAGATACCTATTGATTATTATCTAAAATATGATTAAGACATGTTGTCATGAAACAATCTATATTTACTTCCGCTACGCATAATATTACTCTGAACATTATTGTAATGATTATCTAAAAACTATCATATAGATATTTGCATCTCATGTGTAACTACTGTGTTCGATCCTGTTTGTTCACCCTCCGTGATAGATTCCAGACCCGGAATTTGAGGGTGTGACAGATTGGTATCAGAGCCATTGGTTATAGTGAGTTAGGAATTGCATCTAGCCTATAGCCACACACAATAGTTGCACAAAGTAAATTGCCTTAGTTAGAGATTGACTAAGATTAAGAAGTTATATGCTTAAACTTAGATAGTTGTTTTCCTAAACATAACTTTGACTCATTGACTCATTCCGATAATCCTAAACTTATTATCAATGACATGTGGGATCTACACTTATCATCGTGCCTAAATCAAATGGTTTTCAAATTCGTCAAAGTTTGTGTCTTACAACTTGAAACATGTAATGCTGGAAGAGCGTGATGCCTGTATCTCGGGGTGTTTCTGTCTAGGAAAGGTATTCGCATATATCCAAATCAACCAAGGACCTGTTTACCTTACCTGGGAACCCTTGGGATGAGTATCTGCTTATAGGTACGCATGTCTTCAACAAAGTTGTAATTGACTCAATACTTTGATTAGTCAACGTACTCGCTTTGATTTACGAATCAAACGATTACCCTGGAACATCTCATTGTTGTTATGCCAAATTCTCGACTGTCGTTTTCATATCGTATAGCTCATATTATCCAACTTCCATGAAAATTCTTAATGATCTTTCAGAATGGCTTCTCGTAATTACCTTGATATGTCCCATTTGGTAATCTAAGCTACGCTTGTCCTAACCTAAAGCGATACTTGTTTCCTTAGTACTCGTGCCTTGCCGAATTTAATCGAAAAACCAGTTTTCTTAAATTCCCATCTGTCCTACAGTAATTGTCCATACTTGAATATTTGATATAGAATACATCTATTGAATATGTCAAAGTGTGAATTCTCACCAAACAATTCATGATAGATGGACGTACCAGCGGGCAGAGGCAGAGGTAGAGGACGCGCCAGAGGAACTGTCCTAATAGGGATGACTCTGAAGAAATACAAGCCTTGGTCAATCAAGGTGTTGCTGCAGCCCTAGCCACTCAGGCTGCTCAGAATGGTCATCACTATTCATATAAAAAGTTCCTAGACTGCAAACCTGATATCTTCCTGGGGAAGAAGGGGCCATTAGGCTCATAAGGTGGTTTGAGAAATATGAATCCATCTTCGCTATATCTGAATGTCCGATGAGAGTAGGACCAAGTATGCCTCCGGAGCCTTGAGTGGAGCTGCACTCTCGTTCTGGAAAACTGAAGTTTCAAGACTTACTCTCTCCTTAGCCAATGCTATGGCTTGGGATGAATTCAAACAACTAATGATGGAAGAGTTCTGTCCAAGGGAAGAAGTACAAGGTTTGAAACCGAGTGCTGGAACCACAAAATGGTGGGATCTGAAATCGAAAAGTATACCACCGAAAATCATGAGTACGCAACCTTGTGCCCTCATATGATGGAGCCTGCTCACAGAAGAATCGAAGGCTATATCCGTGGACTGTCTCCGGTTATTCAGTCTATGGTCACTTCCTCCAACCCAACTTCAATCCAACAGGCCATTAGGATAGCTCACAAGCTGACTAATGAGGCTGTGGCTTAAGGGAAATTACCACCAAGAACCAAGGGTAAGGGTATTGCTGCTGAAAGCTCAGGGAAGAGGAAGTTTGAAGATGCTAAAGACAGTGAGAGTCAAGGTACAAGCAAGAAGCAAGATCAGAAAAAGCACCATGACAATCAGGGCATTCCGCCTAGATGTCAGAGGTGTGGCAAGCGTCACCATGGCAAGTGTACCGCAATCATCGCTACAAATGCAACAGGAGGGGGCACACTGCTCCTGAATGTAGGACCAAGACTCAAGACCAAGGAAAGAAGGATGGTAATCAGCAGAATGGTGGAAAGAAGGAAGTTTTTGTTTCAAATGTGGAAAAAGGGCCATATTGCTAAAGACTGCACTGGGGAAAAGAAAGATACAGCCAAGGGCAGAGCTTTCGTTATTGGCAAAGGTGAGGCTCTAAAAGACCCTAACGTTATTATGGGAAAATTTTGGTAAATAATATTTATGCTATAGTATTATTTGATACGGGAGCTGATAGAAGCTTCGTATCCAATACTTTCTATAAGCACTTGAATGTAGAACCTGTACCCCTAGATGAGCCATATATTGTAGAAGTAGCAATGGTAAATCCTTGACCGCCTCACAAATCCTGAAAAATTGTACATTAGATTTATCAGGTCATATCCTACCAATAGACCTCATGCCCATTACTTTGGGAAGCTCGATGTGGTAGTTGGTATGGATTGGCTATCCAAAACTCTGCAGAAATTATCTGTAAAGACAAAATGATTCGCATCCCCTACCAAATGATGAAGTCCTGTGTGTGGAGGGAGATAAGACTGGTGTCGTGATGGGAGTTATTTCTTACTTGAAGGCTCAAAAGTGTCTTCGAAAAGGACATACTGCTATCCTAGCCTTAGTCACTGACAAAGAAAAGAAGGAAAGGAAGATTGAAGATGTATCCGTCGTCAGGGAATTTCCTGAAGTGTTTCCTGATGAACTGCCTGATGCCCCCTAGAAGAGAGGTCGAGTTTTCAATCGAGTTAGTACCTGGAGCTACACCTATAGCTCGGACACCATACCGTCTCGCACCTTCTGAACTAAAAGAACTATCTGACCAGCTTAGGGAACTCCTTGATAAAGGATCATCCGACCTAGCTCGTCACCGTGGGGAGCACCGGTGTTGTTTGTGAAGAAGAAAGACGGAACCTTTCGGATGTGCATTGACTATCGAGAACTGAACAAAGTGACGATCAAGAACCGTTATCCCTTGCCACGTATTGACGACTTATTCGACCAACTGCAAGGTTCAAGCATTACTCTAAGATAGATCTTAGAAGCGGTTATCATCAGCTGAGAGTCAGAGATGAGGATATTGTGAAGACGGCTTTCAGAACTCGATACGGTCACTTTGAGTTCACAGTCATGCCATTTGGGCTAACAAATGCACCTGCCGTATTCATGGATCTCATGAATCGTATATGCAAGCCTTATCTAGACAAGTTTGTCATTGTCTTCATTGATGACATCTTGATCTATTCCAAAATGAGCATGAGCATGAAGAACATCTGAGATTGGTCCTTAAACTACTAAAGAGAGAGGAGCTCTATGCTAAGTTCTCGAAATGTGATTTCTGGCTTAAAGAAGTTCAATTCCTTGGTCATGTGATTGATGCTAAAGGAATTCATGTAGACCCAACAAAAATTGAATCCATCAAAAGTTGGCCTACACCTTCTAATCCAACAAAATTAGACAATTTCTGGGCCTAGCCGGCTATTATAGGAGATTTATCGAGGGTTCTCCAAGATAGCTCAACCATTGACCATGCTTACCCAAAAGGAGTAGCATATCATTGGGGATTGAAGCAAGAGGCTGCTTTTCAAACACTGAAACAGAAGTTGTGCAGTACACCTATATTGTCCCTACCTGACGGTATTGAAGACTTTGTAGTCTACTGTGATGCTTCTGTTCAGGGACTGGGATGTGTTTTGATGCAACGTGACAAAGTCATAGCCTATGCCTCAAGACAATTAAAGGCTCATGAGAAGAACTATGCAACTCATGACCTAGAACTGGGAGCTGTTGTGTTGCTCTTAAATTATGGAGACATTACTTGTACGGTACTAAGTGCACTATTTATACCGACCACAAGAGTCTTCAACACCTGTATAATCAAAAGGAGCTGAACATGAGGCAGAGGAGATGGCTTGAACTACTAAACGATATGATTGTGCCATCAAGTACCATCCTGGTAAAGCAAATATTGTGGCTGATGCTTTGAGTAGGAAAGAACATGTGAAACCTCGTAGAGTGCGAGCTCTACAACTTACCATTCAAAGCAACCTGCCGGCACAAATCTGAATGCTCAGACTGAAGCCCTAAAAGAAGAGAACATTAGAGATGAAACCTTCGAGGGCTAGACCAACAATTTAAAGTTCATTCGGATGGAATACGCGTTATAGCAGGAGGATTTGGGTACCTATACGGGAATCTGAGAAGCTTGATCATGGATGAAGCCCACAAGTCTAGATACTCTATCCACCCAGGTGCAGATAAGATGTATTACGACTTGAAGCTTGTTTACTGGTGGCCAAGAATGAAGGCAGATATTGCGACCTATGTCTCAAAGTGTTTGACATGTTCTAAAGTCAAGGTCGAATACCAAAAGCCTTCAGGAATGTTGACTCAACCAGAAATCCCGTATGGAAGTGGGAAATGATAACCATGGATTTCGTCATTGGTTTACCCAAGTCTCAAACGGGCAATGACACCATTTGGGTTATCGTTGACCGTCTCACCAAATCCGCTCATTTCATACCCATCCGTGAGAAAGACAAGATGGAGGAAACTTGCAAGGGTGTACATCAAAGAAATTATCTCTAGACACGGAGTGCCAGTGTCTATTATCTCTGATCGTGACGCACGGTTTACATCAATCTTTTGGGGTAAACTTCAGAAAGCTCTAGGCACTCGCTAGATATGAGCACAGCCTATCACCCTCAGACTGATGGTCAAAGTGAAAGAACCATACAGACTCTTGAGGATATGCTTAGGGCTTGTGTTATTGACTTGGAAAGAACTGGGAAGGTCATTTACCTTTGGTAGAGTTCTCATATAACAATAACTATCATTCGAGCATCAAGGCGGCACCATTCGAGGCCTTATATGGACGTAAATGTAGATCACCGCTTTGCTGGGCAGAAGTTGGAGATAGTCAACTTACTGGTCCAGAGTTGATCTTTGAAACTCATGAGAAAATTGTCCAGATAAGAGAACGCATGGCTGCTGCCAGGGATCGCCAGAAAAGCTATGCTGATAAACGTCGCAAGCCAGGGAATTTCAGGAAGGAGATAAGTTTTGCTAAAGGTATCTCCTGGAAGGAGTTATACGCTTTGGAAAACGAGGGAAATTGAACCCTCGTTACGTGGGACCTTTTGAAATTGTCAGAAGGATTGCCCAGTAGCCTATGAATTAAATCTACCTGCTGAACTTGGTGGTGTGCATAATGTTTTTAACGTATCCAATCTAAGGAAGTGTTTATCCGATGAATCTCTGGTTGTGCCTTTAGAGGAACTACAAGTAGATGAGAAACTCGATTATTGAGGAACCAGTGAAATCATGGATAAAGAAGTCAAACAACTTAAGCATAGCAAGATTCCGATTGTCAGAGTTCGGTGGAACTCCGGCGTGGTCCTGAGTTCACTTGGAACGAGAGGACGAAATGATGCGCAAGTATCCTAACCTGTTCCAGATTGTTGCTAGTACTTCTAATTTTCGGGACGAAAATTCCTCTAACAGGGGGATGATGTGACAACCCGAGTTTTCCTCTACGTTAACACTTTTTACATTGGCTAATCTCTCCGTTAAGTATGATTAAGCAAATTTCAAAAATACATGGTAGTCAAACATGTAGCATGCAAAATGGTTAAGTTGTTCATATATATTATTATATTATTATTATATTATGGATATTATTAGATATGTTCTTCATTTAATCGATTATTAGATGTAAGGTTGAACAAATCCATGTAATGGTTAAACAACTCCATGTAATGGTTGAACAAACTCATGTAATGGTTGAACAACTCCATGAATTAATGGTTGAACAACTCTATGATTAAATTGGCAATAAAACCCCCTAATTCTCATCTACACCAACACCCACACTCCTCTCCTCTCTCTCACTCAAAATTCAACCACCTACCATTCCCACCTATTCATCTTTTTCAAACATTAGTTCTACAAATCTTGTGTGTTCAAGTGCCTTTGGATGAAGATCAAGTGATTTTTGAAGCTTTCAAGCATCCTACAACATCTTCTTCACCTTCTGTTGGGTTTTCTTGGTTCAAAGGATCAAGTCTTCTTTTCCTTGCATTTCAAGACTACCATCTCTTCTCTTTGCTTGTTAAGGTTAGCACCTATTTCTATTCTACATCACCACGATGTGTTATGTTCACTAACTCATCCCAAAAGTGCTCTAACAAAGTTTAAAAAGAAACAAACATGTAAAAACACTTTCTGGCAGATTCATGTTCTGTGATTTCAAGACCATAACACGACTTAAACATGGTCAAATGAACCGTTCTTGAGCCTAACTTTAACTTTAAGATGTCTAGTTTCTAACCCCCAACCTTGAAATTTTAGACGGTATAACCCATCCAAAACGTACAAACAAATTAAGTTCTGAACCTGAATTGTTGACAGAATAAATAGGGCAGAAAGAATGAGGCATAAGTTATGCTTAAAGTAATAAAATGAAAATTTTATTTCTGTGGTAACTTAGCTTAAGGTGTTAGGTTTAAAAGTAATATAGGCTCTATTTGTGAATGTAAGTTTTGACCCCTCAAAAAGGTAAATTCCATAGACAAGTACAGAAAAGTGCTGCACTGACATCTGTTACTTCATGAACCATTTAGAGACACTTAAACTTAGTTGTAGGATACAATCTATACCTTTTTGGAATCCTAAGACATAGACCTAGATATGATAAAAGTATCATATTTTATAAAAATTCTTTGTACCATGAAAAGGGGATGACAACCAGACCTAAAAAAAAAAAAGAAAAGAAAACCTCTTTGAAGCTGTCAAATACCTATATTTAGATAAAAGTAAACTTTTGGAGATATTTAATAAAAAGGAAACCCATACACATGGAAAGTATAATATCATTATACTTAATATAAAACACTTTCAATATACTATGTATCTTTAGGAAAATAAAGATGAAGACAAGAATCCAAATAAAACATTTACAACTCGACGTGTCCATTAGTCAAGTGACATTTTCAAGACTAACTTTGTGGATGAGTTATGCATGACCATCTAGGGTTAGTAATCATGACCTCATGAATATATTGTGATTTTGTTTAGGAGATTCCTAGACCAAACATACATACAGACTATTGCAAGTATTCACGCGTGCAATTGAGGTGAGTTCATAACTATTCCCCTTTTAATCATTTAAATATTTTGGGGCTGGAATACATGTTGTAATTGAAATTACAAATTATTTTTGTGTATTATGTTAAATAATAATTTGATCACATTTATGATTACATATGGTTACTATGAAAATCCTTCTCTGTAAACTGGAATATAAATAAGCAGGGATCTTTTGGATAGTACTATCGGGGAGTGACTTACCCCCACAAAGGTATGGACGTGTGATCCATATCAGATGCACAAAGATCTTGTTGTCATTTGGATGACTGTTTCTGTAGTGAGAAGGCAGATGTGCACTTTATATAGTTTGCATTATAGTTCCATTTACAACCCATATGAGGATAAATGTAAAGGTGGATTTGCTCCCTCTGATTTGAAATTATTATAAAAAATATAATACACATGAAAAGGATATTAAACTATGATACATGGACAAATCCTATGTGAAGGACTTGTTGGGCTTGTACATAGTGGGTATGTGGGATAGCGGGTTCACCTTAATAAAAAGGGTTCCGACAGGCTATTCATATACGGTGAGTAAATTAAACTCACACTTTTACAGTAAATCCTAATTGATGATAATGATGATTTATCAGTATGTTTTACTTACTATGAACTCACCAACCCTGTGTTGACACTTGATTTACATGTATTCTCAGGTATCTATTAGGAGCTTATAGACATGCACGTAGGATCATATAAGAGCTCAAGATACCTATTGATTTTATCTAAAATATGATTAAGACATGTTGTCATGAAACAATCTATATTTACTTCCGCTACGCATAATATACTCTGAACATTATTGTAATGATTATCTAAAAACTATCATATAGATATTTGCATCTCATGTAACTACTGTGTTCGATCCGTTTGTTCACCCCTCCGTGATAGATTCCAGACCCGGAATTTGAGGGTGTGACAACGCACTCAGCAGACTATACATAAATGTACATCTTTATATATTATATGTATATAATGCAAGCCACACACCAAATCAAGTTACATTTTATAAATTCATAATTTAATGTAATTGTTAACAAACTTATGTTTGTGAAATACTGCAAGAAACATGCATCCCAAATTTCCTACCTACTAACCATGCAAATACCATACATAACTAACCATATACATTCCCCCATATATACACCACAAATAATTCATGAATCAACAAAAATAATAAAAAAAAGATACGCATGCTTGTCACCTCCATATACATTCCCCTTCCCCATGTCCCATGCATTCTGCCAAACACATCCAATGTTGAAAAGATAAAGCACACACATAGCATGCATCTATCCATAATACATAAGACCCACCTACCTTTTCTAACACACGCACGACATAAGCAACCCAAGCACCACCCAAAATCCAATATATATTATGAGTGCCTTCATACACAAACCACCCCATGCATAAACCATACCAACTTATGAGTGCATGCATACATATAGATCACATGCTCAAGCAACACACACAGCAGAAAGAAAACACACGGGAACACACATGCAGAAACATCCTCACACACTACATACATACAACACGCAGGAACATACAATCTTACCCATACTCATGCATCCCTAACTACGTGGAATACACATACAATCGCAGACCACGCACGCACGCACGAAGCCGAGCGCGCAACCGCAACAAACGTTCAAAATCAAACGACTAAACCGTAACCGACGAACGAAAGCAAAATAGGGAAAGAATCGTACCGAATGGATGTTGGGATCGATCTACGCGACTGCTGGAGGGACGTCTATTGTTGAGTTCGCGATTTGAGAGAGGAGTAGTCCTCGGGGTGCTCGGCCGCGAACGGAAGGGCTGCCGACGTTGATGGTTTTCGTCGAACGAAAGTTGATTGTGGAGAGGGGAGGGGGAGTCGCGGTGGTACAACTGTGCCGATTGTTGAGAAGGGACCGAAGGAGAAGAAGGTTGCCGTGAGATGGTTGCGAGATTAGGGTTTCACAAGAATGGGTATGGGTTTTCGGTCGAAGAATGGCCGAGAAGAGAAGGGGTTGCGGTTTTTATAACTTGTCAAAAGTGAAATTACACATTGGTCCCCTCAAGATTGTCTTGATTTGCATTTTAAGTTTTTAAATATATATATATATATATATATATATATATATAGTATTTGTTATTGGGATTAAATATAATGAGAAATGATAATAAGAATTCATTTTCATTTAATAGATAAAATTTATTAATACAAGTAATGAGTAGAATTGATTTGTTATATAGTTGCGGAGAATAACGTTAACCTGAAAAGTAGAGTTGTCACATGTTATAGGTCAACGGCGTGAAAGAGAAAAGTGATGTGATTCCAGAAGATGAAAATGCTTAGTCTGACGAGTGTTTATTCTTTCTTTTCTTTTCTTTTCTTTTTCTTATTTTAATTTCCTGTTTCTATAAAATCCAAAAACTCAAAAATATTTTTGGTTTTAGAATTTTAGGAGGAGAATAGGTTAGTTTAGTATTAAATCAGTTGTTTTATTTAATTACTCAAAAAAACGAGGGAGGAGGACAGTCTAGTTAATAGAAATGAGATCGTATCTGTGATACTGATTCAATTACTATGGAAAATGATAGCACACAAGAACAAAGAGTTTGGGACTTTAAAAGAATTTAACTGATTAAAATGCAAAATTCGAAGTATAAGTCTGAAAAGTCTAAGCAACATAAAAGGAAAAATGATAGTAAAACTGGATACTACTAAGGTAACACAGGGAAAGTAGACCAAGAGGTTGCTAGATCACTTGATGATATGTCGGTAGATTTAACACAATAGATAAGTAGACTTCATTGGTGAGTTCAAGCTTAAACTAAGTTGTTCAACAAGCTGTGGGTTATCATCTTATCCCTGGTTAACACAATCAACGAAGTTCCAATAAGGGGTGACGAGCAAAATAAACGCCACAAATGTGTGCGGATGACCATAAAAATGAGCAAAGCAAAAAAAAATTGCAAAAAGGAATCAAGCTAATAACCTATGTTGTTGGTACGATCTGTGCAAAAAGAAAATAATTGCTCAAACAAGAAGGTAGGTTGTGTGCCTCTCTGCTGTGCGATGGCACTGACCTGAGGATAAGCATAACCTAAATATTCTAGAATTCATTGTTGTGTGCGCCTCTCTGTTGTGCGATGGCACTGACCTAAGGCTTGGCATCTCTTTGAAAGCTCTTAGAATAGTTTCTTCTTGTCAAAATACACGTAGACCGCACAAAAATCTCCTGAGAAATGTTGGTTACCATATAAGTGTGGGATCCACAAATGCTTATTGAAATAATTAAACCTTAAATCATCACCAATGTATGTCAAAAATCTGTGTATGGATTTAAGAGGACAAGTATACTAACAATCATTGTGAGCTGCAATTCTTGAAAAGTCCAAATCATTATGGGTATCTTACAGCACTAGTATGATTTCTAAACTTGCTAATGACTCTTAATGAAAACAAGAATCTAGCATCAAAAAGGCTTTGGGAAAATGTCCCAAATGATTTGATAAACCTGTATGATTCCAAATGAATCGTTCCAGTTATGATCAATGTAACCTGATGCTCTACTGTCTAGAAAGGAAAATTTGGTAGATACTTATCTTAGGATTTCAACCTTACACAAATTACAAAAATAAGTTTTGGTTCTGTCTTTTAGTTCTAGTTGTCTAATTTGTTTAGTTTTAGTCAGCTTAGTTATTAAACGTCAGCCTACGCATTGGAATTCTATCTGGGATTTAGTCACTTAAAAGGGTCACGTCTGAGGTGACTAAACGGGTTTTCAAATGTTAAAAGGGTCACATCTGAGGTGACCAAATGGGTTTTCAAATACTAAAAGGGTCACGTCTGAGGTGACAAATTGTTTTGGTGTTAAAAGGGTCACATCTGAGGTGATCAACAGTTTTCTAAGTTAAAATGGTCATGTCTGAGATGATCACTGGTCAAAATGTCGTATCAATAAGTAAAAGGGCTAAGGGTCAAATGGTCATAAAGTCAAACCATACGTGTGAGCCATTTGCACCACTAAACCATGAGTATAGACCAGCTGTATGATTGAACCGTGCGTATGAGCTATTCGCACTACTGGACCATGAGTATGGACCAGCCGTACGATTGAACGATACTTATGAGCCTAATCGCACGACTAACCCACACGTATTGACCAGACATGCGATTGGATTCATGAGTATGAGTCATTCATACGATTGGACCTCAAGACTGAGCCAGCCGTACGAATGAGGAGAGGAGTATGGTTCAGTCGCACGACCGAACCTCAGTCGCACGATTGAGCTATGTGTATGGGTCCAGTCGCACGACTGAAACCCTAATCAGTATAAATAGAGGCTTAGTCGGTCGCGATCAACACCAGACTTCAAAACTCTCCAAAACCACCATTACACTGTTTCTCTGCCCAAATTTCAACCTTTTGAGATTGATTCTTATTTGAGTTCTAACCTTGATCATACTGTTCTACAAGTAATTTGCAAAAGATTCATGATCAAACAACCGGTTAAAACAAGTAAAATATGACCTAAATTGGTAACTCAAATAACCGATAGATAAACACTAAAATAGACCACTTAAGTGAACAAATACGTTGATTTAAAGATGTTTAAGTGATATATAGGGTTCCTGCGAACCATATGAACCCAAAGACACTGTCTAATCTCATCTGATGACAAGATACAAGTTTATGATGTCGCACAGGGGCCTATGCAAATGGACAAACTGATGAACATCAGTCGCACGATTGAGCTAGTCGCAGGCATCAATCGTACGATTAAGCCATTTGGTGATTCAGTCGCACGACTGACTCAACCGCATGGACTTGCATACGACTGAAGTCAAACGCATGCTCAATCGTACGACTGAACTCAGTCGTATGGTTCAATCGCATGATTGAACCAGACTGATCAATTCTAAGTCAAAAATTTTATCAATTATGAACGGAACTAACGTGTTTGTCTCTTGTGTTACAGAAACATGGCAGACGGGTGGATCATCAACACCAGCACAACCTTTGTGCTCACGTGGATGCCACCACTCGGAATGCGGCTGAGTTCATTGATATTATTGCTTTTTGAGAAGATCAAGGATCTACAGAGCTATATCTGCTCCATGCACACCCTACAGGTCTATACAGCAGGCCTTCTGCGCAGGTGCGTCAATGGATAGATCTAGTGAGCCCTACCATATTCGGAGCTCCATTTTTGGGCAAGACCTTGAGGTTAAAGTAGCAGACCTCTGACGGATACTAGAGTTAGATGATGATGCTGATCACCCAACCAAGCTTCACCCTCTGACTGTTAGAGGGTGTTTCTACGGATGAAGTACACTGGGGACATCAACGCATGTGTGCTAAAACAAAAGCAACATGTGTCCCCAGTTCAAGTACCTAGCACATGTCATTCTAAAGTGCATAGCTACATGAAGGGGTGGATTTGATGATCTATCTGACCAAATCCAGAATGCCTATGTGGCACTTGTGCTGAATCACCCCTTCAGCTTCTCCAACATGATCTTCTCCTACTTGATCGAGAACTTAGAGGCCAAAGGCAAGGAAGGCTTCTGCATGTACCCGAGATTCCTACGGATGATCATTGATGAGAAGCTTCCTTCGCTGCCTAAGGAGAGTCATGATGCAGTCTCGCTAGAGGTGATGGATGATACCACCCTCGGACGGATTAAGGTATATATGGGGAAGCAGGTGAAACCCCCTGTCAGGCGGTTGTTTGGGCATTTAGTCCGAGAGGACTACTGGTGCCAGCAAAGAGGAAGTGGTGCCATGATGACAGTGACTCGGACATTGAGCAGATTGCTCTACCCTCCGAAGACTCAAACGGTGATGATCATGATACTGATCAGGGAGGGGATGGTCAGGGTGGACCCGAACCAGCTCCTATTCACCCTAATTTCCAGATGGAGGAGGAGGAGGAGTCTGATGAAGAGCCTTTGGTGCAAACAGTAGGGAGCCGGGTCGTAGCCACTGAGAGAGGTGTTAGGGCGGTTGGTGGATGCCAGGGTGAGTCTGGGGAGGCTACTACTGATCCATCCTACACCCTAGACGAGCCCAATAGCCAAGGGGGAGCCTCTGTCTCCAATGGATCAAGGAGAAAGAGAATGGCTCAACTCTATGGGAAGAAAGGGAAGAGGCCCAGGTTTACTTTGATCACCACCACTTCTACCACTCCACCCACCACTTCTACCACACCACCTACCACCACTATCACACCACCCTCCGCCACTACTACTACACCTCTACCTTCCACCACTACAGCCTACCATCCACCACCCACTCACATACCACCACCCAGATTCACCACAGCCACCACTACTACCACCAGCCACCAAGCTGGTCCTCAACACACACCATATTCACCACAGGATTATCTCTACCTCCTATTGGAGTAGAGGAACAGCTATCAGTACTAAACCGTATGGTGCTGAAGCTGTTTGCAACTGATGAAGAGAAGGCTGCCCGACTGCGTCAGCTTGAGGAGCTTAGCACTACTCAAGCACAACAGATTTCATAGCAAGCTCAGCAGATTGCCCAACTCCAGGAGCATAACGTCCAATCAGGAAAGAAGATAGAGGAGTTGGAGGCTTCCAACAAGACATCATGCTCAAGCTCAATGGATCAAAGGAGGAGCCACTTAAGATCAGATAAGGAGATGATGATGATAATGATGATGATGATGATGATGGAGAAGATGATAATAGTGATGATGATGAGGTTAGTGATGATGGAGAAACAAGAGGAAGGCGGGATGATGATGATGATAAAGAAGGAGATGCAACTGCATTTGCCTCAGCTCAGGGTCAAGAGAGGAACAAAGCGAAAGCAAGACCAAGGAACATCATCTTCTGCCCCACCTGCTGACGAGCCCGCTATTTCAGGACAAAAGTTATGCTTAGATATTAATGTATTTGAAAACTTTTGTACTTGAATCATGCATTAAACTTATGTAATTAATGTTTATATATATATTTGATATTTACTGTCTTGATTATTTACTAATGGTTGATGTATTTACATGTTTAAATAAAGCAGATCAATCATCTCAGCAAGACGAGTATGATGTTGCTCCCTTTCAGCAAATCAAGTCTCATTGACTATGATACTTGATTTGCAAGGGATTGTCAGGAGGTTTATGAGTTATACTCCTGAAGAAGGAGAAATAATTCATGACCTTACTGATGAGCAACTTGCTGAGATGTTCCGGCTCAACCCGGATGAGATTGTCAAGGATGATCCTACAGTTGATGTGGCTAGTGACGACGAGCTTAATGATGTGGATGAAATAGAAATTGAATACGTCATATCCTAGCATTATCTAGAGTACACTGATCGAGAGGGAAATGTGGTTCCTAATTTGGGTAGTACTCTTGACAGTGATACATTTGATAAGCTGGATCAGATGGAGAAGGAGGCAGGGGCGTCAACAAGCCAAGCCCAAGCCTGGATGCCGATGCTGATATCAAAAAGGCTAAATCGGCGGCTTGTTTTGCAGAGATCCGAGCCCAGCGCACTTCTCCAAAGCCGAGTGCCTACACCAAGCTCTACAATGTCAAGAAGCATCTAAAGGTGTCAGGAAAGATCATCGCGTAGGCATACTTTGAGGATCTGAGTGTTTATGCAGTCAAGAGGGAGAAGGGAATAGAGTACTTTAGATTTCCACATGATCTAAAGACTCTTCCTGGTTTTGAGCTCAACCAGCTGGCATGCCTAAAGTTGTTGTATGCTGACCCGAAAAAAATGTCAGGCTAGTTTGAGGCTGCATTGAGAAGAGAGTACCACACCAGGTGGGTTAACTTCAGACCTCAACAACCGACGAGGTACATCAGAAGGTCTAAAGTTAATTCTATTACTGGAAAGCCTAAGGTTGTGTTGAAGTGGAGTCCTCCACACACTATGTCAAGATCCCTCTAAGGCAATGCCACAGAACTTCACTCCGCACTTCAAGTGGTGGTACTATGATTAGAGAACAGGTGAAGTAGTGATAGTCTTGCAAAAGGAGAGCCAAATGGATACTATCAGGGTATTTGACCCAATATGGCTGACCAACTTGTCTGCTGATGATGTATACACATTATACAAGTGGCCACTGTTTTATGATACGCAAGACATTGTACAAGCCCTCCAGTTCCTAAATGTTATATGAATCTGTTTTGCATTTGAGATAAATGTTGGAGTTACAAGAGAGGAGAAGTACAAGAAGTTTAATGAGCTGATGAAGAATGTTAGACAATGATGTAAACTAGGTCCAAGGGGGAGTTTGTTGATACATATGTAGCTAATTTAGGAGCTTAATGTAAAATGTCTTTCATGTCTTACATATATGTAATTGAATGGGTATTAATGAAATAAAATATATGGATGATGCTTATAATGTTTAATATTTCATTGTTTATTATACAAGCCCACCAGTTCCTAAATATCAACCGCATGCTTTAGTCGCAACTGAACCATGCTGATGGTTCAGTCGCACAAATAAAGACTCCAAACCTATAAATACCACTTAATTCGTGAAAAAATAAAACACTTCGAATATCTACATACCCTAGGCATCCAGAGAGTTAATGCTCACCATTCCAACTTCATAGTTCGTTTCTGATAAATTCTTATTCATTCTTAACGTTTGTTTCATCGTAAGGATTGATCAGATTGTCGTTCTCACTGATTGGATCGCCAATCAAATAGGATTCCATACTATTTGAGTTGGTATACGCGCAGAATCAATTAGTACTCCATACGTACACGGTCCCAACATTATAAGATTGTCAATCCATCATAACTCCAACTGACGTCAATACCAACATTGAACCTGATCCAAAAGGAAAAAACTGTTGACCAAACTTTATACAGATCTATGATTGGTTCTTTGATGTATCTTATTGCATCTAAACCTAATATATGTATGTTGTTTGTGTCTATGCTAGGTATCAATCAGAACCAAAGAAATCTTACCTTATCGTTGTCAAATGCATATTTAGATATCTCAAAGGAAAACAGGCTCTAGGGTTATGCTATCCTGAAGAAGGAAACTTTGAGTTACATGAATATACAGATAGTGATAATGGGGGATGTTCTCAAGATTGTAAATCTATGACGGGCGGTTGTCAGTTTTTAGGTCCTATATTAGTCTCATGGCAATGTAAGAAACAAATAAATGTATTCGTTTCAACTGCCAGAGCTGAGTACATAGCTGCATCAGCAGGATGTTCTCTAACCCTTTGGTTACAAACCAACTGCAAGATTACGGGTTCAATTTTCTTGAAACTCCTATTTACATTGATAACACTACTTCTATGTTTATAACAACTAATCCTGTCCAACATACCAAAACAAAATATATCAAAATTTGATATCATTTTCTTAGAGATAACTCTGAAAAATGTTTAATCATTTTCATTCAAATATCAACTGAAAACAGTGGCTGATCTAATTAAAAAAGCCTTCTTACAAGGTAGGTTTTAGTATTTGCTCGAGTCAATTGTCTCATTAATCATGTTTAATTACATGATTAAGTTTCATTTCATTGTTTGAATCATAAAATGAAATAATCAGCTCTATCTAAACAATATAATTTCAAGAGAAATTGTCAAAGTCGGCTGCCTGATTGTATATACTGTGTGTGCTTAATATGAAAAAGCAAATACATAAATAGATATTGCAAAAAGAAAAGATAAAAATATAAAAATTAGAGTTTTTGTTCATTTATTATTTTAGGATTGAATCTGTTTTTGCAATATGTGATAAATGATAGTACATAGGTTTTGATTAGTTTCATACTTCACTCGCTGATAAAGTCTAATGTGATCAGATATGATCTGTAGGTAAACTCTTGCAATTATACTGAAAATGTAAATTCTTGTGATTAAAATAAATCAATTATGCATTTATGTGTGTTCATCTTAGTACCAATGAGTAGTATTGGCTTATCTAATTGATGCTTATAAAGTCACAACCTCGCACCTGGTAGTGATATGAATAACCATGAGATCTGTTTACAAATCTATTCACTTCTCTATTATAAGTCATCATAGACCTGAAGTGCTGAGATATCCTTTGTTGTAGGTCATTACAGGCCTGGATGTTCTCTCATGGTGCAAAAGATGCCAATGTGCACAATCCGTTCAAATGAATGTTATAGAGATTATCAAATGGTTTATCAATGATAATTCTCTTCTTAACATAAATATGAGATCTGGTTATAAGTATTTGTTTGGTTAATAAGTTGAGAAGACGTGCTTTCTTTCATATCTTGACGATGGTTGATCTCTCTAAGTCTAAGTGTAGGTAACATAATGTCATATCTAATCGAACCTTAATTAATCCAAGAATTGAAAAGTAAGTGTGCTGATACTTTATCAAAAAAACTTATTGTCTGTCCTTAGATCTTGTGTCTCCTTTGCTATGAGAACACTGACTTGGAACATACCTATTCAGCATTTAATCAATGTCTATGACTATTCGCGTTTTATTTTATTTAAATGTGCTGATCTTAACTGATATGATCTTACTGCATACATGTGATTCCATATGTATATATTAGACTTTATTCATATTTATTTTTTATTTTTCCATGATTTTCTGTGTGCGGCATGTTGATAATGATTGGTTTGCTCTATTTGCAACATAAAATATACTTCTATGTTTGTGAACTTAAAAGTTTAGGGGAAGTAATTGACTAAAAAAAATAATCAAAATAAAATGTTTGCATGAAAAGGATGAAGCTAAATTTTACAAGCATGTGTGTTTTTGATATGATAAAAAATAAGCCTGAAATATTTCAGAACAAATGGAAAACTTCTTACTATCAAAAATGAGATCATTTGTGTTTTTGTAAAATTTTAAAATATAGACTAAAATGACGGTAAATTATTTGAAAAACAAAGATTTAAAATTGTGCTTGATTGGTGATTAAAAATGAATATTTGATTTTTAAATGATTTGTGACGGGTGATAGTCAAAAGATTACTAAGTGTGAGATTTTATGATGAACAGTGCTCGTGTGCATAAATAGTGTTCATATGAAATTTGTGAAAAATTTCTAAGTGTTAGACGTATGCAAAGCTTCTCATACACCTGAACAGTGTTCAAAAGTCCATTTCAGAAGTATGACGAAATTTCAGAAATTTATACAAGTGTTAGGCGTTTGGTTCAACCTCATGCGCCTGAACAGTTGTCATGTGTCTGAGAAAGGTAAGTTTTGGGCGTTTCAAGTCACCCTCATACGCCTAAACGGTACCAGACTTTCCAATCTTGAAAATATTTTAAGTGTGGACACTTGAATGGATCATGCGCTTAAATGGTTCTCATGTGGATAGAGGGTTCTAGAAATTGACCAAGTGTTAGGCGTATGACCTATGCACCTGAACAGTGCCCATGCGCCTGAACAGTGCCCATGCGCCTGAACAGTGCCCATGCCCCTAAGGTTTTTTTTGTGAAAATGTGACCAAGTATGCACATGCGTCTAAGTCTCATGCGTCTCAACAGTGCCCATATGCCTTCACAGTGGTCATGCGCCCAAGAGTTTTTACACTTATATATATTCAACACTTGGTAGAATTCTTCATTTTCATACTCACACAAACTCCATGTTGCTCTAATTCATATTCGACACATTTCATATTATTAGTATTGATTGATTTCCTGTTAATCATAGTGATAAATAGGTAAAATCATTGATTCTAAACATCATGTTGATCTTATAACATCAAATTTCAGAACATAATTAGAACATTTGATTAGGCGTTCGAAAGCTATTCGGGCGTTCGAACCCTAATAGTTGATGAAATCAAAATATGTGACTTTGATGTTTAACAATCACTAAAAGTGAACATTGATTTGTTGCTAATACATGTTTTCGATCAGATTGGGATAATCAAACATTATTTCATCACATCTTGTTCTTGATGATTCGATGTTCATCAGTCAACTTATATTAACAAGAACCAAAAGGTCATTTTGAATTTTTAATCAAAAATTAAATTGTAAATAATCATAAATCACTTAATAAAGTGATTATGAAAAGATTGTTAATATTTAGTATTTTTTAAATCTTTTAAACTTGAATTAGAATGTATTTTTCTTATAGCAGGGTCTGTTCAACACTTAGAAATTTTTTAAGTGATACTGGTCAAGTTTTCAAATTTTAAAAATACTAAGTAATTTGATAATCCATAATGAGATTTAAATCATTGTAATTCAAGTATACTTATTGTTTGTCTTGTGTCAACAGATGGTTGATTTAAAGTTTGAGCCAAAGCATAATGTAACAACTTTATTAAGTGAAGATGTTCGTGTTGCTGTTAGTTATGAAGAAATGATCAGATTTTTGTTGATGACAAGATATGTTTATGCTATATGTGCCAAAATAGTTATCTATGCGAGATTGTTAAAGAAATTCTAGAGAATTGCTGAGATTGATAGAGATGAAGAAGGGAGAAAAGTGTTGAGAGGATTCATTACTAATCATAGGATGATTGAAGTTTCTGAACAATCAATAAGAGATGCTCTGAGATTAGGAGATAATGATCCATAAGATTTAGCAGAGTTTTGTTTCAATGAATTTAGAGAGATATTCATAGCTATGGGCCATCCTGATAATTTCCTAAAGAAGCAATTCTTTAGAACTAGAGTTTACAATCACTGGAAATATTATGCTATATCTTCCAACATTGTATGTTAAAGAGAAGTGTCGGATGGATTTCATTTCCAATTGATATTGCATCTCCAATTGTAGCAATTGCCACAAACATGAGATTTAACATGGCCAAATGGATTTTAAATGGATTGGTATATAATCTGGAGAAAGGAAAGAGGAATAAGTCTTTGATGTATCCAAGATTTCTTTAGATATTCATTAATGAAGAAAACACTAATTTCATGCTTCTGGAGTCAGTGGTGAAAGATTTGAGCTTGAACACATGTTTGAAACTATGCATAAGAGACTTGTTGTTGTTACTGGAGCTTAAAATGTATCTGTATTTGATTATATAAGGAATGTAGCAAGAGATGAAGTAAACATTAATGAAGATCATTTCATCTAACTTAGGATGCTCCAATTTATCATAATGCTCTAATTGAAGATGTTCATCAAGATGTGTCTGATTCTGAAGGTGAAGATAGTGATGATGATAATGTAGATGAACATGACAATGAAGAAAGTTCATTTACTAGTGATGATGATGATGATGATGATGATCATGATAATGATGGTAAGAATATGACTGAAGCAGAGAAGTAAAGAGTGAAGAAACTCAATCAGATCATATGAATGAAAATGATAATGAAGAGGAAGTTAATGAGGAGGTGAATGATGTAAATGAAGATGTTAATGATGTTGATGAAATTAATGAGAATGTAGATGAAGGATTTATACAACAATAGAATTTTGAATTTGATTACACTGATGTAATATTTTGAGCCAATTATTCAAAATGGTTCACCTATTGTTAAATCTCCAATTCATACTACTCAAGAAATAGTTATTTCTGAAGAGTCCCAACTTAAGAAAACACAAAATATGTCTATTCAAACTGAAGAGTCAATGATGATAAACTTATTGATTCCTTGAAAGAAAGGAACAATGAACAGGATGAGATTATAAAGAAGTTGATAAAGAAAATAAAACATTGAAAGCTAAATTTTAATGAAAAATTTGATGATGAATGAACTTGAAGAGAAATTCACATTGTTAAATGATGAATTTGAGAAGTTAAAAGAAAGCTTAAAGGATCAATCCAAAGAATCTGATGTTCTTCCAACAGAGAAAGAGATAGAACCTAAAGTTCAAGATATTATGGTTTAAAGCATATCAGAAGTTGACAAAGGAAAATGAAAAATTAAAGAAACTATGAGTGAATCATCTTTTGAACCAATGTCAAAGATGCAGAAATCTATGGATGAATCTCTGAATGTTGATGGATGTTATGTCCAAAGGCAAATTCATGCACTAGATGATTTAGATTCTGATTTTCCTGATGATTGGTATGATAAACTGTTGACTTACCAATTAGGAATCTATAGGAAGACATCCTAATAGACTTTAATGATAGATACAATAATCTGGTGAACAAGAAGTACAATCGTGTCTTCTTAGATGGTCTTACTGTATCTCAGATAAATGAAGAATATGGAAAATACTTGTTAGTTGAGTCCACTGCTCCTATTAATCCAAATTAAATTAGTTTAGAGCATGGTGAATAGACTTCAATAATGTTAGAACCATGTAAGGACGAAGTACTAACTGATTCAACATGAAACCAGATCAAATAGTGCGGAATCCTATTTGATTGGCGATCCAATCAGGAGAATGTTAATCCGATCAAAACTAACGATGAGAATACGTTAAGAATTGATTAGAATCGATCAGAAACGTTCTATGAAGTTGGAAGGGACTCTCTGGACGAACAGGAAGAGCTAGGGTTGATAATTCTTGAAGTGTTACGTTTTTCCATGAATTAAGTAGTATTTAGGTTACGGCTCTCATTCGTACGACTAAGCCATGCGTATGGCCAGTCGTGCAACTGAGTAATACGACCAATTCATTCGTATGACTGAGTCAGTCTTATGACTCAATCGTGTGATTAATTCAATCACCTGGTTCAGTCGTGCGACTTGCCCATTCGCATGGTCCGGTCGTGCAACTGAATCATGATACTTAGTTAAACATATTCCTGAACCTTTAATGATACAGAACTATGTCTAATAACTGTAAACCTATATAACATGTTCATATAAACGTGTAACAATAAATGATATTAATAGATATAACATTCAACAACCAACAAACATTCAAAGAAGAGTTTTCATTTCATATATCAAACATTACATAAGTGTTACAAAATGAAAGTTAATTACATTTAAGCTCACTAGAACTAGAACTAGGGACATGTGTACCAACAAACCCCCCTTTGAACTAGTTCTATCTAATCTCTGACTTCCTTTTTAAGCTCTTCAAATCTCATAGCTCGTTCTTCTTTAGAGACTCCAGCATGGATATTAAGTGCAAAGCATAAACATATGACATATTGGAACTGAAGTGCTTGCACTATATCCTGAGTATCAAAAAATAATAGACGCTTGTACAATATGTAGACATCAGAAGAAGACAAGTTTGTTAGCCACATAGGGTCGAATAACCTTATCGTCTCTACCTTCCCTTCCCTATCCAAACTATGACGGCCTCACCCGTGCGCCAGTCATAATACCATCATTTGAAATGGGGTGCAAAATCATGTGGCATCTCCCTCAGTGGAATATGCGACATTGTGCGTGGAGGGTGCCATTTCAGGACTATCTTTGGTCTTCCAGTAATAGGGTTTACCTCAGATCTTCTGATGTACCTGGTAGCCTGCTGAGCTTTAAAGTTCACCCATCTAGTAAGATACTCACGTTTTAGCGTAGCCTCAAACCAGCCTAACATTTTCTTCGTGTCAGCATACAGCAGCTTTAGTCGTGCCAGCTGATTGAGCTCAAAACCAGGGAGAGTCTTTAGATCGTGTGGGAATCTAAAGTACTCGATTCCCCTCTCCCTCTCACTGCCTAAACGTTGAGATCCTCAAAATAAGCCCACGATATAATCTTCCCTGACACCTTCTGATGCTTCTTTACTTTGTAGATCTTGGTGTAGGTACTTTGCTTAGCTGCAGCGCGCTGGGCTCTGATCTCTGAGAAGCAAGCCGCCCATTCAGGCTTTCTGATATCTACGTCAGCGTCCGAGGCTGGGGCTTGGCTTGTAGAGGCTTCTGCTTCCTTTTCCTTCTTACTCATCTTCTCCAAAGTATCGCTACCGAGAGTACTACCCAGATCGGGAAACACATTTCCCTCTCGGTCAGTATACTCTGGATAATGCTGAGCCGTGACGTCCTCTATCTCAATCTCATCTATATCGTTCAGCTCCTCGTCACTATCCACATCGAAGGTAGGAGCATCCTTCACTATCTTGTCTGGATTCAGCTGGAACATTTCAGCAAATTGCTCATCAGTGAGCTCGTGAATTATTTCTCCTTCTTTAGGAGTAAAACTCACGGACCTCCAGACAATCCCTTACAAATCAATTATCATGGTCAGTTGAGATTTGATCTGCTGTAAGGGAACAACATCGTACTCATCTTGCTGAAATGCTGGATCTGCTTGATTTAAACACAGTAATAGTTAGTATGTAATCAAGATAATCAAACACTGAATAATAAATATATACATTAATTTCATAACATCAATTGATGATTTCAAGTACAAAAGCTGAACAAAATAAAACATCGAATCTTTACTTTTGCCTTGAATCCTCTCTACGTCTTTAGCTGACGGTGAGGTAGGCGGGGCAGACGATGAGGCTCCTTGGTCTTGTTTCTTCTTTGTCCTTTGCTCTTGACCTGGAGCAGAGGTAGATGCAGCTGCATCTCCTTCATCGTCATCATCGTCATCCTCCTTACCTCTTGCCTCACCGTCACCCTCATCATCATCATCATCACTGTCATCCTCTTCATCATCATCCTCATCATCATCACCATCATCATCTCCTTCCCCGATATTCAGAGGCTCATCTTGTGATCCTTTAATCTTGAGCATGATCTTCTTGTTAGCAGCCTCCAACTCCTCCAATCTCTTCACCGATTCCTCTTTGTGCTCGTGGAGTTGGGCGATCTGCTCAGCCTGCTGAGAAACTGCTGAGCTTGAGAAGCATTTAGCTCCTCCAGCTGAGCTGACGTAGCTTAGCATATTTCTCCTCATCAGCTCCTAACAGCTTCAGCACCATCCTGTTGAGTGCTGCAAGCTGTTCCTCCACTCCAATAGGAGGGAGGGATGATCTGGTGGGGAATGTGGAAGGGCCAGCTGGGTGGCTGGCGGTGGTAGCGGTGGCTGTGGTGAATATGGGTGGTGGAGTATGAATGGGTGGAGTGGTATGATGGTGGCTGTGGTAGGTGGTGTAGTGGTGGTAGGTGGTGTAGTGGTGGTAGGTGGTGTAGTGGTAGAGGTGGTGGTAGAGGTAGGGATCAACATGATGCTCCATCTCTTTGGCTTCAGCCCATGTAGCTGAGCCATCCTCTTCCTCCGAGTCCCCCTAGACCCGGAGGCTTCCCCTTGCCTGCTGGGCTGGTCTGGGGTGTATGATGGATCTGTAGTAGTCTCCCAGACCCGCCCGGACGTCCACCAACCGTCCTGATCCCCCTCTCGGTGGCAACCACCCAGCTGCCCACCGTCCTGGTTAGTGGCTCGTCATCAGACTCTTCCTCCTCATCAGGCTGGAAGTCCTGATGAAAACCATCTGTCTGTAGATCACCATGTGGAGATGGTGGAGATTTAACATGAGTAGTAGTGGTCTGGGTGTGAGATGGACCTGTATCTCCACCATCACCACTATCATCATCATCTATGTCATCATCAGGAACCGCTATCGGCTCAGTATCCGAATCACCATCGTCGTGGCGCCACTTCCTCTTCGTTGGCGCCACATAGTCTTCCCGGGCCAGATGCCCAAACAATCTCCTTACCAGGGGCTTAACCTGCTTCCCCCGGTATACCCTCATCCATCCTAGAGTAGAGTCATCCATGACCTCCAGGACTACTGCATCCTCTTTCTCCTTCTGCAGGGAGGGGAGTTTCTGATCTATGATCATCTGTATAAACCTTGGATACATACAGAAGCTTTCCTTCCCCTTCGCCTCGATGTTCTCCACTAAATAAGTGAAGATCATCCTAGAGAAGCTGAATGGATGATTTAGCACTAGTGCAGCGTATGCGTTCTGCATCTTGTCTGAGAGCTCATCGAATCCACTCTTCCTGGATGCTATGCATCTCAGAAGTACATGGGCTAAGTATTTAAAATGGGGGCACAAGTTTCTCTTATTGAGCATACTTGCGTTAATGTCCCTAGAATACTTAGCCCTCATAAAGCAGCCTCAAACACTGAGGGGATGTAATCGGGCAGGGCAATCAAAATCATCCCCGAGCTCCAAAACTATCATGATATCCTCCTCTGTAATCTGGATGGCCTCCCCGAATATAGAGATTCTGATAGTATGGGGCTCAGAGGATCTATCAATAGTAGCGCCTTCCTAAAATGCCTGCTGGATGGATCTGTAAGGTGTGCATGGCGTAGAGATCGCTCGGAAAATCCTCGAGCGTAGTAAGAATGTGATGATGCTAGCAAACTCCGCAGCGTTGCGGGAAGAGAGATTGAGATAAGCACATATGTTGTGCTTAGTGCTCATTGGCCATCGACTAGCCATCTTTGACACAAAGTAAATAAACATTAGTACGTGTCAAAGAATACCAAACTTGTTTCATGAACTTGAAAATTTTGTTCAGTCGTGCAACTAAGTTAAGCGATTGAATCTTGTCATGCGACTGAACTGTGCGATTGAGTTCTAGTCATGCGATTGAGCTCATACGTACGATTGAGTCATACGACTGGACTTAGTCGTATGTTCTCACATGCGTATACCTCAGTCGCGCGATTGAGCTCAGACTTATGGTTCAGTCGTGCGATTGAACCATTCATCCGTCTCAGTCATGCGATTGAGCTATTCGCCTCGCTCAGTCGTGCGATTGAAGTTCATCAGTGTGCCTAATTGCATGTCCGGCTGTTGGTTCATTCAAATTTGATTTTTGAGCTATTCTGAATGTTAAACGTTGAGAATTGGCTCATTAGGTTCGCATATGACCGACTAAAACCCTAATAACTTTAATTTGTTCAAAAAGCTTAGTTTTGGTGGTTTATTTGTCATCTTTGGTTCGGTTTATATTAGGTCACTTTTTCGATCCTTTTGACGTTGTAGTAACCGATTATTTAGCCAACTATTGTCTTGCAGTACCTATAGAGTCTAAACAAACAGTCAGAGAGAGTCAAGAACAGGTCTAAGAAGATCAATCAACATTTTGAAGTATGTGTATGTAATGTGCGTCTGAGGGGCGATTTGAGTGAATTAGACGAATGAGACCGACTCCCCTTCTATTTATACTAGGGCAACATTCAGTCGTGTGACTGAACATAGTCGCACGATTGATTCGTGCGACTGACCTTCAGTCGTACGACTTGCCCATTCGGTCATCTCCAATCGTATAATTGAGGATCATTCGCGAGACTGTCACAGTCGGTCACCTTCAATCTTGCGATTGGGCTCATTTGTACGGTCCATTCGTACGACTGGTCCATACTCATGGTCCAGTCGTGCGAATGGGTTCATTCGTAAAGTCCAATCGTGCGACCGGTCCATATTCATGGTCCAGTCGTGCGAATGGGTCATACTTGTGAAATTTTGCCTTTTTGACCTTGAACACTTAGCCTCTTATAACAGTAGATAAAACATTTAAATCAATTGATCATCTTAGACATGACCAATTTAAGATTTAAAAGCCTTTTGATCACCTCAGACGTGATCCATTTATCCACCTGACCACCTCAGATGTGATCCATTCATCCACCTGATCATCTCAGATATGATCCATTTATCCACCTGATCATCTCTGACTTGATCCATTTATCCACCTGATCATTTAGAGATGATCCATTTATCCACCTGATCATTTCAGAGATGATCCATTTATCCACCTGATCATCTCAGACATGATCTATTTACCTTTTCAAAAACAATTTATTTAAGATTAACGTTAAATTCATTTTGTGACATTCACAGATATGAATAACATAGCGAAGTCCAACACTGAATCACTTTACAAATAACTTGAAAGACTAAACTAAGTAACAAAATAAACATGTTTTTGTGATTTTGTTAGGGTAGGGTAGAGTAGCCTATTAGCATTAACATTATTTCTAAGACAGATTCATATGGAATCAGACAGGCATAAACACAGTTACTTGGAACTTTTTTTATATATGTGAAAAGGAAACTAATATATTTACATATCATAGTTTCTCATTCATCTGAGATTTCTAAGTTCTAACCAGGTATCATGCTTGATCTGATATGTAACACACATTGATTTTGAACATCAGGCGGTGCAGCCACGACGATTGTCAGTATACTTGTCCACTTAAATCCATACACAGACTTTTAACACATATTGGTGATGTATTAGGTTATATTATTTCGACCAACCTTTGTGGATCCCAAGCTTATATGGTATTCAACATTTCTCAGGAGACTATTGAGCGGTCTACGGGTATTTTGACAAGAAGAGACTATTCATAGAGCTTTCAAAGAGAAGCCAAGCCTCAGGTCAGTGCCATCGCACAGCAGAGAGGCGGCAAACAGCAATGAATTCTAGAATATCTAGGTTATGCTTATCCTCTGGTCAGTGCCATCGCACAGCAGAGAAGCACACAACCTATCTTCTTGTTAGAGCATCTTTAAATTTTTCTTTTGCCCATAACGCACCAACAACATAGGTTATCAGCTTGATTGAATTTATTTTCATTTTTCATGCTTTGCTTTTTTGTGGTCATCCGCACACTTTTAGTGGCGTTTATTTGCTCGTCACTCCTTATTGGAAATAACTGATTGTGTTAACCAGAGATAAGATGGGAACCCACAGTCAGTTGAACTGATTAGTTTAAATTGAGTTCACCAATGATCTACTCGTCTATTGTGTTGAATCTACCGACACATAGTATAATGAACTGGCACCTCCCTAGATCGACTTTCTCCATGTAATTACAATTACAAACAAGCGTACTATCATTTTCCCAATTTGTTAGACTTAAAATTCTCTGACTTACAATTTTCTGTGATTTAATTAAACTAAAATTGCAAAAATTGAAAATCTTTTTAGTGATCCAAGTAACTCGACGCCTGTGTACAATCACTTTCCATAGTGTTGAATCACAGTCTTATCTTTGTTGTTTTTGCCTTTTAGCTTATCTGCCCTTCCCTTTTTTTATGTAACTAAATACTGAAAGTAACTAATCTCCCCCTAAAAATCTAAAACAAAAAATCTTTTTACGTTTTTTGATTTTATAAGACAAGGAAATTAAAACAAATAAAAATAAAATAAAAAATGAAAAACTAAACAAGTGTCGGACTAAGCATTTGTGTCTTCTGAAAGGATGTCATTTTTCTTTTTCATGTCGTTAACCTCTAACAAATAGAAAAATCTGGGTTTATCAAACGGTTTGGTGTAGAGGTTGGCGCGTTGAAAGTCCGTGTTTATCTTAACCACATCAATTAATAGTTTTTCATAGCAATCGCGTATGAAATGATACTTTATGCCGATGTGTTTTGTTTTGGGTGTTGAACAAGATTTTAGTTACAGCTATGGCTGCAGAGTTATCAACATATATAGGGGTGTTAGAAAATTGCAAACCGTAGTTCCGCATTTGCTATTAGATCCAGATGATCTGAGAGCAGCAACTTGCAGCAGCAACGTATTTAGCTTAACAGGTTGATAAGGCAACCGAGGTCTGCTTCTTGCATTGCCAGGTGACTAAACGCCTTCCAAAGAACTGACACCCTGCTGATTTTGACTTGAAGTTCATCTTGCAGCCGTCGTAGTCTGAATCACTATACGCAGTTAGCTCAAAGTCATCATCATGAGGATACCACAACCCCAGTGTTGGAGTACCCTTTAGACAACAAAAATTCCTTTTCACCCCTATAAGATTATTTACTTTCGGTATGGATTGATATCTTGAGCACAAACATGTGACGTACATGATATCTGGACGTGAGGCCGTGAGATACATAAGAGATCCGATCATCCCACGATACATAGTGGCATCCACTAAATCCCCATTCTCCTCAGGTGCCACATCATGATTTGTGGCGAGTGGGGTACGGGCAACAGTGACATTTTCCATATCAAATCGACTATGAATGTCTCCGACATACTTAGTCTGATGCAGAAAAATACCGGTAGGTGTTTGATCCACCTGTAGTCCCTGGAAGAACTTCATTTCTCCCATGGCACTCATTTCAAATTCTGCCTTCATCATAGATTCGAATTCTTTGCATAGATCTTCGTTTCGTGAACCGAAGATAATGTCATCCACATATATTTGTACCATTAGTAAATCTCCGTCTCTCTCTTTGATGAACAACGTGCAGTCAATCACACCCCTGCAAAACCCGTGTTTCAGCAGGTGGGTGGAGAGCTTTTCATACCAAGCTCGAGGAGCCTGATGTAGCCCGTACAGAGCCTTGTCCAACTTGTAGACCCTGTCCCGATGATAAGGATCCTCGAATCCTTCGGGTTGACTGACGTAGACTTCTTCATGGATTTCCCATGAAGGAATGAACTCTTTACATCTAGTTGATAGACTTTGATCTTCATGTATGATGCATAGGCTAGGAAGATACGGATTGCTTCCATTCTAGCCAGGGTGCAAACACTTTATTATAGTCGACTCCCTCGACTTGTCTGAAGCCTTAAACAACCAAACGTGCCTTGTTTCTGATAACAACACCTTGGTCATCCTTCTTGCAGCGTAGCACCCATTTTGTGCCAATCACTTTTACTCCTTTGGGCCTGCCAACGAGTGTCCACACTCCAAGCTTCTTGAACTGTAGCATCTCTTCTTGCATAGCATTGACCCAGGCCTCATCCTTCAAGGCGTCGCTTACGTATTTGGGCTCGACTTGAGAAACAAAACATTTGTAAGCCCTGTCATCACGTAGCCCTTTTCCATAATTGTAGCATAATCAGTAGAATATAACTGATTTCTCGTCTGCACGCCAGAGTGAAGATCCCCAATGATAGCCTCCGGGGGATGATTCACACTGATCCTAGTCATAGGTGTCGTAGGAACGACAACTTTAGTATCTAGATTTGTGACGGTAGGTTCAGTATCTGGATTTCCTGATGCATGTTTAGCAGCTGATGAGCTTCCTTCTTGATTAACATTATGCTCAACGCCTGTCTCAGCTGCTTCTTCATCATCTGATGACTCATCACTTTCGTCCTGAGCAGCTGTTGAAGATCCCGAAGCACCACTGGCCGGTATCCAGATTCGATGTATTTAGGACATCATACATCATCTGAGCAGTAATCTCTTCATCTGAATTATCTGAGGAAGGTTGAATGATTTGAAAAGCCATCGTAGTCGAAGAATGATGACGGACCTTTTCCAGCAGGGGGATGGTGAATCGTTGCACATCGACGTTGCACCATACTTCTACCTGACCTGTTGATTTGTTATAACTCGTTTGTCTGGTATGTTGTATCCCAGAAAGATCCCCTGATCTGCTTTTTCGTTGAACTTGCCCTCCAGAGTTTTCTTCAGTAATGTGCATGGGCTCCAATGGTTCCAGATACTCCAGAGTAGGTTAGCGTTCTGAAGCAACTTATAGCACGTCTTTCCATGCCGCTTGACTACTATACATGATTAAGCGTGTAGCAAGCATTGGCACAGCTTCATTCCAGAACTGTACTGGCAGTTTTGAATCTGTCAACATAGTCCTTGCTGTCTCGTCAAGCTCCTATTCTTCTGTTCAGCAACACCATTCATCTATGGCGTGTATGTAAGGTGAACTGGTGAACAATTCCCTTTTCCTTACAGAAAGCATCCATCCACTGATTCTTGAATTCAGTTCCATTGTCTGAACGAACCTTCCTAACCATCAGATTGTAGAGAGACTCCAGTGTTGTGACGAGCACCTTGAATGACTCAAAGGTTTCTAACTTAGCTTTCAGAAACATCACCCAGGAGAAAACATAGTATCATCCGTGACTACAAAGCGTACCCGTCTCCCGCGATACTCTTCATGCTGACAGGACCGAATAGATCCATATGCAGTAGCTCCAGTGGCATCTCGATAGAAGTACATGCTTGGTCTTGTGAGACTTCCTGGTCTGCTCCCTTCTTGCACGAGACACAAAAATCAGGAAGTTTGAAGTTCTTTACAGTGACTCCCTCAACTAAGTTGTTATGAATCAGATGATTCATCTCCTTTGATTTATGTGTCCCATTCTCCTGTGCCATGAGATGGACTCCTTCTCTGTTGCTTTTGATAAAAAGCACGAACAGTCGACTCAGTAGTAGAAGCATTTGACATGTCCAAGACGTACAAGTCGTTGTACCTTGATGCTGACATTAAGAGCTGCTCCTCAAGAATCTCCATCTCCTCTAAAGAGGTAACTTTCCGATTGTCAAACTCACTTTGAAGCCCTTGTCACATATCTGAGAAACTGAAAGCAAATTGTTTACTAATTGTTGAACATAATTCATTTTATCAAACTTTACCTGTCCATTACCTACTTCTCCTGGTGCGGTAAAGTATCCTCCTTTTTTTCCAGCAAAAAAACGTGTCCCCCTCTAATTTGTTTAACGTTGAAAGGAGAGACTGATTTCCCGTCATGTGCCTGGATGCTCCGCTATCTACTGTTCATGTGTTGGTAGAATCACTATAGCGGACAACCTGCACATAATAGAAAATAATTAGTTAAGGAGGGGGACCCAAGCCTTGACTGGCTTGGGTTTTCCCTGAGGCATCACACATCACAAACTCACCCACTGACCTTTAGCAGTTAGAGAGACCTCATCCTTCAGCTTATCAACACTATCAGACACATCAGACGTTTTAGCTTTCCATAGACCATCCTTGTGTAAGGATTGTTTGTGGTAAACCGATACTGATTTACTGTTGAACTTTAGTTTGTTTTCAAAAACAGGTTTAACCTCAGGCATCATAGACTTGCCAGTGACTTGTCGGTGTTGTCTATGGTGTGGGGAGGGTAAAAGACCTAGCAGGTGTTTTAGACCTAACAGGAGTTTTAGATCTATGTTTTGAAGAAAACTATTTAACATCTTGATCTAGTTCAACTTTAATCCTAGGTGTCTGATAGCGAGACAGTTTGAAGAGATGTGACCTCTTTGTCCACAAGTATAGCATGATCTCCTCTCAACAGGACTAGAGGTCTTTGTGGGGTGGGGAGCACACTTCAGGTATGGGCTTTTTGGTCTCAACCTTTTGATTTTTCACATTCTTTGATAATTTACTGTTTGACATTATGATTACTTTGTCTTTTAAGATGATTGTTCATCTGCTTAACCGTTTAGACTGAGTGGGTTTTGAAATCTTAGGTTGTGTGACAGCAGATCTTGAACCCAACCAGAGATGCTTGAACATTCTCTTCCACCCAGTTCTCAATGATGGTTTTATCCCTTGTGCCTGAAGTTGATGTGTTCTGATCAGCAACCGGAGGAGCAGGTTTAACTATATGTCCAGATCACTACCAGAGGATAGTCATCACATGGTCCTTGATGGGATTATTATTAACAGGTCTTTATTTGGTGTTCAGTAGGATCTCATATGGTGGAGGCACAACTTTATAACCCGCCTTCCTCATTGTTTCTTTCTTTAACAAGTTTTTTTAAGATGTGAGAGGAACTAGCTAAACTATGTAGTTTTTGCTTTAAGGTTCATTTTCATTCAACTTGTAAAACACTCTATCCTTTTTAGTTTCCTAAATTGTTTTTAAGTAAAACTTTATGTCATTTTCCTGGTTGAAAGCAGCAACTTTAGGTCTCTTTTATTATTTTCTTAGCAAGTCAATTTTCTCCTTAAAACTGCTTCATTTAGCTTTAATATACGATTTCTTCAGTGCACGATTTTAAGTCATTTACTAAGTTATCATTATGTTCTAATAACCTAGCAAATTCAGATCAATGCTTTCCCTAAACTTATCACATTCAACACATGCATGTTTATTAAAGAGGTCGTCTTTCGTTCTACCTGTCCAGATGTAGAGTGCCAGCCATGAAAGCAGCCTGGGTTCCTGTGTGCTGCAGATTCAGCATTTGTTCATCCTCTACTAGTTGATCCACAGCAGCCAAAGTCTCATCCATATCAGTGGTATGAACCTCAACTGAGTTCTCCCCCTCACTCCGCTGAGTCTTCGTTCAGATCATCAACCAATGCAATGTTAGCCTCACACCATCAGATAGAAACGAAGGACCAGTCTTGTCCTTCATCACCCTGTGCTACCATTGCTTTGGAGTCATTGCTGGTTGACGTTGACTTTGGAGTCTTGTCTTTATCCTGCCTGTTAAATGATGAAACAGATTGCCATTTCCTGTCTTTTGGGTTCGACACACTCTCGCTTGAAATGGCCTTTTTCACGCGAGTTGAAACAGGTGTCTTTAGACTTGTAGAATCCAAACGTTATATCCTTTGTAGCCACCAGGTTCTGTCCCGTCTATTTACGAACTTCTTTGCTCTACGCACAACACTAGCGAGAGCCCACATTATATCCATCCGTTTCAAGCTCCGTTTCATCAACTGTTCATCTTCATCATCTAGATGGCAATTTCCAATCTTTCCTGCAACTAACCCATCATAAGAATGTACCACAGCAGCTAGTAGATCCATATGCTCCTTAGCAACTTCAACAGTTACGTTGCTCAAATTCTCCGTATTTAACTTCGTCGATTGAATTTCTGGAGCTTTGAATTGAACACTTGATGATCCACCCGATTCACAGCTTGAAGAAGTACTTGGAATGCTTGCAGATGTGTTAGACATGAAAACCATCTGTAAAGGTGCACTCGAAGACGCTGTAGTAGGAGTCAAATTGTAGAGAGAAGATTCTGATTGTAGTTACCCTTCTTAGACTTGTACTTATTCGAACCTCTTCCTCCCTCAACTTCAGAATAAAGTCATTTATGTCCAAAGTCTCCAACACAGCATTAAATCTCAAAGTGGAAACAAATGAATCCCACTTATCAGGTAACCCATCGGCTAAACTGCCACCTTGTCTTCCATGGACGTTTTAACCCCATGAGTGTGCAGTTCACTCATCAAAATGATAGAAGCAGTCAATTACATCATCAAACTTTCATTCCCAATAGAGAAAGTTATAAATTCTTTCTTCAATGCTTTCGTCTTCAGAGACTTAAGTGTTGCATTTCCTTCATGTCACTTCTCAAGAGCCTCCATAACTTTTTGCACTGCTTGTCTTCTGGGAACTGATGGAAGATGTCTTTAGGAATGGACTGTGTCAAAAAGCATAGGCCTTCTTCTCAGCATTGTGCAGTCTTTTGTGCCTCAGTCAAACCACTTAGTGTCAGTGGAACACCATCAGCTCCAACGGGCAAAGTGTAGCCAGTCTCAATAGTGTCCAGAGGTTGTGTCTACTCCGTTCAGATGAATCTCAACACTTTGCTTCCATTGAGGATAATCGTCAAGAGACAGAAGCTTTGGTGTTTGGTATGATTCCCGATCTCATTCTCCAAGAGCAATAGATTCTGGAATGGAGTCCTTCCCTGCTGAGAGTGCAAAGTTCTGGTGTCCATAGTGAATTAGTCTTAAACTTGAAAACCAACTGGTTATACGACTGGGGATGCGACTGGGGTACGACTGAGACACAACTAGGTGATTGAGCTTAGTCGTGCGACTGAGCAGACGACTAGGATAGTGGTACGAGTGAACAAACCGACAGGGCCAATCGTGCGATTGAGCAAGCGACTGGGCCAATCGTGCGATTGAGCAAAGCGAAAGGAGTTCAGTCATGCGATTGAGTTAATCGTGCGACTGAGACTGCTGACTTCAAATTTTTCAGACTTTTCACGCAATTCGACCAAAAACACATGTTTGAAAACTCTAGTAGGCTGAAACTCGAAAAAGATTAACTTTTGAACACATGCACTCGTAAAAACTGGATTTTTATGCAGACAGAACGAATCTTTTGACTAAAAACGTTGACTTTTTGCAGAAAAACTCGATTGAATCCACGAAGAATCAAGGGCCAAAGCTCTGATACCACTTGTTAGGACCGTGTACGGACGGATTACTAACTGATTCAACGTGAAACCAGATCAAATAGTGTGGAATCCTATTTGATTGGCGATCCAATCAGGGAGAACGTTCCGATCAAAACTAACGATGAGAATACGTTAAGAATTGATTAGAATCGATCAGAAACGTTCTATGAAGTTGGAAGGGACGACAAACAGGAACGGCTAGGGTTGATATTCTCGAAGTGTTACATTTTTCCATGAATAAGTGGTATTTATAGGTTACAGCTCTCATTCGTATGACTGGGCCATGCGTATGGCTCAGTCGTGCGACTGAGTCGTACGACTGATTCATCGTACGACTGAGTGAGTCTTATGACTTAATCATGTGATTGACTCATCACCTAGTTCAGGCGTGCGACTTGTCGCATGGTCCAGTCGTGCGACTAAATCGTGATACTTAGTTAAACATATTCTTGAACCTTTAATGATACAGAACTATGTCTAACAACTGTAAACCTATAATGCATGTTCATATAAATGTGTAACAATAAATCATATTAATAGATAACATTCAACAACAACAAACATTCAAAGAAGAGTTTTCATTTCATATATCAAACATTACATAAGTGTTACAAAATGAAAGTCAATTATATTTAAGCTCACTAGAACTAGAACTAGGGACATGTGTACCAACAAAAGTGAAAGCATAAATGTTGACATTATTCCAACTTCTAAATTACATCATCTGATACAGATGATAAGTATAATCATTCATTGAAGTTGTGGTTGCAATCAAGAAACTATCCAAGAAAAAGATTGAATATACTGCAAGGAACTTCTTGAGGAACTTAGTTGGAAGTTTTTAAGACATGAGAAGCAAAATAACAGAATGATAGTGCTTGATACAGATAACCCTCAATATCTGGAGATCACTAAAAGAACAAGAATTTTGAAACCTCAATAGATATAATCTATGGAGTAGTGAAGAGAACTCATGAGAAGAGGAAAGAGTTGATGGAGATGTTCCAGAGAATGAACAACAAGCTTATAATGTTTCAGTTGATCAGAAACAACTATAGAACAAAGATAGATCTGTTGGATATATTGTGAGAGATGTTTTGCAAACAGGACAATCAATTTCTGTATTGCTCAATGCAATGATTGTTCCTGATAAAACAAATAAGTAAATATAATAGCTTGGAAGTATGATGAAGTTTTTTATGAATTTTTATAAAGAGAGTGAATGCTATATGTGATGGTTATCATTTTGATTCAAGCATTATTGCTCTTCCTGTTTAAGATCTAAAGGAGTACGTAATTACCTTTGATTAATCCAACAAAGACACATCGAGCAGAAAATTTTGTAAAACATGTAGATCTAGGCATTTCAAGGATGGCATCTTTTCTTCAAACAAGTTGTGATCAAGTAGATAAGGAATACTTTAAGAATTTAAGAAAAGAAAGAAAGGAGCTTCCAGTTCAGCAGAAGGTGAAAGTTTTTTGGAAACATTCAGTGATAAGTATTATGATAAACTAATTAATCCTGAATTAAAAGTGATAGATGACACTCAAACATCAAACCATTTTGAGATGGTTTTATCATGCTGATTCTTTCAATTGATGTTAGTAAGAAACTTAGACGATTTGGATAAAGATATGATATGCTTCTTTGGAGTGTTTGAACTTAAACTCCTACATCCAAGTTATATCTCCATTTTGTCAAATCAAAAGTTTGATCGAGTGCCGTCTTGTGACATCCGGTAATTTTTCGTTACCAAACTCCGCTAGTTCCGTTAAGTCTTGCATCATGTGTCATGAGCACACTAGTTGTCGTTGAACGTTGGTGGCCTAATAATAATAATCAATTATAAACAATCATAATCTAATTAATAATGTTGTTTATTGGTTGTGATTATGTGATTTATGAGTTTATGGATTTTAAATATTTTTTGTAAATTTACGCGATAAGTGACAACGTGTTATATATATATATTTAATGTGTTGTGTGACTTGTGGTAAATGTTTAGGATTATGATTATTGATTAATAAACTTGTGTTTATAGTTAAAAAATTATTAAAAGTGTTAGAAAGATTGGTTTTATAAAATACAAGTAAAAGGGTTTATCTTGTAAATATCATTAAACTAAACTTACAAAAATGCAACCCTAAACCGCTCCCAAACCTCATTCAGACGCAAACCCCTTCCACACACCTCACCTGCGAATTCAAGTCTCTAATCACATAAACATTCGGATTTTGGGTGATTCAAAGGATTACAAGGTGTTTACAAGTCCAATTATGATTCCCACTCATCTAAAGGTTAGTATTCTGTTGTATTGTGATTTTTCGGTTCTTGAGGAACCCTAATTCGTAATGTTGATGAATGTGAAATTGATGATGATTCCATGTTAGTTTTTGTATTGAAGCTAGTTTAGGTGTTAATTGCAAGTATTGATATGGATTTGATGTTCTAGACCATATTAGGTCAAAACTAGAAACTTTCATTTAGGCAACTAATGAAATTGATGTTGTTTGATGATTGTATGATGTTAATTAGATGATATGGAGGCTAGGTTACATTGATCGTGCAAGAAATTGGAAGAATTGATGTGTTGTTCATAGGTTACTAATATAGTAACTTTATTTTGCTTAGAATGTTGAATTGTCGACGAATTGAGTTATGGATGTGTTTATGATGATGATTAGATGTTAGATTGTTGTTATGAACATTGCGAATTCAAGAATACATGTTATAGTTCATAAATTACTAAAGATAGTAACTTTTTTATATGAAATTGATGAATCATGTTAACTAGGTGTCGTAGATGATGTCTTGGTATGTTATGAACTTGATTAGGTATGAAATGATGAAACTGTGGTTGATTGGATGCTAGATCACTTTGGATATACTTTCCCAAAAGGGAAACTTTATTTTTGATGAACTTTGGATATGATGATTTGGACATGTTCTTGATGTTAGGATCATGCTACACTGTTTATTGAGGATGTCTAATGTGATAGAATGTGTTGATTGAGTTGTATGGATGCTTGGTTGATCATATACGGTGTATAGATTTTGGTGATCATGTATGATGATGAATTATGATAGTGATTAGGGAATCTGTTGGGACTGTAATTGATCATTGCTGGTATGTTGGATGGAATGAAATGGTTAATAAATGTGATTATGATATTGGTGGTATGATGATCTAAGTAGTACATATGGATAATGTAGTGTCACATGTGATCCATTTGTATGTTAACCATGTATGATATATGATTATGCTTTCTTAAATGAATTATCACCCATAATGTCACCAACGGGGTCAAACGGGTCAACTGGGTCAAACGTGTCTGTTTTTTCTGAAACCTTGAGTCCTTGGTTTGTAGAGTACTTAGGGTTCCATTATGTTCTCTTATACATGTACTTATGTACTTGCATGTTCTAGGTAACCTCGGAAGGTTGTCTTTCCACTTGTTCTTTTCAAGTTAAACCCTAAGTATCCTTTACACGTATTAGGTGAGTTCATGCCCCACTCTTTTACATAGTCTCTTTGGGGGAGATAGCATACTGATAATCTCAAACGCTTTATATATTTAAGGTGGTATATTATTATATGGTGTGTTTACAATGGAAAAGTCCTCACACTTTTGAATGTTAATATTGACTAGCAGGGAAATTTGGGTAGTACTACTGGGTCTGACGAGCCCCACCTGTGTGACTCAAGGTCAAACGGGTGCAATTTTGTCTAATGCACTTTGTCACGACCTGGTAAGTCATGGCAGAAGGCAAAACTTATCACAGTCAGCTTCAATTGTGAAATCACTATGATTAATTTACTGTTAATAGATTAGCTATCTGTTACAATACACACTTCTTATATATATTACAACTGTTAATGATTTATATTTGAAATGCAAACTCTTGAACTCACCAACATTGTATTGGCTTGTTTAGTATGCCATTCTCAGGTTAAGGTTGCCAGTTGCCTAGGAGCATGCACCCGTCAGCATTATTAAGTTATCAGCATTGTTTAAAAATATCATTTTGGAATATGTTTATTTAAAGGTTTATTCTTGGTTATTTGCATTATGGTCGGGCGCGTATGTTTTGTGCATTTTCTTTACATGTTACTTGATTGGGTTTTTTGACATTGTTTAAAATATCATATTTAAACGCTTCCGCAATATTTCAAGTTAAACTTGATTTGTTTATTAGCTCATATAGAGTCGTTTGAGTAACTAATGACTGAGATCCTGGTTTGTCACGCGCCTCGCGGTAAAAACCCCGCACGCAGATTTTGAGGGTGTGACAGATTGGTATCAGAGCTATTGGTTATAGGGAACTAGGTTGCATACACACTAGACTATAACTGCATACAGTTAGTTAGTTACTTGTTCCTTATTCCTCTACTATACTCATTGGCATACACATCGCATTCTCTGCAGCATGGCATCATCATCGAGAGCTCCGGTTAAGCGACCAGTATCACCTACATGTTCTTAGTCCCCACCTCCCTCACCTGTACCTGATAATGGACCTGACTGGCCCCGTCTAGCCTATCCTCGAGGAGTAATTGATTGGGATCAACCTTTTGCCTTGATGGAGCGTGACCCCTAATGAGACTGGAGCTTCTACCCCAAGTTTGTAGACCATATAATATATAGGGAGCGCGTACCAGTTTCGAGGCCCAGAACTAGGAACACCGCTGAGCAGCCAACATCTTCTCTTTGATGGACGGTGCAGTCCAACGAATAGGTGATTGCTGCACTGGATACTGAGCAGCAACGTGTCAAGCAACTCAGAAGCGATAATTGTACACCGCAACACGAGGTGTACAAACTACGACATCGATTGGATGCACTCGAGGAGCGACACGGGAAGACCCTAAATCGGTGTTACCTTATGGAAGACGGTATAATAGCACTTAGAGGACGCGTAAGTGCTCGGGAACTGCGGGATGCAACAGCCAATAACAGACTTGCTACCTTAGAAGCCTAACTGGCAGCGCTTCAGATCGCTATAGCTCCTGCTCTGGCAGAGGACCGTGAGGATGAGGATCCTGAGGAAGCCCCTGAGGAGGAGGAGGAACCCGAGGAGGAGGAACCCGAGAAGGGAGAACCGAGGAGGAGGAACCGGAGAGGATGGATGATGACAGCGATGGGTCAGGTGTTGTCGATTGGTTTTCTTTATATGACTTAGACTATGTAGTGTTTCCCTCTTTTGAAACCTACGTGGGAAGGGTTGTTTCCCAATCCGAACGACAAACTTAAATTTTGACATTGGTGAATACTTTGTTATTCATTACAATTTATTTATCTTGGTCATTTTGTTATGAATGTTATGGTTGTAATGATTCTTATTTCTATTGTTTACTATACTTCAATGAGATAAATGTGTTTGATGTTACTCATTATTGTATTTGTGAATGTAAAGTGAAAAATGGACGCCCGTGGACTTGGACATGGACGTTGATGTGGGCGTGGGCGCGGACGTGGACGTGGACATGGCGCCGGAGACCATGGCGGTGGTGCCATAAACATGACTCTTGCTAAGTTAGCTTCCTTAATAAATGAACATGCTCAGGCAGCAGTTGCTGCTGCCCAGCCGGGATAGCCAGCAGGTAAATGACAACGGGAAGTTAATCCAATATCCTGGTTAAACGTATAGGATATCTGACCAATGTTTGTTTGTTAAAACAGGACCACCAGTGTGTACCTATAAGTCCTTTAGGGACTGCAAACCGCATACCTACAACGGGACTGAAGGGGCTATAGGACTGGTGTGATAGTTTGAGAAGATAGAGTCTGTCTTCTCCAAATGCAACTGCCTCTTGTTGATCAGGTGAAGTATGCCGCTGCAACCCTGGAAGGTGCGGCTCTTTCCTGGTGGAACGCGCAGGTTCAAACACTGGGCCAAGCTATGGATAATGAGCTTCCTTAGGCTGAATTCAAGGAAAGATGACTGAGGAGTATTGTCCTCGTAATGAAGAACATAAGCTGGAGATGGAGTTCTGGCAAATCAAGATGCACAGCTCGGAAATAGAGGCCTACACCACCCTGACCCACGAACTCGCCACTTTATGCCGGGGGATGTGAAAGAAATGCATAAGAGGGTCAAGCACTACATCCGGGGATTAGTACCTGAAATTCAAAGCATGGTGACTACTTCCAACCCTGTTATGATTCAAAAAGCCATCCGGTTAGCTCATAAGCTAACTGATCAAGCGGTGGAACATGGACGTCTACCAAAGCGGGGCGTTGTGGTGAGCGTTCCCAACAATAAGAGAAATGGGATGGTCCCAGCAACAAAGCATCATCTTACAGTAGTCAACCTCATCCCAACAGCAACAACCAATTCAGAAACAACAGAGGTTTGACAATAATCAAAGCTTCAATCTGGTGATCCCAAAAAATCAAGGACTAGTGGTATGGCGGTAAACACCCCAAGTGCAACCGGTGCAATTACCATCATGTGGGAAGGTGTGATTCCTTCAAATGCCAGCACTGCGGGAAGATGGGACACACAGCCAAAGACTTTCATGGTGAACTTTTGAGGAAGCCACAACAAACTTAAGAGACTCCTAAAGGTTGCTTCGAATATGGGAAGGAAGGGCATTACAAGCGCAACTGCCCAGAACTGAGGAAGAATAGGAATGGCAATAATAATAATGGCCATAACAACAACAACAATGGCAACAACAACAATAACGTTAATGGCACAGTAATGGTGGCAACAACAACAATGGAGCTAAGGGAAGAGCCTTCGTCATGGTTCAGGTGAGGCTCTAGACGACCCTATGACTTTTACTGGTACATTTCTGTTAATGGATGTTTTGTTACAGTACTATTCAATACTGGATCCAATAAAAGTTTCGTGTCCTTAAAATTCTGTAGTGTTTTAATTGATACGCCCTCAGCCTTAGAATCTACATACACCATAGAATTAGCCGACGGCAAACAGATTCATGTAACACATATCCTTAGAGATTGCAAGATAGAGCTTGCTGGTCATACTTTCGCTATAGATCTTATGCATGTTATGCTGGGGAGTTTTGACGTAGTGTATGCATGGATTGGCTCTCTAATAAGCAAGCGGAAGTCATATGCCACGAGAAAATCATACGGATTCCTATTGTGATGAAATTCTTACGGTAAGAGGTGATAGGAGTGGTGCGGTGATAGGCATCATCTCGTACATGAAGCACAAAAGTTATCGAGAAAAGGTCATTTAGCCATATTGGCACTCTTCATCGATAAGCATCCGGACGAAAGGAAAATGGAGGACATTCCCGTAGTACGTGACTTTCCAGAGGTGTTTCCAGAGGATCTTCCTGGACTACCACCTCACCGTCAAGTGGAATTCCAGATTGAGTTGACTCCTGGCGCAGCCCTGATTGCTAGGGCACCTTATCGATTAGCACCGAACGAACTACAGGAGTTGTCATCACAACTTTAGGAGCTTTAGATAAGGGCTTTATTCGACCTAGCACCTCACCTTGGGGAGCCCCTGTCCTTTTTTTAAGAAAAAGGATGGCATATTCAAATGTGCATCGACTATAGGGAGTTGAACAAGGTCATAGTAAAGAACCGGTATCCCTTACCTCGTATGATGATCTGTTCGATCAACTTCAGGGATCCAGTTACTATTCTAAGAACGATTAAGGACGGGGTATCATCAGTTACGAGTTCATGAGGAAGACATCTAGAAAACCGCTTTCAGGACTCGTTACTGATATTACGAATTCTTGGTCATGCCCTTTGGTTTAATTAATGCACCCGCTATGTTCATGGACCTCATGAACCGCGTGTAAAAAACCCTATCTCGATCATTTTGTTATTGTTTTTATCGATGACATACTCATATATTCTAAGACCAAGGAGGATCATGAAGAACACATACGATTGATCTTAGAACTGCTGAAGAATGAGCAATTATACGCCAAATTCTCTTAGTGTGACTTTTGGATATGAGAGGTGCAATTCCTAGGTCATATGTTAATGAGAAGAGGATACATGTTGATCCTGCCAAAGTTGAGGCAATCAAGAATTGGGATGTACCCCAAACGCCAAGCGAGATAAGCAATTCCTTAGGTTAGCAGGATATTATCTATGATTCATAGAGGGATTCTCTAAGATCGCACAACCTCTCATAGCATTAACTCATAAGGGAATGGCATACAAATGGGGTGAGAGCCAAGAATTGGCTTTCAACTGTTAAAACAGAAACTTTGTAGTGCAGCGATATTGGCACAGTCGGAGCGAACGGATGATTTCATGGTGTATTGTGACGCATCCATTTAGGGACTGGGTTGTGTCTTGATGCAGCGAGATAAGGTGATAGCCTACACCTTGAGACAACTAAAGGTTCACGAGAAGAACTATACCACCATGACTTAGAATTGGGTGCGGTGGTTTTTGCCTTAAAGATTTGGATATATTACTTGTACGGTACCAAGTGCACTATCTACACCGATTACAAGAGCCTTCAACACATCTTTGAGCAAAAGGAGTTGAATATGAGGCAACAATGTTGGGTGGAGCTACTGAATGATTATGATTGCGCTATCAAGTATCATCAGGAAAGGCGAACGTGGTTGCCGATGCCTTAAGTCAGAAAGAAATAGCTAAACCCAGACGGGTGCGAGCCATATAGCTTACAATCAGTACCCACTGCCTGAACAAGTTAAGGAAGCTTAAGTAGAAGCCTTAAAAGCAGAACATGTCGGGTCTGAGTCATTACGAGGGATGGATAAACAACTACAGGTGAAAGAGGATGGAATTCATTATTTCATAGATAGACTTTTGGGTGCCTGTCTATTGAAATCTAAGGGATTTAGTTATGAGTGAGGCACATAAATCTAAGTATTCTATACATCCTGGATCTGACAAGATGTATCATGACCTAAAGGCGCACTACTGGTGGCCTAACATGAACGCAGATGTAGCTACGTATGTGGGCAAGTGTTTGACCTGCTCAAAGGTAAAGGTGGAATACCAAAAAACCATCCGGACTTTTACAACAACCCGAGTTACCAATACGGATATGGGAACAAATCTCCATGGATTTTATTACTAAGTTACCCCAGACTAATACTGGTTGTGACACGATATGGGTTATCGTGGAATGGTTGACAAAGTCTGCTCACTTCCTTGCAATTAAGGAAACTAACAAGATAAGAAATTAACCCGACTATACCTTAAGGAGTTCGTTTCGAGACACGGTGTACTGACCTCAATTATTCTGACCGCGATGCTCGTTTCACGTCACACTTCTAGCAATCACTGTAGAAATCTCTGGGTACACGATTGGATATGAGTACTGCTTATCATCCACAGACTGACGGCCAGAGTGAGTGTACTATACAGATGTTAAAGGATATTCTACGTGCCTGTATGATTGATTTCAGGAATAACTAGGAAGTCACCTGCCATTGGTGGAACTTTCTTATAACAACAGTTATCACACTAGTATACAGGCAGCACCTTTCGACGCTTTGTATGGGAGAAAATGTCAATCACCAGTTTGCTGGGCGAAAATTGGTGATAGTCAGCTAACGGGTCCGAGTTAATACATGAGACTACTGAGAAGATTGTGCAGATACGGAACCGTATAGCTGTAGCACTAGGCAGACAGAAAAGCTATGCTGACAAGCGACGGAAACCCTTAGAGTTTCAGATTGGTGACAAGGTTTATTGAAGGTCTAACCATGGAAGGGCGTAGTTCGGTTTGGCAAGCGGGGAAAGCTAAATCCGAGATACGTTGGACCATTTAAGATAGTGGAAAGAATAGGTCCAGTGGCCTATCGATTAGCTCTACCTGATTCACTAAGTGGAATCCATGATGTATTTCACGTTTCGAATCTAAAGAAGTGTTTAACTGATGAAACAATGGTCGTACCGCTAGAGGAAGTTCAAGTGGATGAACAATTACGCTTTATTGAAGAACAAGTCGAGGTGATGGACCGTGAGGTGAAAACACTTAAGCAAAGCAAGATACCCATAGTCAAAGTTCGTTGGAACTCGTGACGTGGACCAGAATTCACATGGGAACGTGAAGATCAAATGAAGCTTAAGTTTCCTCAACTATTGGACAAGACAATGCCTGCAGACGAAGGCATGATTTAAATTTCGGGACAAAAATTTCTTTCAACATGGGAATGATGTGACAACTCATCCAAAACTCACTCGATTTTGATTTTGTGTGCCAATACAGTAGACCAGTGACGGAACACTCACCATGTAACATAATTTTCGGACGAAAATTCTTTCAACATGGGGATAATGTGACATCCGGTAATTTTTCGTTACCAAACGCCGTTAGTTCCGTTAAGTCTTACATACATGTGTCGTAAGCACACACTAGTTGTCGTTGAATGTTGGTGACCTAATAATAATAATCAATGATAACAATGATAATCTAATTAATAATATTGATTATTGATTGTGATTGTGTGATTTATGAGTTTATAGATTTTAAATATTTATTTTGTAAATTTTATATGATAACATGATAACGTGTTATATATATATTTTCTTGTGTTTGTGACTTGTGATAGATGTTAGGATTACGATTATTGATTAATAATACTTGTGTTTTATAGCTAAAAATTATTTTAAAGTGTTAGAAAGATTGGTTTTTATAAAATACAAGTAAAAGGGTTTTCTTGTAAATTATCATTAAACTAAACTTACCAAAAATGCAACCCTAAACCCCTCCCAAACCTCATTCGGCTGCAAACCCCTTCCACACACCCTCACCTTGCGAATTCAAGTCTCTAATCACATAAACATTCGGAGTTTGGGTGATTCAAAGGATTACAAGTTGTTTACAAGTCCAATTGTTGATTCCTACTCATCTAAAGGTTAGTATGTGTTGTATGAGATTTTAGGTTCTTGAGGAACCCTAGTTCGTAAATGTTAATGATAATGTGAAATTGATGATGATTCCATGTTAGTATTGTTGTTTTGATGCTAGTTTGGGTGTTAATTGCAAGTATTGATATGGATTTGAAGTTATAGACCAAATTAGGTCAAAACTAGAAACTTTGATTTGGGGAACTTTTAGGATTGATGAAATTGATGTTGTTTGATGATTGTATGATGTTAATTAGATGATATAGATGATAGGTTGCATTGATTGTGCAAGAAATTGATGAATTTGATGTGTTGTTCATAGGTTACTAATAATAGTAACTTTATTTTGCTTAGAATGTTGAATTGTTAATGAATTGATGTTATGGATGTGTTTATGATGATGATTAGATGTTAGATTGTTGTTATGAACATTGGGGAATTCAAGAATACATGTTATAGTTCATACATTACTAAAAATAGTAACCTTTTTTATATGAAATTGATGAATCATGTTATTAGATGTTATAGATCATGTCTAGGTATGTTATGAATTTGATTAGGTATGAAATTGATGAAATTGTGGTTGATTTGGTTGCTAGATCACTTTGGTTATTACTTTCCTAAAAGGGAAACTTTATTTTTGGTAAACTTTGGATATGATGATTTGGACATGTTCTTGATGTTAGGATCATGCTAGAGTGTTATTGAGGATGTCTAATGTAATAGAATATGTTGATTGAGTTGTATGGATGCTTGGTTGATCATATATAGTGTATAGATTTTGGTGATAATGTATGATGATGAATTATGATTAGTGATTAGGGAATCATGTTTGGGACTGAAAATTGATCATTGCTGTGTATGTTGGATGGAATGAAATTAGTTAATGAATGTGGTTATGATATTTGGTGGTATGGTGATCTAAGTAGTACATATGGATAATGTAGTGTCACATGTGATCCATTTGTATGTTAACCATGTATGATGTATGATTATTCTTGCTTAAATGAATTATCACCCATAATGTCACCAACGGGTCAAACGGGTCAACTGGGTCAAACGTGTCTATTTTTCTGAAACCTTGAGTCTTTGCTTTGTAGAGTACTTAGGGTTCTATTATGTTCTCTGTATACATGTACTTATGTACTTGCATGTTCTAGGTAATCTCTAAAGGTTATCTTTCCACTTGTTCTTGTCAAGTTAAACCCTAAGTATCCTTTATGCGTATCAGGTGAGTTCATGCTCCATTCTTTTACATAGTCTCTTTTGGGGGAGATAGCATACTGGTAATCTACAAACGCTTTATATATTTAAGTTGTGTATAATATTAATATGGTGCTGTTTACCATAGAAAAATCCTCAGACTTTCGAATTATTAATATTGAATAGCGGGGAAATTTGGGTAGTACTACTGGGTCTGACGAGCCCAGCTGTGCGACTCAAGGTCAAACGGGTGCAATTTTGTCCTAATGAACTTTGTCTCGACCTGGTAAGTCGTGGCAGGAGACAATAAATTTATCACAGTCAGCTTGAATTGCGAAATCACTATGATTAATATTTACTGTTAATAGATTATCTATCTATTACAATACACTTCTTATATATATTACAACTGTTTAATGATTTATATTTGAAACGCAAACTCTTGAACTCACCAACCATTGTGTTGACTTGTTTAGTATGCTATTCTCAGGTTAAGGTTGCTAGTTGCCTAGGATCACGCACACGTCAGCATTATTGAGTTATCATCATTGTTTTAAAAATACTAGTTTGGAATATGTTTATTTTAAACGGTTATTCTTGGTTGTTTGCATTATGGTCGGGCGCGTATGTTTTGCGCATTTTCTTTAAATGTTACTTTATTGGGTCTTTTGACTATTTAAACGCTTCCTCAATATTTAAAGTTAAACTCTGATTTTGATTATTAGTTCATATAGAGTCGTTCTGAGTAACTAATAATGAGATCCTGTTTTGTCGGTAAAGCCCTGTACGCGGATTTTGAGTGTGTGACACGTCTGAAGTAGCTGAAAATGACAGGAAGTACTTCATGACAATCATTAATGTAATGAATGCAGCTATAGAGCGGATTTCTTTGAGAAAAGCTCTAGTATATGCAAACATTGTAAAGAAAAATATCAATAATATTGAATTCATGTAAATTTCAAGTAAAGGTGTCTTGGAAATTCATTTAAATGATTATCCTAAACCAAAGTCTCTTTGGACAGCCCAACTACATCAACATGAATGAATTTCCAAGACACCTTGGACAGCCCAACTACATCTTTTCATAATATAGTAATTTTATTATAGTAATTTTATTATTTTCATATGTGTAATATTTTTTTATGTGTAATAATTCTTTTGGTTTATCTTTAAATGTACATAGCATTTGATTATATGCAAATATTGAATATTCAATAACCTTTTAATGTAGTTTTAGTTTAAAAGAAGACGAGAATGTTGGTTTACAAAATATCTGGTTTTACACATGTATAAAAAATATTTGTATCAAATTACATATTTGTAAAAAACCGATGTAACAATCTAAAAATATATGTTTTATTAATTTGTGAGATTATACACGAGCTAAAAATAAACAAAAACTTATTTTCATGCTAGGTTTTTTATATAGAAAAAGAAGCTCAATAGCTTATTAAAAGACCTTGAGTAAATTACCATTTGCATCCTTATGGTTTGATAATTTTGACCATTGCATCCCTACAGTTTAAAAATTCTCATATACACCCTAACGTTTCATTTTGTTCCCATTTGCATCCAAATACTAACGACGTTAAATAATTCAGTTAAGTTTTATAAAATGACGAAATTACCCTTTCTCTCTTCTCTCTTTCTCCCTCTATCTCTTAACCTTAACCCACAACCCCACCCCCACCCACTCCCACTCTTGTTCTTTGCGGTTGTTATCAGGATGGGGGAAAATCTAGGGTTTGTAATTGATTTCAGCTCGAGTTATTTCATGGTGTTCTGTACCTTTGTTGGTGCAGCGTTGGGTTGTTGTTGATCTATTTCGTAGTGAATTGGTTGCTGGCTTGTGTTGTTGTTGTGACGGAGTCAAAATGGGGGTTTGAGCCGTTGTGGCGGAGCTCGTATTTAGTGAAGGGGATGAAGTTGGTTTCGTTGTCTTTGTTGTCGTTGTTTGGGGTTTTGATTGGGGTTTGGGTGTGGATGAACTCGAATGATCTGTTGCATTTTGATGCTGTTGATGGGTGGAAGAGCTGGCCTTTTGTGTTGCAGTTGGTTGCTGGTACGAGTGTCTTGACATGTTTTTGCTTCACAATACGTCTGCGAATGCTGTGTTGTATATGTACTGTAAGGCTTTACATGGTGAGTTAGCCATCGAAATAGCTGAGGAGTTTGCTCGCGAGTATGTCAGCTTGCCTTTCGACGATGAGAAGGTGCCTCATGTTGTTACTGTTTTCCCAGCTTAGTGATTAAGGTTAGCGCCTTAGCACGTTTACTGTTTTAGTCCCTGAATTGTGATCTTGCTTTTTATGATCATAGGAATCAGTCAGCTGTTTATAACTATTGTCTACCAATCCATCACGTGTCAATGATGTTTAGTACTTTTGAACTTCAGATATGAACATACAGATTTCAAATTACAACTGTGCTTTGGGGGTGATAGCTTTTGTATCTTTGTATGCTGTATATATGGTTATGTATTTATCTTGGGTTGCCTGTTGAGTTTGAACCAGAGGTTCCAAGAAGACCTCCCAGTGCCAGGTTTGTGGTTCAAAAATCTTGATCTTTCTGTTTAAATTTGGGAAATTTTGTGCATTATGACTTGTACTCTACTACCCTCTAGCTCATCTTTCTGTATAGTGTTTTGATTTAATGAATTTTGATTCTTGCATCATGAATGCTTACTGAGAAATTGGGTGTTCTTTTGTTGGGGTTGCATGATCAAAATTAGGGCTTGAAATGTGTGTGGGTGGGTCGGTGATCTTTTAGGGGTTTTAATCTACGATGGTGGTGAGGGGAGGTTGTGATGGTGATGCGTGGTGGTGTTGATGGTGGTGGTGATGGAGGTGATGAGAGATAGAGAGAGAATGTGTGTCAGTGTGTTTATGTTTGAGAAAGAAAGAGAGAGAGAGAAGAGAGTTTGTGGTGGTCAAAGGAGAAGAAAGAGAGCAAGGGTAATTTCGTCATTTTATAAAAACTTAACTGAATTATTTAACGTCGTTAGTAATTTGGATGCAAATGGGAACAAAAATGAAACGTTAGGGTGTATATGAGGATTTTTAAACTATAGGGATGCAAATGGTCAAAATCACCAAACCACAAGGATGCAAATGGTAATTTACTCAAAGACCTTTTTGTTGTTTTATTCAAAAATTGTCTAAATAGGTCGCATATTACAGTCCAATAGATTTATATTTCTATTTTCACAACAAGAGATGGTTTGCAAATGACATGTTCATAGAATTAGACGAGCATGACGAAAATGATGGCATTTCTTCTTTGTGTGGTGATGACGTGTAAAATGTAGAGTGTGGTGTAAAATGATGTGTGTGTGATTATATATGTGTGTTTGTGTGCGTAATTTAAAAAGAAAATTAACTTTAAAAACTGGTCGTTGGTATGGTATTTGGGTCATCTTTACTTTACACACACGTGAGTTTTTTCACGAGGATCTGACCACACCCCCTCTCACAGGAAAGGGAGCGGTGTTCCACATTGTGGGCTCCGGTGATCTGTTTTTTCCCCACTCATGGAATCATATCACATGGTGTAAAAAACGTTTTAGCCTGAAAAGTCTAAATTGAAGATTGGTTCTTGGCCCACTCATGCATTGATGATGTTTTAAATAATTTACCAACAAAACGAGTAATGAACACTTGATTTCTCCACAAGTTTGTTTATATAAAAATAATATGTTAGAACCGTATACACACGACTTATGAAAAAAGTAAATTACGAGATGGTATATACGAATTCGGATTGACATTTTGTCGTGGTAAGATTATACAATGATACGATTCAATAAATTACATATTGTAGTGTAAAATTTAGAAAGTAATATAATTATTGTTATTAATTTAAGATTAGAAAACAAATCAATTATAAATTTTGAGATATACAAGGATATAAAATAGATTAAATGTTAGTGAAGTTAAAACCATATTTCAAGCCTAGAATGTTATTACAATTTGTAATTGTTATATCAAAAATAAGCATAGTAAATGTTAATTATCAAAATACCATCAATTTGAAACGATTTTCATCAAGCATGGCTTATGAATGAAAAGCATTTATTTTCATGTGGATGGTTTTTGAACATTATAAAATATTTAGTTCCATACGCTGGGATGTACTTTGATACATTAAAACACAATATTTTAGAAAAGTTTCAAATACAAAGGATTTTAAAACTAAAAAATGTAAAAAGTAATATCAACCCTTTATCTATTTAATCAATAGTTGAGATCAATTTGTAAGAAAAAATTTGTTTGATGGATATTTTTAGGATAGCCACTTTCGTTAACTTTTTGAAAGTTCCTCCATGGTTCATAACTTTTATGGTAGTGTTATTTTTTTTATAAAATTTACACTGTAAATACTAATGTTTTTATATATTTAAATCGACATTACTGTTATATAAATTTTTAATCTTTTTTATATTTTAAGCTTATATTTAGTGCAGTTAATTATGTATTTTTGTTAGTTATTAATTTCATCTAAACACTATTGTGTTTTTTAAAAAAATGAAATTTAAAAAATATAATGATGGAATTACATTGTTGTATATCCCTAACATGTAAAACACAATAATTAACTAAATTAATTAATATAATACATTAAAAATAACGATAAAAAACACAATGTCTTATTTTGTCTTTTGATTGTCATTATGTAATCTTGAACACTATTAGTTTTGAAAAATAAATAGGTGAAATAAAATTATTGTCTACTTTCAATTGTAAAACACAATTATAAATAACAAGTTTATATAATGTAGATAAAATAATAATAAAAATAACACTTTATATTATTTACAATACTGAGTTTTAATAAATAAATGGTGAAAGTATATTGTTGTGCATTTCTAACTATAAAATTCAATTATTAATAACATGTATATATAATTTATATAAAAAACAATATAATAACACAAAGTGATCTAAAATAAAAAATACATTGATAAATACATATAACAAATAATGTAAAATATATGACATAATGAACGTATGACATAATGAGCTGATTTATTTGATACAATAACCAAATATGTCAACCTTTATAATCTATACTATATATATAAGCAAATGAGAAGGATAAAATGGTTATTTGATCAAAATCTCTTAAAATTAAGAGTTGTACAACTCTTTTAGCAAACATTACAACCCTTAAAGCTTGAAAACATCAGACAAAACTTTCCCCCTCAAAACAAGCTGCTTTCAAATCCAGTTTGCTTTCAAATCCAGTTTCAAAACATCAAAACTCTGCTCTCTTCTAGGTCTCCAATTTCAAATCCAGTTTCAACATCCAGACACAAAACTCACGCTCACGTCTAGGTCTTCGATTCTCTGTTCTCTTCACTCTTATGAATCATCGAATCTTTCACTTGAAAGCCACGCGACAACCGTGTTTCAAACTCCATCGTGATCTATGACCGAGGTACCAAACCTAACTCAAATCGTTGCTTTTAGTCAAATTTGGGAATGTAGGTTCAAGAACGTTCGTTGCTTTTTGTCAAACCTAACTCAAATCGTTTTCCTCTCTATCTATTTCCCAATTGTGATGTCTCAATCTGCTTCTTATTCTTTAATCATCTTTTATTTGTGCTCAATGGTCTTCATGCCAAATTTGAATCTTTTTGTTAGTCTTTTATGGGTTTGGGAAGATTTTTGTTTAGGTTTTACTCTGATGGATTCCATTGCCATGGTCCTGCTTGCTATGCACACCAACTGTTTGTAGAAAAGTGTAGCTTAAATTTTGTTACTTAGAGAGTGCACCAAATAGGTAAATGCATGGTACATGTATATTTTTAATAAGTTTATGTTGCGGCCAAAGTTTGTGTTAGGATCGGACGATATCACACACACGAACACAATCAACACAACCACAAGAACAAACGAAGATTTATAGTGGTTCGGTCCAGTACTGACCTACGTCCACTCTCGGTAACTAGGATGTATTTATTCAGTGATGTTCAGAGGTACATGGATGGTTTATAAATACAGTTTTGATCTCTATTTATAGAGACTGAGATGATATTAGATAGTGGAGAAACAAAGTGTCTGGAAACATGGTTGTCTAAAGCCACAAAAACTGGATGGTTCTTCCTTTTCCTTTTTGACCAACTTGTTTGCCACTACTGAATTAGTGGCTTCACCACTCAACAATCTCCCACTTGAAGCCACGGAACAATCTTCATCTGTGCTTCAACTATGCATCTGTATTTGTAAACTTTTCATCTTTCGATCCTCCTAGTTACCCGGCCTTCTCTTCAATTATCCTGAAGGCCAGTTGAAGCTATGCAAAGCTTCAACTTCTCTAAGGTGACAACCTTAGTCAACATATCAGATGGATTTCACTTCCTTTGATCTTCTTCAACTTTAGAGTGCCTTCACTAACTTGCTCTCTGATAAAGTGATATCTCAGCTGTATGTGTTTCGTCTTCGAATGGAAGACAGGATTCCTTGCAAGATGAATTGCACTTTGATTGTCACAGAATAATGCACAATCATCTTGTTCTTTGCCAAGTTCGTTGAGAAAATTCTTCAACCATATAAGCTCTTTGCTTGCTTCAGCAACTGCCATATACTCTGCTTCTGTGGTTGAAAGGGCAACACTTTTTGTAGTTTGGACATCCAACTTACCGCAGTGCCTCCCACTGTAAAGACTACCCGGTGGTGCTTTTGTATGATTCTTTACAACCACCAAGATCTGCATCTGCAAAACCCTTCAGAATAACATCTTTTCCTTTAAATTGCAATGCCACTTTTGAAGTACCCTTCAAATACCTTAGCAGCAATTTAACTGCTTCCCAATGTCCTTTCCCCGGATTGGACATAAACGACTAACAACTCCCACTGCATGTGCTATATCTGGTCTCGTGCATACCATTGCATACATGAGGCTACCAACTGCTGATGCATAAGGAACTTTAGCCATTTCTTCTTTGCCTTCATTTGATTTGGGTGACTGATCTTTAGAAAGCTTAAAGTGACTTCCCAAAGGTGTGCTTCTGATCTTGGCATCTTCAAGGCTGAATTTCTCTAACACTTTCTTAATGTACTTTTCTTGAGAGAGTGTCAAAGAACCATCTTTGTTTCTGAGAATACTCATCCCGAGTATTTGGTTTGCAGTTCCCAAGTCTTTCATCTCAAATTCTTCAGACATTTGCTTCTTTAATTTCTTGATTTCTGCCATGTCTGAACCTGCAATCAATATATCATCTACATAGAGTAGTAGAATGATATAAGAACCCTTGAACTTATTAATGTAACAACAAGGATCATTGTCACATCTCTTGTAACCAACTCTTCTCATGAAGTTATCAAACTTCAAATACCATTGTCTTGGCGCTTGTTTTAGACCATACAAGCTCTTCTTCAATTTACACACCAGGTTTCCTTTGCCTTTAACCTGAAAACCCTCTGGTTGTGTCATGTAGATGTATTCATCTAGGTCACCATGTAGAAAAGCTGTCTTGACATCTAGCTGCTCTAGATGCAAGCCTTCTGCTGCTACAATGCTGAGAACAAGTCAGATTGTAGTCATCTTCACCACTGGAGAGAAAATTTCGTTGAAATCAATTCCCTCTTTCTGTTGAAACCCTTTGACTACCAATCTTGCTTTGTACCGTTTGGTACCATCATGTTCGTCCTTGACCCTGAAGACCCATTTGTTTTGAAGAGCTTTCTTCCCAGCTGGAAGCTTTGTTAAGTGCCAGGTCTTGTTCTTCTCAAGCGACTTCATTTCATCTTTCATTGCTAGCTCCCACTGCAATGAATCTTTCATCCCCATGGCTTCTGAATAACACTGGGCCTCACCATTTTCTGTCAGAAGTATGTAATTGACAGATGGTGAATATCGTTTGGTGGTCTGATGACTCTGGAGGATCTTCTTGGTTGAAATTGAGGTGTTACTGGGGATTCTGGAGTTTGAGGAACATCTTCTTCTTCTTCCTCCTCAGAATCATTACTAGAATCATCCCTTGAGCTCTCACTATCGCTTGACTCATTCCATTTTCTGGAATGTTGACTGAAGCTTCTTTTCTTTTTCCACCACTTTCAAACTCAACACTTTCTTTCTGAACTTCTTGTCTCTTGGTGTTTCTGTCTTTGTATAATTCGTTTTCATTGAAGACGACATTCTTGCTTCTAATTACTTTCCTGCCTTCATTATCCCAAAGCCTGTAACCCATTTCTCTAGACCCATAACCAATGAATGTGCACTTCTTGGACTTTGAGTCTAGCTTGTCCCTGTCATCTAACAAATCGTAAGCACTACAACCAAAGACACGTAAGTGTTCGAGACTTACCTCCTTTCCTTGCCACATTTCTTCTGGCAATTTAAAATCCAAGGGAGCAGATGGTGATCGGTTAATCAAATAGGCTGCAGTGTTAACTGCATCTGCCCAGAATGTTTTGGGCATCCCGGCATTCAACCTCATGCTTCTAGCCCTCTCATTCAGTGTTCTGTTCATTCTCTCAGCTACACCATTTTGCTGAGGAGTTCCTGGAACCGTTCTGATCATCTTGATCCCTTTCTTAGCACAATAGCTGATAAACTGTTGCTAATGTATTCTCCACCGTTGTCCGACTTCAAGCACTTTACCTTCAGATTAGTTTCATTTTCAACAGCAGATTTCCATATCTTAAAAGCATCAAATACACCAGATTTATGTTTAAGAAAATAGACCCATACCTTGCGTGTTGAATCGTCGATGAAGGTAACATAGTAGCTTGAGCCTCCTAGATATGAAACTGTTGTTGGTCCATATACATCCGTGTGAACAAGCTCTAATTTTTGAGCTTTTGGTGTTCTCCCTGTTTTCTCAAAAGAAACCCTTTTTTGTTTGCCAAGAACACAAGGTTCACAAAATTCGGTTTCAACTTTCTTCAAGTCTGGAAACTTCCCTTTCTGAGCCAAGATCTTCAATCCCTTTTCGCCCATGTGTCCGAGTCGATTGTGCCATAAAGTTGATGGACTCGGATCTGAGGTCGTTGCATGACCTCTTCGGCTGAAACATCTGCCATGTACAAAGTGCCTTTCTTCTTTCCTTTGGCAATCACGATATTGCCTTTGATCACTTTCCATATTCCACCCCCAAAGTGAACATTGAACCCTCCATCGTCCAATTTTCCAACTGAAATCAATTTTCTCCTCAAATTAGGAATAACCCTGACATTTTTTAATGTCCATATAGTTCCTAATGAGGTCTTCAAGTCTACATCTCCAATACCTGTGATATCAAGCATTTGATCATCGGCTAAACGAACTTTACCAAAGTTACCTGTTCGCTGATTCTTTGCCATATCTGGGCATGAGATAGCGTGAAAAGAAGCACCCGAATCCATAATCCAGGATTCCACATCATTCTCAACACAACATATGAGAGTGTCATCGAATTCTTCAGATGCAACATGATTGACTTCTTTCTTGGATGTTGATGGTTTTGGACATTGGCTTCTAAAATGACCCTTTCTTTGCAATTCCAACATTCAATGTCTTTTCGGTTCTTAGACTGCCCCCTTCTTCTAGATTTTGACCTGCCTCGATTATGACCTCTTTCGTTTCTTCTTCCTCTACTTTCTGTGTGTAATAAAGAACTAGAACTAGAAGTCTCATTGCTTCTCCGTCTGATATCTTCATTTATGATCAAGTCACGAATACTCTCAAGAGTGAGTTTGGTTGTGCCGGATGCACTACTAACAGCTGTGACTCTGCCTGACCAACCGTCGGGCAAGGATGATAAAAGGAGGAGCGCTTTTACTTCATCTTCAAACTTTATTTCTACTGAGGATAAACGAGAAATAATCGAGTTGAACTCGTTTATGTGAGCGGCAACCGACATGCCTTCCTTCATCTTCGTGTTAACCAATTGTTTGATGAGGAACACTTTGTTGGAAGCGGACGGCTTCTCGTACATGTTGGACAAAGCCTTAAATACTCCATAAGTAGTTGTTTCATTAACAATGTTATACGCAACACTCTTTGTTAATGAAAGCCTAACTACACCCAAGGCTTGTCGATCCAACAGCTTCCATTCATCATCGTACATGTCATCTGGTTGTTGTCCCAACATTGGTAAATGCAAACTTTTCTGATATAATAAGTCTTCAATTTGCATTTTCCAAAATCCATAATCGGTTCCATCAAACTTATCAATCTTGATTTTACCGTCCTCTGCCATTAAAAAAAAATTACCAAATTACTACTGACCAAATGGGTTCGTGCTGCTAAGTAGTAATTTATGGAAATAATATACGAAAGCAAGAAACTTATCTTTTTCGAGCTTTGAACGGCGATGAACAATCAAATTGTGAATGATGGAGACTTTGTAAAAAAAAGTGCAGGGGCCTTTCTTTTCAACTTAGAAACTCAATTTCTCCAAACAGAAATAAAGAGCACCTGTACATGCTTCTCCTTTACTTCCAACAGCACAAGAAATTTTGCTCTCCTTTTCCACCACAGATCTGCTCTCTTCTCCCTCCTTTGTGAGCAAGCAAACCACAAAAAAAAGGAAACCCTCTTCTGCCAATTTCAGCAAAGGGTTGACTCCACCCTCTTCGATTATCAGCTTCCCGTAGCAGCGACGGCGTGGCAGCGACGTACAGCGACGGCTGCGGCTGTCTGCGGCGTCTGCGGCTGTCTGTCTGTGTGCGGCTGTCTGCGGCTGTCTGCGGCTGTGCGGCTGTCTGCGGCTGCCTACGGCTGTCGCGATCTGGCGTGGCAGCGATCTGGCGTGGCAGCGAAGGCGAGGAGGGGGAAGGCAGCGGCGGCTGCGGCTGTCTGGAGGCGGCTGACCGGTAGGCGGTTGCGGCTGTGACTGGAACGGGAACAGAGAGGTCTCCAAATCGAAACCCTAGTCTCGATTTTAACAGGTCAGTTTCTCCTCTTTCTTCTCCCTTCTCTGTTCGATTACTGGTTCGTGTGTTGATCGAGAGCCACTGGCTCTGATACAAGTTGTTAGGATCGGATGATATCACACACGAACAAACAATCAACACAACCACAAGAACTGTCACACCCTCAAATTCCGGGTCTGGAATCTATCACGGAGGGGTGAACAAACAGGATCGAACATAGTAGTTACACATGAGATGCAAATATCTATATGATAGTTTTTAGATAATCATTACAATAAGTTCAGAGTAATATTATGCGTAGCGGAAGTAAATATAGATTGTTTCATGACAACATGTCTTAATCATATTTTAGATAATAATCAATAGGTATCTTGAGCTCTTATATGATCCTACGTGCATGTCCATAAGCTCCTAATAGATACCTGAGAATACATGTAAATCAAGTGTCAACACAGGGTTGGTGAGTTCATAGGTAAGTAAAACATACTGATAAATCATCAATTATCATCAATTAGGATTTACTGTAAAGTGTGAGTTTAATTTACTCACCGGTATATGAATAGCCTGTTGTAAGGCCCGCTCACCGGGCACCTTACTGTTGGTCATCATCACACGTAAAACATACATTTAATACATGATCATAAAATACGCAGCGGAATTAATAAAACATGCATTCTCATTTCATCATAAAAGCTTTTACATCATTGTCTTGATTACAAATACAAGCTTTTCTTTACATTGTTTAACTATACTATGATTGCTGCTGATGCATATTCCACAGCAATCATAGGGTCATACAGCGACCTCTACCGAAATAAAATAATAGAAAGGAAATATATTCTTCTTCGTAAAGAAGATATTAAGTTCAAGAATATATTTTCTTTCATAAACAAGATTTCTTAAATAATCATGTTTATCATGATTATCAAGAAATCTCGCACTTGCATGCAACATGATGTGTGCGCGCATTACGGGCCCACAACACATGATGTGGCAGCATAATCAAAAAGTGAATGCCATCCCAAAGAGCTGAGTAGTCGCCTCGCGCCATCCTCAGCAACACTACCTGCGAACTAGAAAACACATAAAAGTCAGCGTTGCTGAGTGAGTTCTAGTTTTATAATAAAACATACTTTCATTCTCATTAACTGTTCTTTCATACATGTGTTCACACATCATACGTACACGTATATAATATTATAATTATCTCATCATTCATTACTTACTTTCATTCGTGTACACTTCATTATTCTCGTTTACTTTCATACATACATACTTTACATACTTTCGTACGTACTTTACTTCCATTCATACATTCATTACTTACGTTCGAACATTCATTACGTTCATTCATACTTCATTACTTTCGTTCGAACGTTCATTACATTCGGTGACATGTACTATACCCCACTTTCATCATACATACTACTGGTGCTGGACCTGTGGTGGTTAGCCATGAACGTTGTGCACAAATGCTGATCCAGTCACCTGGGGTAAGTACATGCACCACTTATCTTTTTCACTTTCATTTGTCAAGCATGCAAATCTCTAAGGGTCACTTCTCATCTCTGCCCTCATGGTTCCAACCCATGAGCGACAGAGTATACTGTAACATACTGGTGCCCCTATGGCTCTCAGTCCATAGACCGACACCTGGTGCCCCTATGGCTCACCGTCCACAGACCGACACCTGGTTGCCCCTATGGCTCTCTGTCCATAGACCGACAACCTTGTTGCCTCTATGGCTCTCTGTCCATAGACCGACAACACTTCTTCTGGGGTCACGTTAACCCCACGAGTGATCGTCACACTCCTGCTGTAACAACTATCCCGTGACAGGTCACAAAGACACTGCCCCGTTGCTCCTAAGGCAACTATGGCTCACTGTCCATAATCTACCATAGGGCTCGTAATAGGCCTAGTTACTAGAACCAGGCACCATTTCCAAGACTTCTTAACCGTCAAATCCATCTCGTGCCCCTTAGACCATGCAAGACTTTCTTACGTTCATTCATTCATTAATGCATGCATTCATTCATCATCATTAATGCATGCATTCATTCATTCATCATGTTCCTCTTTCATTATCTTTCACTTTACGTTCTTATACATTCGTTCATTCTTTCATTCATTCACGTAAAGTTATTAAAAGATAAGACACATATACATAAGGAACATAAATGCTTACATATCATCAGTATTCACCATCTATCATGGCAACATCATACTAACATACATACATCATACATACACTTCTACATTCACTCACATCAGCCCTGTTCGGGCGACTGAACTATTACCAGTCGCATGTCCTCCATGCGACTGGGCCATGCGATTGGGCTATCATGCGAATGGGTACTCAAACGTGCGAATGAACTTCCTTCCGTACGACTAGACACTATGCGACTGGGCTATATGCGACTAACTCTTAACCGTACGACTGAACTACTCTGCGATTGAACTTATGCGACCGAAACCCTCAGTCGCATCACCTATCGTGCGATTGAGACTTAATCGGGCGTCTGGGCCTCAGTCGGGCGATTGGACACCAACTCATACTCATTCGGCCGAATGGCCCTCCAGTCGCATAACCTAACTGGGCTGCGACTGGAGTTCATCACGAACAGCAGCCGCGAACCCCCACACCCAACTCGTCAAAAACCATTTTTAGCCCAAATTGACCCTCCCAAAGCTCAGGGATTCATACTAGGACATCATACAAGCATATACAAGTCCTACTTCTTACTATAAACGCATTACTCAAGTTTACTCAAATGGGTCAACTTACACTTTACAAAACTAGGGTTTATATGTGATTCCAGCCCCAAAATCAGTTAAAAACGTGTAAATGAGGGGTCCTAGAACTCACCTTAATAGGTAGAAGTTGATGAGCTTCGATTTAGCTTGCTTCTCGACAATCGGTCAGCACTTTCCCTCTTTCTTCTCTACTCTCTGTCGCCCTCTGCTTCCTCCCCGACTGAAAAATGGGAGGAGAGTGGAGCTGCTCCCCTTTTATACCCACAGCTCAGTCGCGTCTGGTCCAGGGGCGACTGGACCTTCAGTCGCATCAACACTATGCGATTGGGCCCCAATCGCACGTGTTCCATGCGGCTCATACTTCATTCGGGCGGTTGAACTCCAATCGTGCGGTTGAGATTCAATCGGCCGAATAGCCATGCGGTTGAACCTCCAGTCGCATAAATCACAGGCGACTGAGGCTCAGTCGCACAACCTACCAAAAGTCAAACTTTCGGGTGTTACAAGTCCACCCCCCTTAAACGGGTTTCGTCCCCGAAACCTGTTGTTCCTTAAAACCCTCACGGGCCATACTGTCCCATTCCTTTTCCAGTCCATCACTTGGAACTCTATTGCTCCACATCGTTTATCAATGTTTGACTTCTGGTCTATCTTGGACTATCACCGTCGGTAACCATGCATACTGATCAATGTTCATTTGACCAGCACCTGCGACTTCAAACATGCCATGTAGAACACAGTTACTACAATTAAAAGGAACATCACAGTATTCGAGCAAAGACTCGGCGTCATAATCATTGAGCTTCAGAGCGTCACTGAGAACCTTCAACCTTAATGCTTGAAGAACAAGGCCTTTAACTTGCGTAAAGTTGCTGCTTACCCCAGGCCCTTGTTTGATGTTCTTTAGGTATGAATAATGACCCTCTTACGAATCCAACGACTGATGAAAAGACTTTCATTAATCGTGCTATGTGTTGTTCCAATTATAGCTGCACTGGGATTGGTTTCTCTCAGGTTCCTTGCAGGTACACTTTGATTGAAAGGCAACTCGACTACTTTCATGGCCCAAACCAAATTATCTTTTTCTTTTACTCCCGACCTTCCATTCTACTTGTTTGCTACAACGTCGAAACTATGCGTACGTTATCGTTCGATGAACCAATCACAAGCTGAAACCGTCCCACAGACAACAGGTGACACAACTTTCTCAATTGCTTTGCTCAATCTTCTAGGGCACTAGGTAACCTAGTGAATTCATAATAGCAATCTCTACGTCGAATGGCTCGTCGACGTTCCTTCTCCTATCATGCAACTCACAACAGTAGGCAGTAGGAACGAACTACTACTAGCCTGTCGTTCAGTCGGAGTCCGCTCTACCCTCCCCTGGCTATGGCAAAAGTGTTGCCTTTACCCTCTGTTACCCTTCCTCGCACCGGGCTTCTCGCTTTGACCCTTACACTCCCTACTCAGATGTCCAGTCTCACCGCAATCGTAGCACTTAGTCACGTGGCAATCCCTTGCCCTATGACCTTCCTTCCTACACTGACAACAGACGTTCAGTCCCTATTTGCACTTCCCTTCATGATCTCTACTACCTTCTCGCATTCCTCACCTTTCTTGTTATCCTCTCGCTATCATTGACCCTCATCACCTTTCCTTCTGCCACCATCCCACCATCACTATCTCGCCTTCCTTTCCCTTCTTAACATAAGCTCGCTCCTCCGTTTCGCCCGATATCGCCATCACCTCCCACCGTCGTACAACCTTCCCGTAGATTTACCGCTGACCTGAACGTGCTTGGCTGGGTAGTGATCATGTGCCTACGGATGTCCGCCGGCAAGCCCTTCATGTACCTCTTGATTTTCCGCGAGAGAGGTGTACCCTGATCCGGCACCAGCCGTGCCATCTCGTTGAATTTGGTGGGGTACTGGTGATGCGTCATCGTCCTCGCTTCCAACTAAGGAACTCCCTTTCAACCTTATTCGTCTCACGGTGGGGACAAAACTCCTCAATCACCAACCCTTTCAACTCTGGCCATCCCATCCTCCCGGCACCCGCTGATATTCAGCACGGCTTCCATTTCCCTACCCACCGGTGAGTAGCAGCAGCAGTGCCGTCACCATCAAAAGTCGAAGACTTGCATCGTTTCACCCGAAGGTCTACTCCCTTCCCTGTCTCTCACCATTTCTAACAGTGTCCTCACCTCGGTCACTACAGACGGTAGGATCGTCTGCATGGTCTGGTACACTTCCGCAACCGCCTCTGAGTTTACTCTCGGAATCGTCGTGACCCGATTCCCATAAACAGTTACCGAACTCACGTAAGGCGCTATCCTCGAATCGTCTCCTTGCGACACACTATATTTCCCTCGAAGTCCACCAACCCCTATCCAAGAACCAATTCGAAATCACCTAAGGTTATCACAAGTAGTCTAACCGGGTATCCATGACCTTCTAACTCCACCTCGTGGTCTCCTATCATCTCAGAAGTCCTGATGGACCTACCTTGACGGTTTCTACATCGAAGCGCTCATCAATACTCCCGGTCTTAATAGGCAACTTAGCACAGAAAATAACAGAAACAAAACTCTTTCTAGCCCCGGAACCAAACAACTCACAGGAGACAGTGTTTGATCATTAGATACGTACCTGTCACGATATCGGGGCCATCCTAGCCTGTCCCGGCATTACCGTGAAGGCCCTGCGCCCTCTGCCCTTGGCTTCTTGCAATCCATGCTTATGTGACCCTTCCCCTGCAGTTGTAGCACCGTACCACCCTACACTCTCTGGCCACATGACCACGCTTCCCGCATTTGAAACAGTCATTGGTCCCCCATCTACATTCCCCAAGGTGTTCTCTGGAACACTTATCACACTTCCTCGTCCTAGCACCAGACGAAGCTACACTCCGGTCCTCCGTCCTCGCAACCTTTTTGTTGTGGGTGGCCCAGTCATGTCCAACCCGCTTTCTGTGCCAGTTCTTGTCGTCACTATCTTTCGTGCTCTCTTCAATAGCAGTTGTCTCTTTCACCGCCCTAATTACCTCAGTCACCATGGATGGCAGAATTGCCTGTAAGGCCTGTTGAACTCCCTCAACAACAGCCTCTTTCATGGCGATCCTCAAACTAGTGTCATCATCACTGCCCTCCAGGTGAGGGGCCTTAGGCTCTTCAAGTGCCACTTCAGCCGCCCTAGCCATGCTTCTCGTGACACACGGTTCAGCTCCACGTTCACCACAACCCTTATCTGACAAAACCTTAGAAGGTTCACCGCTAGCCATCTTTTGACACACACTGAAAGATTCAAACACCAACACGGTCATTCAAGGGATTAGCTCAGTTTATGTCAAGTATAGTAAGTCCCTAATTACAGTGGCCAGTTGTGATTAGCCACTTACTCTACTCTTCGTACCCGAGCATCACCTATCCTGACTACATTAGTATCTCAGTCTAACAGTACATATAACTCACATCACATGCGCACATAATAACCAGTTAATCTTTAAGAAAAATACCTGATGGCACGCGACTACTCAGATGGCATTCTCATTCTCCCTGTCCCATTCTCAGTTTAAGTTTAGGTTTATTATAAAAAAATTTACCCATTTTACTTAAACTTTTGCTCTGATACCAACTTGTAAGGCCCCGCTCACCGGGCACCTTACTGTTGGTCATCATCACACGTAAACATACATTTAATACATGATCATAAAATACGCAGCGGAATTAATAAAACATGCATTCTCATTTCATCATAAAAGCTTTTACATCATTGTCTTGATTACAAAATACAAGCTTTCTTTACATTGTTTAACTATACTATGATTGCTGCTGATGCATATTCCACAGCAATCATAGGGTCATACAGCGACCTCTACCGAAATAAAATAATAGAAAGGAAATATATTCTTCTTCGTAAAGAAGATATTAAGTTCAAGAATATATTTTCTTTCATAAACAAGATTTCTTAAATAATCATGTTATCATGATTATCAAGAAATCTCGCACTTGCATGCAACATGATGTGTTGCGCGCATTACGGGCCCACAACACATGATGTGGCAGCATAATCAAAAAGTGAATGCCATCCCAAAAGAGCTGAGTAGTCGCCTCGCGCCATCCTCAGCAACACTACCTGCGAACTAGAAACACATAAAAGTCAGCGTTGCTGAGTGAGTTCTAGTTTTATAATAAAACATACTTTCATTCTCATTAACTGTTCTTTCATACATGTGTTCACACATCATACGTACACGTATATAATATTATAATTATCTCATCATTCATTACTTACTTTCATTCGTGTACACTTCATTATTCTCGTTTACTTTCATACATACATACTTTACATACTTTCGTACGTACTTTACTTCCATTCATACATTCATTACTTACGTTCGAACATTCATTACGTTCATTCATACTTCCATTACTTTCGTTCGAACGTTCATTACATTCGGTGACATGTACTATACCCCACTTTCATCATACATACTACTGGTGCTGGACCTGTGGTGGTTAGCCATGAACGTTGTGCACAAATGCTGATCCAGTCACCTGGGGTAAGTACATGCACCACTTATCTTTTCACTTTCATTTGTCAAGCATGCAAATCTCTAAGGGTCACTTCTCATCTCTGCCCTCATGGTTCCAACCCATGAGCCGACAGAGTATACTGTAACATACTGGTGCCCCTATGGCTCTCAGTCCATAGACCGACACCTGGTGCCCCTATGGCTCACCGTCCACAGACCGACACCTGGTTGCCCCTATGGCTCTCTGTCCATAGACCGACAACCTTGTTGCCTCTATGGCTCTCTGTCCATAGACCGACAACACTTCTTCTGGGGTCACGTTAACCCCACGAGTGATCGTCACCACTCCTGCTGTAACAACTATCCCGTGACAGGTCACAAAGACACTGCCCCGTTGCTCCTAAGGCACTATGGCTCACTGTCCATAATCTACCATAGGGCTCGTAATAGGCCTAGTTACTAGAACCAGGCACCATTTCCAAGACTTCTTAACCGTCAAATCCATCTCGTGCCCCTTAGACCATGCAAGACTTTCTTACGTTCATTCATTCATTCATTAGTGCATGCATTCATTCATTCATCATTAATGCATGCATTCATTCATTCATCATGTTCCTCTTTCATTATCTTTCACTTTACGTTCTTAATACATTCGTTTCATTCTTTCATTCATTCACGTAAAGTTATTAAAAGATAAGACACATATACATAAGGAACATAAATGCTTACATATCATCAGTATTCACCATCTATCATGGCAACATCATACTAACATACATACATCATACATACACTTCTACATTCACTCACATCAGCCCTGTTCGGGCGACTGAACTATTACCAGTCGCATGTCCTCCATGCGACTGGGCCATGCGATTGGGCTATCATGCGAATGGGTACTCAAACGTGCGAATGAACTTCCTTCCGTACGACTAGACACTATGCGACTGGGCTATATGCGACTAACTCTTAACCGTACGACTGAACTACTCTGCGATTGAACTTATGCGACCGAAACCCTCAGTCGCATCACCTATCGTGCGATTGAGACTTAATCGGGCGTCTGGGCCTCAGTCGGGCGATTGGACACCAACTCATACTCATTCGGCCGAATGGCCCTCCAGTCGCATAACCCTAACTGGGCTGCGACTGGAGTTCATCACGAACAGCAGCCGCGAACCCCCACACCCAAACTCGTCAAAAACCCATTTTTAGCCCAAATTGACCCTCCCAAAGCTCAGGGATTCATACAAGGACATCATACAAGCATATACAAGTCCTACTTCTTACTATAAACGCATTACTCATAGTTTACTCAAATGGGTCAACTTACACTTTTACAAAACTAGGGTTTATATGTGATTCCAGCCCCAAAATCAGTTAAAAACGTGTAAATGAGGGGTCCTAGAACTCACCTTAATAGGTAGAAGTTGATGAGCTTCGATTTAGCTTGCTTCTCGACAATCGGTCAGCACTTTCCCTCTTTCTTCTCTACTCTCTGTCGCCCTCTGCTTCCTCCCCGACTGAAAAATGGGAGGAGAGTGGAGCTGCTCCCCTTTTATACCCACAGCTCAGTCGCGTCTGGTCCAGGGGCGACTGGACCTTCAGTCGCATCAACACTATGCGATTGGGCCCCAATCGCACGTGTTCCATGCGGCTCATACTTCATTCGGGCGGTTGAACTCCAATCGTGCGGTTGAGATTCAATCGGCCGAATAGCCATGCGGTTGAACCTCCAGTCGCATAAATCACAGGCGACTGAGGCTCAGTCGCACAACCTACCAAAAGTCAAACTTTCGGGTGTTACACCTGTCGGAACCCTTTTTATTAAGGTGAACCCGCTATCCCACATACCCACTATGTACAAGCCCAACAAGTCCTTCACATAGGATTTGTCCATGTATCATAGTTTAATATCCTTTTCATGTGTATATTATATTTTTATAATAATTTCAAATCAGAGGGAGCAAATCCTCCTTTACATTTATCCTCATATGGGTTGTAAATGGAACTATAATGCAAACTATATAAAGTGCACATCTGCCTTCTCACTACAGAAACAGTCATCCCAAATGACAACAAGATCTTTGTGCATCTGATATGGATCACACGTCCATACCTTTGTGGGGGTAAGTCACTCCCCGATAGTACTATCCAAAAGATCCCTGCTTATTTATATTCCAGTTTACAGAGAAGGATTTTCATAGTAACCATATGTAATCATAAATGTGATCAAATTATTATTTAACATAATACACAAAAAATATTTGTAATTTCAATTACAACATGTATTCCAGCCCCAAAATATTTAAATGATTAAAAAGGGGAATAGTTATGAACTCACCTCAATTGCACGCGTGAATACTTGCAATAGTCTGTATGTATGTTTGGTCTAGGAATCTCCTAAACAAAATCACAATATATTCATGAGGTCATGATTACTAACCCTAGATGGTCATGCATAACTCATCCACAAAGTTAGTCTTGAAAATGTCACTTGACTAATTGGACACGTCGAGTTGTAAATGTTTTATTTGGATTCTTGTCTTCATCTTTATTTTCCTAAAGATACATAATATATTGAAAGTGTTTTATATTAAGTATAATGATATTATACTTTCCATGTATATGGGTTTCCTTTTTATTAAATATCTCCAAAAGTTTACTTTTATCTAAATATAGGTATTTGACAGCTTCAAAGAGGTTTTCTTTCTTTTTTTTTTAGGTCTGGTTGTCATCCCCTTTTCATGGTACAAAGAATTTTTATAAAATATGATACTTTTATCATATCTAGGTCTATGTCTTAGGATTCCAAAAAGGTATAGATTGTATCCTACAACTAAGTTTAAGTGTCTCTAAATGGTTCATGAAGTAACAGATGTCAGTGCAGCACTTTTCTGTACTTGTCTATGGAATTTACCTTTTTGAGGGGTCAAAACTTACATTCACAAATAGAGCCTATATTATTTTTAAACCTAACACCTTAAGCTAAGTTACCACAGAAATAAAATTTTCATTTTATTACTTTAAGCATAACTTGTGCCTTATTCTTTCTGCCCTATTTATTCTGTCAACAATTCAGGTTCAGAACTTTAATTTGTTTGTACGTTTTGGATGGGTTATACACGTCTAAAAATTTCAAGGTTGGATGGGTTAGAAACTAGACATCTTAAAGTTAAAGTTAGGCTCAAGAAACGGTTCATTTGACCATGTTTAAGTCGTGTTATGGTCTTGAAATCACAGAACATGAATCTGCCAGAAAGTGTTTTACATGTTTTGTTACTTTTTAAACTTTGTTAGAGCACTTTTGGGATGAGTTAGTGAACATAAACACATCGTGGTGATGTATGGAAGATTAGAAATAGGTGCTAACCTTAAACAAGCAAAGAGAAGAGATGGTAGTCTTGAAATGCAAGGAAAAGAAGACTTGATCCTTTGAACCAAGAAAAACCCAACAAGAAAAGGTGAAGAAGATGTTGTAGGATGCTTGAAAGCTTCAAAAATCACTTGATCTTCATCCAAAGGCACTGAACACACAAGATTTGTAGAACTAATGTTTGAAAAGAAGATGAATAGGTGGGAATGGTAAGGTGGTTGAATTTTGAGTGAGAGAGAGTGAGAGGAGTGTGGGTGTTGGTGTAGATGAGAATTAGGGGGTTTTATTACCAATTTAAATCATAGAGTTGTTCAACCATTAATTCATGGAGTTGTTCAACCATTACATGGAGTTGTTCAACCATTACATGGAGTTGTTTAACCATTACATGGAGTTGTTCAACCATTACATCTAATAATTCGATTAAATGAAGAACATATCTAATAATATCCATAATAATAATAATAATAATAATATAATATGAACAACTTAACCATTTTGCATGCTACATGTTTGACTACCATGTATTTTTGAAATTTGCTTAATCATACTTAACGGAGAGATTAGCCAATGTAAAAAGTGTTAACGTAAGAGGAAAACTCGGGTTGTCACAAGAACACACGAAGATTTATAGTGGTTCGGTCCAGTACTGACCTACGTCCACTCTCGGTAACTAGGATGTATTTATTCAGTGATGTTCAGAGGTACATGGATGGTTTACAAATACAGTTTTGATCTCTATTTATAGAGACTGAGATGATATTAGATAGTGGAGAAACAAAGTTTCTGGAAACATGGTTGTCTAAAGCCACAAAAACTGGATGGTTCTTCCTTTTCCTTTTTTGACCAACTTGTTTGCCACTACTGAATTAGTTGCTTCACCACTCACCAGTTTGTAACTTGGAACTAATTCTAATCAAACATGCACTTTTTTATGTATTATCTTTCCTGTCATTGCAAACAACAGATTAGTAAGTTGCAGATTCATTATGAAATCTTGTTCACAATGCAACTGATATTTCAGTTTTGTTTAAAGTGCATACATAGACTTTTATCTGTATTTTCTTTACCTATTGTTGAGATAACAATTAATTCATAACATATCTACTAGGCTGGTGAATCTTTAATGGAGATATTTAATTTATGTTACAAACATATATATTAGTTAAAGATATTCATACATGTACAGCAATGTGTTTTAGTTGCATATGGTTTCACATAGTAAGCTATTCAAATCAATTTACAAGAGGTGCTCAAGCGAGTCATGAAACTACGTGGTGGTAAGGTTGCCTGTTGCCCAGCAGATAAAAGTGTTAAGGTTCATCTGGAAAGAGGTAATCATCCAACCTAATTACATCATTCTGCAATTTGTAATCTACATCATCAATGGGTGATGGTTTTCTATCATATTGTCTTGTTTGGGGAGTTTGAAATTGTGAATTGTACCCAAAAAAAATCAAGCTTCGTTTACATATTGTATGATGAGTTTATACATGATCATTTTTTAAAATAGTGCCCTCAAAATAAATTACAAAATGATGCCCTCAAAATACTATCACAATGATCACAGATGTTCTACAGTTAGAAGGGCATCTGTTGCCTTCTACTTTTCTTTTCTACAAGCATCACAAACAGTTTTGCCTGCACAAATAGAGGTAATGATTTCAATTGGATTAGAAAATTATGAGCTAACATTTATATATTTACACAGGGCAATTTCTTATTTTTATTCTCTCTTAGAGAAAGATGACAGATCTATTCGTATTGTTGCTGGTGAAGCACTTGCACTTATTTTTAGATAGGAAATCTCGAAAAATTCTCTGTCCAAGATGTTACTCATATACAAGGTCTTAAAGCTAAAATCTTGAATCAAGTTAGGAATCTTTCTGTTGAAGCAGGTGTGGGAAGGGTTCTGCAAAAAAGGATCTTAACAACTAGCGGAACACATTCCGGGACATTCTAGAATTTCTTGAGGTATCCAGTATCCTGTAGCATTAATATTTGAAAAACGATAGAATGGTTTTATTACTGGTTTTATTATTACTATTATTACTTTTTTGTAATAAATAGGATGGTTATAGTCCAGAACCTCTGTGAAGATTGGTGGAGAGTCACTTACCACCACAACATGGTGCCAGTTGGTACAGGTTTGTGTAATGTTGTTTATTGTTAGGCATTTTACCAGAGGTGGCGGGCGATATTTGCAGGCTGGGTCAGGTAAAATGTGTCGGGCTGACCCACATACACCTTTTTGTCCAAAACAACAGTGTTACAACAGCAATCAGTTTTATCAAAATGTGTCGGGCTGACCCACATACACTTTAATCCTTTTTAACTAATTTTTTTAATTTGACCTGTTTGTGATGAAATACAAGCCAGACCGGCCTATTTATGTTTTCTATATATGACTTTCATGACCTATGTCTCTCGTGTTCTGAAATTCAGTTTATATTGACAGCTTAACTTTTTAAAGCGTTTTCTCCGAGGAGGATTCATCAAACACATGCAGGTTTTGATCTTTTTAGTTTGTAGTTCTGTTATTTATTAAAGTAAAACACCAATCAAACATTTCTTGGTGCCAACTAATGTCTCATTTGTTTCATGATGAAGCTCAGATTATACAAAAAATGAAACTAATTGCGATGGCAATCAGGGAAATGTTTATGGCATTTTTGTCTTCCTCTTATTGATATCAATGAATGATTCTATCTAATCAAGAAAATGCATTTCTTCATGAGGTGTTTGACTTCACACCAAAGAAAAATCGCCTCTAGTGGGGATCACATATCTGGAACTGAGAAGGTATTGTTGATACTGAATTACAACCTTATTTTCATGAATATTTGTTATATAGTTCATAACTTTATATTACTGCATTCCTTCAAGGTGATATTGAATATGCAACTTATATTAGATTAGAAGCTTTATAATATATCATTATGGATTTTTTTGTTTCTTTAAGAAACATTAATAATTACAATCAAAGATTGCAGAACGATAGTAATGGATTGCAGAACGATAATAATGGATTGAACCTGTTTGCATTTGGTTCAAAAATTTGGCTGCAAATTGGTTATAGAACTGACCTTTTTTTTCTTTAATTTAGCCACCGATACATCTGTTTTAAAGTCTAGAATTGGGCTGCAAAATAGCCTCTAACATGATCTGTTTTTTTTGCCTGCATAACAATGGCTTATCGATGTGTTTTTATGCCCAAAATCAGACTTCAAAAATACCTCACGCTATTTTTTTTATCCTTGTTAGCTGCTAACCGAAGATGTTTTAAGGTCAAAAATTGAACCATAAAAGGGTTGTGTTTTAATTTCTTCATCTTTCAATAACTTCTAATTTGATATCTCATTTTCCGATTTTGCATGAAATTGGATGGATCTACTGCTTGAAACGAGTGTTAATTTGAATCATATACCATCGAAGCTGCATGGAACTGATATAATGCGCATAAGACCATGGTATATTTATGTTCTGTGTTTTTTTTCCTGGAGAAATACCTATTATCGAGTATATTCTATCTAACTTAAATAGCTTTACAATAACAAAAGATTGGATTTTAGTAATAATTTTAGTTGCTTTTTTATCCTTCTCAATGCATAGGTATCTTGATGGACAAGCTTGGTTCTATCGGCAGACAGTTATTTTAGGGTCTTATGTAAATCCAGGTTGGATACTGTTTTCTATGTCCTGTTGTTTAATATATTGAAGTTGTTACATGGCTTTGTAATCAGTTCAAATAAATTTAGTACCATATAGGTAATTATATGCCTGTTCATGTCCCAATATATCCACAAAATAGAGCTTATTGACGACTTTGATCTATTTGTTTACGCCATTTTCTTAATCATTAGGTATTCAGGTTATATTCCTGCTTTGGACTTTAATCTAGACATAAGTCTTACAAGTTCAATAAGAATCTTACCTACATAATTTAGGGTTGTATTATTGTCATTCCATAACAATTATGACTTCACATATGCAGTTTTAATTTGTTTATTCTATATAATTTGTTTATCTTGTTTTGTTTTTTTTCTTCTACCAGATATTAACGCTTTGTTCAACAACCATTGCCTTAACTTTGAAGGAAGGGTGAGAATATTTTAGTTATGTATGCTTCTTGTACACAAGCGGTGAAAGTCTTCCTTTGATCTTTTTGTAGAAATTATATTGCAGTGTAAAATGAACAAAAATTTAGAAATAAAGTCATTAGAATGTATCCCCTGCTAATTTGTAAACGTTCGAAGTTTAAATTTGCAGGTGAAGTTGTTGCATGAGCACAAAGGTTTTGCTTCCAAAGGTTTTGCTTCAAGTGAGGCAGGTTTGGTACTTGTTGGTTCTTGATTTTCTTGAATGGTATGATGTTTTCAGATTGGTGTTTCTTCACGAGGGAAAGGTTGTATGGGAAGGCATGACTCATGAATTCACTTCATCTACAAACCCGATAGTCCAGCAGGTTAATTCTGTTTATTTATCCCTTGTTAGTATTGTCAAAATCAGCATAGCGGTCGGGTTAGGTAGCTGGTTGTTTTTTAGTATGGGTCAGGCCGTCAGGTTGATCCACACAATTGTTGGGTCCATTTGTTATAATAATTAATCAGTTTAATATTATTACAATAGTAAATTTTTAGATGAAAGGAATCAGAAGGCGCGTATAACATGCACCCACTCGCTTCCCTTTCGACTAATTTTTTAAATTGGCTCTTAGGATTAGACCATGACCCATATCGACCCATTCATGACAGCTGAATAGCCGATATAATAGGATTAACACTAAACAGGAAAAGCGTAGATACAATATGATTTAGATAATGACTAATGTTGGTGTCTTTTTCTCCTTATTGCGTGCTTTTTATCATCCCAACAAAACACTTGTATGATACGAGTAAAATTAACACCGGAAAGTGTATAAATCTTTGAATTCCTATTTTAAACTAAAAAGATTTACTGATGCTGATCATTTGTTTTGTGATTATCAGTTTGCCTCTGGGAATTTGGATGTGCCTATTAGGTACCAAGTCAAAATGCAAAGATTATGGTAGATTGGTAGCTGCATACTTTCTCTTGATATTTGGAATGCTATAAGAGAAACTTTGAAGAATCTCAATGGATCCCTACATGGGTTGGAAACTAGAACCGAGTATATATCCATTTGACCGAAAGCGAGCTTTTACACGCGTATTTGAGGGTTCTCATAATTCTTGTATTTTGAAATGCATACAATACTTTTCAATATCAATACTCTAAGTTATGCAGTTTGGTTGAATGCAATCTTATATACTAAAGTTGTAGAATCATAGATCCATCGAGTTTGTTTGTTTCACTTCAAAAGTAACTGTGAATCGTATTTTTCTTAAAAGTATGTTTTGGAAGGTATAATAGTCGAACAAGTGAAGAAATGTTTTGAACATCAGACTACTATGTAAAGTTCATCGTATGAATGACACCAAAATTTATGACAAATGGGAATCACTAACTATTCGTTGACTGAGAACTTGTGATTGATTCTTGAATTTGAATATTGACCGAACATCAAATGATGCATGAGTTTGCATTATAATAATGCATCAATCCTATATATGAAATTACTATGTTAGTGATCTTTATTTTTATAAAGTACGGTACGTTAAGTTTATTTTTATTTATTGTTTAGATTTTTATATGCCACTCATAAAAAAGAAGGTTTTATATCCACACACACAACAAGTCTTGTGAGCTCAATACCGACGAAACCACTTTAAAATCAAAACATTCTTTCATAAGTTTGTTGTTTAGTGGTAGAGGTAGTTACTTCGATTATGAATGAGTCTATTTGGTTTATGTTTTATCTCAATTGCGTACTAAAAAAGCAACTTATGGTTGGTAAACATCTGATTATTTGGGTATATACTTTAAGCGACTCTTAGACCATTTGGCCAATTGTCCAGGTTTGATATGTTATTAATAATATACAGCCAAATTTTCCCCTTTCATATAAATTGGGTGAAATTGGTCAATGCATATACCTGTGTAGAAGACCCTCAATTATCAAGTCCCCATAATCGCTATCGGTTTTTTAAGTGCAGTAATATAAGTTAGTTTTTGGGGACCTCATATTGCAAATTAAATAAATTAATTTTTATAAAAAGGTGAAATCTTTACTAACATTTTGTGTAATTTTGCATAAACCAGGTTCATAAGCTTGTGGGGCATGAGTTGATGATTTAAGGGGAGCAAGCTTACTGAAGTGAAGATATCAGATACATAAATCAAGATTGTGTGTTTCTATTTATTTGTACTTTGAAAACCGCACAAGTATTCAGAAAACGAATATCGCATTGTAAAATATCGTCGATGCAGCCACCGCATCGCGCGGGTTCCTTACTAGTAATAGAAGAACACGTATCAAGCCAATAGTTATTCTTAAACTTTTTAGATTATACACCCTTTTTACTATAACACTACTCCAATATTTTACTTACAAAATTAAGTATTAAATATTTTTTAGAATAAATATAACAGATAATTAACTAACATAAAATTTAACTGCTCATTTATTATTATCATCTTAATACAATACGTTTTTATCTCGCTTGTGAACACTCCTTTTTTTTCAACGTGTAATTATTCTAGATATGATTGTATAGTCATATTTCTTGACCGTAAGTTACAAAAGAGATGTTTTATATTCTTATTTGTTTATGAAGTAATTTTGTTAAACAATATGAGTATATAAAAAGCACTAATTTGTATTTAAGTCCCTAACTCATTGTATGAATTATTCTTTCAAAATATAAAGATGATTTTGATCATATTTATATCATTTGATTTTAAATAATGTCTTAATCTAAACATTACTATAGTATCAACTTTTTAATACCTTTTGGTCATATATCGTTGAATTTTATTTCTAAAACAATTAGACATTTCAAGACACGAATTGTTTATAAGAATGACAATTTATTGTATATTTTTATTATAAATTGTTATTAACCTAAATATTTATATTAATTTTTTGTTTTAATTTGAATGATTGACAATTATTGTATTTTTTACTGCACTAACGTATTATTTTTAAAATAATTATTTATTTAACGATATGAAACTTTAAAAAAATTTAAATATAATAAGTTAACGTATAATCAAAACAATCTTTTTAATATCAAATTTTAATATGGAAATTATTTGAAATTTACATTATATCAAAATTTAATATGAAAAGTATTTAAAATGTTAATTGTGGTAACCATTGATTTTTTTTAAAGATTAATATGTGCATTTTAACACCAATCATTTGCTGTGGTAGGCTCATGACTTCCTGTAGGCAAGAATATGAGTTCAAGTCGTAGCTGTAGAAAAACTGTTACTGGGACGGGTTTACTGTAGTGGGTCTTCAGGTTGTGGATTTTCAGAGAAATGATGGTTTGTGGGTTTTTCGAGAAATGATGGTTTGTGGGTTTTCCGAGAAATGATGGTTTGTGGGCTTGGGCTACCAACTCTGTTTGTGCTCACAGAAGTATGTGATGCCTTTTCGTTATTGAGGTATCTCACGTAGCCAAGCTTTATTACTTGACCTATCAAAAAAATTAATTAACGCATTTTGAAAATAAAATTTATAGATTCCAAGATACAATGCAATCACAATATAATAGTTTTAGGTGGAAAACTCAATTGTGGAGACTCTCATTAATTATCAAGTGTCACTAGAAAATCTTGCTTTATTAGAGATAATAGATTAATTTTTCAAAATATAAAGGTTATTTTGAACATATTTATACAATTACTTTAAATAATGTCTAAATCTAAAGATTACTATAATATCAACTTTTAATGCCTTTTGGTCGTAGATCATTGAATTTATGTCTAAAACAATTTGCTATTTGAAGACATAAATTGTTTATAATGAATGATAACTTACCATATAATTTTTATTATAAATTGTTTTTACCCTAAGTATTAAGATTAATATTAATTCTAATTTAAATGAATGAAAATTAATGTAAGTATTAAGATTAATATTAGTTCTAATTTAAATGAATGAAAATTATTGTATTTTTTCTAGCACTAACGTATTATTTTTGAAACATTTACTTTTTTAATTATATGAAACTTTTAAAGCAATTTAAACATTAATAAGTTAACGTATAATCAGCATAAATAATATAATATTAAAATTTAATAAGAAAAACTATTTGAAATTGAAATTATATAAAATTTTAATTAAAAAACTATTTAAAATGTTAATTATGGTAACTATTGACAGTTGTTTTAAATACTAATAAATAATTTTACCACCAATCATTTGGTTGAGTGGTAACCTCATGACTTACTCTAGGAGGTAACGCTATCTGTGCTCGCGGACATAGGATGTGCTTTTTCGCCATTGGAGTATCCATGGTAACCTAGTTATTTGGCCTTTAAAAAAATAGTTAATGCGTTTTGAAATAAAAATTAAAAGATTCGAAGATATAATGCAATCACAATTTAATAATTCTAGATGGAGAAACTCAATTGAGGACACACTAATTGGTTGACAAGTGTTCCTATAAAACCTTCTTTTGTTATAGTTAATAGATTTTTGTACTAATATTTTTAGTTTTATATTCTAACATAGACCATGGTCATTAAATTCTAGAAATATAATTTTAGATACTCACTTTGTTACTAAACCATTTTAAGCATCATTCATGCACCAATGGCCCAAGGACTTAGGTTCACATCAAACTTTTCATATTAAAAGTCATTTAGACCATGTGATATGCTTCCTTGAGAATGGGTGCTACGGATCTCGCAGACCCACGACGCGAAACACCGCTCCCTCTCCTATGAGAAGGACCATGGTCCGATCCTCAGAAAAAAAAAAACTCGTATGAGTGTTAAAAGAGGACCCAAGTAGCTGTTGCAATGTTTCGGTTTTAAAAAAAATTATTTTACTTTTTATTTACACACACAAATATATATATACATATATATATGTGTGTGTGTAAAATAAATGAAAGTAAGTTTGGCCATATGACATGATTTTAGTCAATACACTGCCACATGACATAGTCAAATCATATAATTGATATGTGGCATTTTATTAACAATATGGTTATAAAAGGACATGTTTAAATAGTATTTTCTTTCTAATTAAACAAAATTTAAAGTTAGATTTTAAAATTTAATCATTGAAATTAAACTTTAAATTTCAAACTCAATACACAATTAAATCCGAGATTTTATTTAATAATAACTAACTAAATTAGTTAAAATTTGAAATTTAAAACTAACAATTTGAATAATTAAATGGAGCATATGGAGTTCACAAATATTAAATTATAATGGTAACAATCAATCCGAGTATTTTGGGTTAATAATTTCAAATCTTGAAAATCTTCTATGTTTTAACAATATCATAAAATATTTGCTTGCATTGAATAACATAATACCCTTATTTTATTATATTTATACAATAAATTTTTTTCTATCTACTGTTCTTCAAACTACTATCAAATATATTTTAAAAGTATAAAATAACGTTTTCTATGATTAAAGATTTTCTACATTAATAACTTCTCTTACTTCCCCATTATTCATACAATAATTATATTTAATTCATTTCATATTACATTTAGTTACAATATTATGTACAATTGGATTTAAAAAACATGTTTATAATGATAACCTTAATATTAATATTTTGTTACCCTGCAACAATAACTTTCACTTTGTTCATTTTTATTTATGTATATTGGTTTATACATTATTGATAAACCATCAAGTTACTTTTCAACAGGACATCATCAATATTAAAAGCAACCTTCTTAAAAATCTTGACATATCACACTTTGATTTGTTTATATAGGCAACCAATGTATAAGAATCCGATAGAAACTTACTCTATGTAGTTTACTGTGGGTGAGTAGTATGTATTGTTCAACTAATCAAATAGTTATCTTATTATTTTTATTATTATCTTATAAAACATTTCTGTTATATATCTTTAATATTTTATATTTTTAACCACAAGACACTACAATACATGATAATATTTTAAAAGATGATTTCTTAAGTTTGAGAAGTTATTGACTAAATCTGATTAAACATTGATATAGAAAAAAGTTTCTAGATATTTATAAACATTGCAAGGTCATTTAAAAGATGATCAATATAATCAGTCTCATAATGAGGAGAGCGTTAGAACACTTAACACATCAAATAGAGAACCAGGTTTAAATAGATAATATTATGAACACGAGTAAGTATTGAGATTGGACAAAGAACAAGAACAAGATAAGTATAGTTTTAAAGAATGTTGTATATTGCTCTCAAATTCTATTTGTGACATCCAGTAATTTCCGTTATCAAACTCCGTTAGTTCCGTTAAGTCTTGCATACACGTGTCGTAAGCACACACTAGTTGTCGTTGAACGTTGGTGACTTAATAATACTAATCTATGATAAACAATAATAATCTAATTAATAATGTTGATTATTAGTTGTGATTATGTGATTTGTGAATTTATGGAATTTTATATATTTACTCTGTAAATTTTACGCGATAACATGACAACGTGTTATATATATATTTCATGTTTTGTGTGACTTATTGTAAATGTTGATGATTATTATTATTGGTTAATAATACTTATAATTTGTGGTTAAAACTATTTTAAAAGTTTTTAAAAAATTGGTTTTTATAAAATATAATTAAAATTTTGTAATTACCTTTTATCAAATATTACCTAAAATACAACCCTAAACCCCACCCTAATCCCATTCGGCCGCAATCATCATCCCAACCCCCTTTAACATCTGAAATTCACCCAAGAAACACACATGCAATTTTTTGAGTGATTCAAGTGATTAGAAGGTGTTCTACAAGTCCAATTGTTGATTTCTACACATCTAAAGGTTAGTTTTGATTAATTTTTTTATGTTGGTTGTTCTTGAGGATCCCTGATTCGAAAATTATAATGATAATATGAAATTGATGATGATTCCATGTTAGTATTGTTGTATTGATGCTAGTTTGGGTGTTAATTGCAAGTATGATATGGATTTTGATGTTCTAGACCAAATTAGGTCAAAACAAGAAACTTTGATTTGGGGAACTTTCAAGATTGATGAAATTGATGTTGTTTGATGATTGTATGATGTTAATTATATGATATGGATGCTAGGTTACATTGATTGTGCAAGAAATTGATGAATTTGATATGTTGTTCATAGGTTACTAATAATAGAAACTTTATTTTGCTTAGAATGTTGAATTGTTGATGAATTGATGTTATGGATGTGTTTATGATAATGATTAGATGTTAGATTGTTGTTATGAAAATTGGGAATTCGAGAATACATGTTATAGTTAATACATTACTAAAGATAGTAACTTTTTGGATATCAAATTGATGAACCATGTTAATAGCGTGTTGTTGATTATGTCTAGATATGTTATGAACTTGATTAGGTATGAAATTGATGAAACTATGGTTGATTTGCATACTAGATCACTTTTGGGTATACTTTCCCAAAAGGGAAATGACTGGGTTTGAGAATGATATTCTCTGTTGATGTGAATCAACAAGGATCAAATATGTTGATTGAGTCAATGATTGAGAGGCGGAATCAAACAATCAATGAACATTTAACACTTGAAATACTCATAAATGCACTTGTATTGATTATCTAAACTGTTACAAAGTAAATGCTAGGGTTTAGCAAGCTACAGTAACAATGCAAGACAACCTCGGATGAAACACAGAATGAGAGGTGTCAAAAGTCAGGAGTTTTGAGTTACAAAGTCTAAAGTCTCAAAAGTCACCTCACATACGAGGTTTCTGATCTATTTATAGGCTGACTTACAGCTTGTACAAAATGACTAAACTACCCTAACTGTACAGAATAGTTTGTCTTCGTACGCATTTGTTCTTAGTCATCCGCATTTGTTAATGCGGATGAGTAAGTCTTCAGCATTAGTCTTCTATCTTCCGCATTGGTGTTTGGTCATCAGCATTGACAAATGCGGATGAACAAACACTGAGCGCATTTGTTACTGAACATCCGCATTGGTTAATGCGGATGAACAAAAGTCTTGTCCGCATTTGTCGGTTGTCCGCATTAGTTAATGCGGATGAACAATACTTGTCAGCATTTGTTCTTGTGCATCCGCATTAACAAATGCGGATAGCCGACACTTGTATTATTTCATCTTGTTGTAGTAACTTCTTGATCCGCATTTCTTCTTGGACTTGGGGAGATTTCCAGCAGAACAACCATCCACCTCTTGAATTGGCATGTATGATCCTTTCAGGGTCCAACAATACTCCCCCTAAGGATTATACAGCCTATGTACTTCAAGGGTTTAAGGGTGGATGAGGTTGTGAAGATTCTGCTGGGTCTTGTGCAGCAGGAGGATTAGTGTAGGAGGGATCCACAAGAGACTTGATCGTGTTGGAGAAATCTTGTGCTTCACGTAGTTTTTCCTTGTTCAGAACATGGATCTTCATATGTCTCATATTGTGCAATGCCTCAATAGGCATCTTCCTCAGTGAGATGGGCTCCCAGATGGCTACGGTTGACAGACCATCTCTGTGAATTAGGAGATACCCATCCACGTCTACCTCAAGTTTAACAATGTTCCTAAACTGCAAGGGAGTCTTCTTCCTCATTCTCTGATCTCTCTTTCTTTGTACTCGATCATAGGCCAACTTCAGGAGTTTAATGCACTTTAAAAAGAAGAGCATATCAGCTTCACCCAACTTGTTGCTGATCTCCCTGAAGTGCCTTGTGAAGATGTACTGGATGTATGACTCATCAAGCAGTCTGACCTCATATCCACTGAACAATCTGATTTCTGATCCTTCCTTTCCTCCCCACTTCCTTTCAATCACCATCTCATAAGTCTTCTCATCATAAAATACATTTGAGATTGGTATAGAAGTGTGAGTACCAGCAACCACTTTTCTTTTCAATGATTCAGTGGGTTTCACTCTAAGCTCAGGAAATACCACTTCCTCTGCTGGTTTTCTTTGTTTCTTGTCAAGGGGATTGACAAATGATTTATCTTTTCTCATGCAAATTGCCTTTAAGGACTTGAAGTTGTCAGTTCTCTTGAACATCCTTAGAATGTCCTCAAATTCATATCCCCTAAACATTGCTGCATGGTTGATCAGTCTCAGATTAGCAAGTTCCTTCAGATCATGGATCTCCAGAGAGTTCACCAGAGCAGAGTACTCTGTGAAGAATTGGACTAATCCAGATACTCTCTTCACCATAAACATATTCCAGTCACTGTCATACTTCCAAGCAATGATTTTCTGATCAGTTTTTCCTTTGGGAGTAGACACACCTCTGATCATCTCAGCAGTAGTTAACCCTTCATGTAGTTCAATCTGAGATGGTTCAGCAAACCACTCTGGGTATTTGTGAAGAATGGGTACCAATGAGTCATGATCTCTTTGAGTAAGGCTCATTTCTTGAGCAGAGATTCTTGTTCTTGGTTGCTGTCTGGGGATTTGTTCCTCCAGTTTCTTCATCTTATCTTTCTTCTCATTGATCAGCCTAAGGATAGCAGCCCTTAGGGAATTGGTCTTCATGTTCCCAAGTTTCCTTCTGGTGAATCCTTGAGCAGACAGATATTCCTTCATTTCTTTGTCTGACATGCTATAGGGATCAGGAAACAAAGGTTGAGGAGGAGAAGCTGATTTAACTGTTTGTGTCTTCACCTCAGAAGCTTTGGGAGATTGAGTTTTCTCATACTCAGTTTCAATGGTTGGATCTAGTAGACTGTTCAACTTTTCTTCTTCAGCTACCATCCTTTCATAATTCATCCCAAAGACTTCATCAGGGTCATAACCATGGTCAATCAGAAATACGGCCTTTTTCATCAAATCATCAGACTTGCCCTTTTCAATCTTTTCAGAAACATAAGGTTCTTCATTCACAGGGATTTTACTGATCACTGGCTTATCAACCATGAATCCACCTGGAATTTCACCTTCTTCTAAATCAATCATCTCACCCTTTTTCTTCATCAATGACTCGGCTTGTTCATGTTCTTCTAAGAATCCAGCAATGGCTGCTAGGCTTCTGGGGTCATCTTTTTGCTTTTTCATTTGACGTTCTTCTTCTACTATTGGTCTTTTCCCTTTAGCCTTTTCAGATAAGTATTTCCTTTTTCTGGTGTATGTTTGAACTTCAGAAGATGGTTCAGCCATTTCAGCTTCCTTTGGCTGTTCTTCAGATTGTTCCTTTTCAGGACTGTGAACTACAGCAGCTGCTGATTCTTCTTCAAGTACTTGCTGTTCACAAAGCTTCTTAATCAGCTCTTTTTGTTCTTCAGAAAGTGACACAGCAGGCACCAGTTGCATACTCAATTCCTTTTCAATTGGCACAGGAGATTGAGGTATAACAACAAAAGGCTCAGCCTCTGTTCTTTGGTTCATCAAGAAATCCCAGAAGTCATCATCTATGACAAATTCTTCAGCAGAGAACATGTCAAGAGCATTAATCATTTCACTGAAATTAGTCTCTTCAGTGTGAACTTCTTCTGGTTGACTTGAATAACTAATCATTTCCATGCTTGATGATTCATGTTTGGATCCACTTGGTTCTCCTTTCTTTTCACCCTTGGAGATTTCCATCCTTTGTGTGGAGGTGAGTCATCATCACTGTCTTTGGATGACTCTTTGTCACTGTCATTCTTGTCATCATCTCTTTTCCTCTTGTCATGGCTTTTATCTCCTTCATCTTCCTTATCTTTTTCAGCTTCTTGCTTTAACCTCACAAGCATTTCCAACTCTGAGACTCTTTTATTGAGAGCTTCTACTTGTTTTTCAAGGGCAAGGATGATACTGGACTGTTCTTCTATTATCTCTTCTTGATCCATCATGGCAATAGTTTGGATGTTCAAGGTGTCCACATGACCACTAATTTCTTCTCTTGAACTATGAAGAGCTACTTTCAAAACTTTGATCTCTTCATCTTTAACTTTTCTTTCCTTTTCATACGAATCTTTCACTTCTTTTAATTCCTTTTCCTTCTCATCCAGCTCCAACAATCTATCTTGTAGGACATTTGATCTCCTACTATGCATTTTCTCCAACTTGGCAATTTTCTGAAGTAGAGCAGAAATCATTTCATCCTTCTCATCAGGCTTGTTTACTCCTGATTCAGCATAACTTTCTGAAGGAGCAGCCTCTGATGTTGGTTGCCGTGCAGGCATCTTTATGGTATGATCCTCCTCATCAGGTGATGATTTGGATTCTTCCGATGAGCTAGTAGAATCACCAAACTCTTGTGGTGCAGCCGTAGGTGGAGATGGGATAGGTGTATAGTGAGTGGGAGAATGGATGGGTTGAGTGATTGGTGAGTGAACTGGAGACATGTGGGGAGATATTATGTGTTGTGTTTGAGGAGAAGGAATTTGTGATCTGGGAGGTGATGGTATTGGAGGTTGAATAGATGATGAGGCTATATCGGCTTCATGAACATAAGGATCAGTGTGAAGATCACCACCTACATCACCTTGTGGTGACACTGATCCTGGTCTCTCTTCAGTGGTAGCAGCATGCTCATCAACATGTTGTTGAAATTGAGCAGCTTGCGCTTCTTCATGAATAGGCTCATTAGCAGGAGCCTCTTGAACATGTTCTTCTTCTTGATCTATCTGCTGTTGCATCCAAGGCAGCAGAGGAAGAAAGCTCCACTGTAGAAGTTCCTAGGATCTCTCTTCTTGATATACCTGTAGGACTTTGCATTATAGTGAGGAATGTCCATCACTGGTCCTGTAGGCACAATATCTGGAAATGCTTCATTGATGAAGCATTGAATGAATCTTGGGTACATCAAAAACATGTGTCTTCTGCCTTCTTGGATGTTGGATACCATCCATTGAATATGTATGCTGACATGTTGAATGGCTGGTTGGTGCATAAGGCACATATGGCAGATGATGTAGTCACTGGGATGTCATTCCATCCAGTTTTCCTCTTGGATAAGCAGTGTTGAAACATGTGAATTAAGAACCTCCATTGCAGATCTACCAATCCCTTTACTATCTGCTTTCCTTCATATCCTCCCTCATAACCAATGTTTGCAAAGAAATTCATGATCTCATCATCTTCAAGCTCTAGAGGAGTGTTTGCATCATCTCCAAACTGCAGACACTGTCTCACTGTTTGCTCAGTAACATCTAGAGTGTGATCATCAGTTATTCTTCCAGTTAGAGTCCTCACACCATTAACTTCAAGAACTTGGGCTGTTCCCCAAAAAGACCTAATGAGAGTCTCATAAATGATGGGTCTGACAGTCATGGCATATGCAACTCTAGTGGTTAGAAGAAATCTAATCATATCTCTTAAGTCAGCTGCTTCTGCTACATCAGGGTCTAGAAATCCGCTGACATTATGGAGTTTGCTCCATGTGAGATTAGCCATTATGTCCTGCAGTCAAGGCATATGAATTAGAATAATGCATAACACCTAAGAACTTGTTCATCACTGTTTGACTTTTATTGGTCAAAATTGTTGTTTCATGTGCAAAGATTCTGAGTAATTTTGAATCATCAGAAGTGTGTGCATAATTAATCTCAATGAGTTCATCATTTCTTGATTTTACAACACATTTTGTTCTTTGATATTATCTCTTTACTTCACCATTTGGATTTCGACATTTGCACTCTACGCACAGACGTAATTGTTAAGAAAAACACTGAATTTCTTGAGGTTTTCTTGAATAATCAGTGAGCATTTGTCGAAATTATCAAGGGTTTAAGAGCATTTTGATTATTTTTACAACTGATTCATAACCTAGGTTACTAAGTTCGATTTGATGTAACAGTTCGACAGTTAGGTTACACGCAATTCAAATTTTCACCTTTCTTTGATACTACTTGAGTCGTGAATCAAAGAGGAGTTGATTTTGAAGAAGCAAACTTAGAGTTTTTTGATTAAGAATCAGAATGTCGATGGTGAAGATGAACAGTATTTGAAGAAGATGAACAGTGTTTGGGTGGCACTCGTCTCACTTTAAGTCTCTCAGAATTTGAAAAGTATTAAATGATCCTTTGATTTTGATTTATATAGACCATTTAATAAGATTCTGAGAATTTGCTAAGTTTTAAATCACTGTGTCAAATGCGGTTGAGAAAATGTCTCTCCGTATTTGTGCACTGTTGCAAATGCGGAAGAGAAAAGTCTACCCGCATTTGTGCACTGTTGCAAATTCTAGATGTCTATCCGCATTTGCGCACTGTTGCAAATGCGGAAGAACAAATTCCATTTTTTTTTTCATTTTTTGGCAAATGCGGCAATGTGAAATACAATCCGCATTTCTTCAATTTGATCTAAATGACAGGAGTGTAAGCACATCAATTTTTAATTGTGACACAAGAGTTCAATCAAGTTTAAATGTTTTTCTCAGCCATTCAAAAGAAATGCGGCTGAGGAAAAACAAATGCGGATGAACAAAAGATTTGTCCGCATTAGTTTGCACTTGAACCTTGTGTTTCAGTTCACAAAACCTTTACCTGCATTGGTTGAATGCATGGGTTACCTTCACCCGCATTAACCAATGCACTTACCCGCATTAAGTTTTGAACTTAATGTTTTTGCTCTGAATGGTTTTGGATGAATTTTCTCTGATGCTTTATGAAGTGATGTCTTTGACATTGTGGATATTTGTTGATGCTTGTTTCTTATGAAGTTTGACTGATGTCAATTTTTGCTTGGATTTACTTGTTCATCATTTGTGAACCAAGTTTCCCATTGTTGACTGTTCCTTTACTTGTTCATGAGGATGTATCTGTTGCATCAGTTGAGATATTATGATATAACTTCTACACCAACACAGTTTTTTTTTTTTTTTTGTACAGAAAGATCAAATTTGTACAGAAAGATCAAAATTTTTAAAATTTCTCCCCCTAAAGTTTGTATCCATAATAGATAGAAACTTTTAAGGATTTGAAAAATTTTGAAGGAACACAATTTTTTTTTTGATTTTTGTGTTGTAATCAGTACAAGAAGTTGGTTATACCTTTCTTTGGGATCATAACAATCATACCTTTCACAGATGCAAGCAATTTTTTATAAACCAAACATAATCATGAACCTATTGATTGCAGGTATGTTTGTCCTCTTAAACTCATGCTTGATTAATAGTTAGATGCCAGTGATTTTATCATGTTTTGAGTTGATTAGGTATTCAACATGTACCTCACACTCAATAACATGGCAAGGTCAACTGTCTGCATGTAATGCATGGTAGAACTTTCAACAGCTTACATGACCAAGTTACTTAAGTTATGACATCTCATTTACTTGATCCTCATTGGGATTCTTTTATTTGATCCTTTTATGAATTTGATCCACATTGGGATTCTTTTAACTTCACTTTGGAAGGTGATCTCTAAGGATTCTTTTCTTTCATTCTCTTTGGAATGTTTTTTTTTTTTTTTTTTAATTCATCCACATTGGATGTGTTCCACTTTGGGAATCTTTTAGGATCGTAACATCAACACTATGTGCTTGTCACTCCAGGTCTTTGCTCAGCAAAACAAAGGAGGAACTGATGTGAGTAAAGGAGATTCATAAGTCATCATTACTTGGGGTGTTTAGGTTGCTACACACACACGCATTTAGATAAGTCATGCCTTACACATACTATGAGATGACAGCATCACAGTTGAAGACAGGCTTTAATTTATCACTGCATGTAGTTTCTTTCTCAAGTTGAGCCTACCAACATATCAAATAAGTCAAGTCAGTCATTTGAGTTTTCTAAATGAGCATAGTGAATGATATAGTGACTGTAATTATATCATTTCCCATAGGTTAAATAGTATACTTCCTGATCTGATTTTTTGAAATGTTGAATGTTTTTGTTGATTTTCATTTTACTCAAGATTAATCATGCCAATAGATTGGACTAGGAATTCAAATCTGGTTGGATCAAATGCCTTAGTAAATAAATCAGCTAATTGATGATCAGTGTGAACTTGCATCAATTTGATTAAACCTTTTTCAGCACAGTCTCTCAAAAAGTGATATCTAATTTCAATGTGTTTAGTTTTTGAGTGTTGTACTGGATTATTTGTTATGAACATGGCTGCTGTGTTGTCAATATGAATTGGAGTGTGCAGAAAGTTAAAACCATAGTCAAGCATCTGGTTTTGAATCCAGAGAACTTGAGAACAGCATGCAGATGCTGCTATATACTCAGCTTCTGCTGTTGAGACAGATACATTGGTTTGCTTTTTGCACTGCCAGGATACCAGTCTGGGACCAAGAAATTGACACCCGCCAGAAGTGGATTTTCTGTTGAAGTTGCATCCCCCATAATCACTGTCAGTATATGCATAGAGATTGAAATCTCCTTCCTTTGGATACCATAATCCAAGAGCAGGCTTGCCCTTGAGATATCTGAATATCCTCTTGACTGCATTTACATGAGATTCCTTGGGATCTGCTTGATATCTGGCACACACACAAACACCAAACATAATGTCAGGCCTACTGGCTGTTAGATACATTAGTGAACCTATCATAGAACGATAGTGAGTCTGATCCACTGATTTGCCTTCAGGATCTGGTCCAATCTTCACTTTGGTATCCACAGGAGTTCTGATGGACTGACAGTCAGCAAACTTGAATTTCTTCAGCATTGTTTCCACATATTTTGATTGATTGATGAAGATTCCGTCAGCTGTCTGTTGGACTTGTACTCCAAGAAAGAAATTGAGTTCTCCCATAGCACTCATTTGGAATTTTGAATGCATGAGATCTTCAAAGTCTTTGCACAGAGTCTGGTTTGTTGAGCCAAAGATGATATCATCCACATATATCTGAACCAGCAGCATATCCTTTCCTTTTCTTTTTCTGAAGAGAGTCTGATCAATTTTTCCTCTCTCATATCCATTATTAAGAAGGAATGATGAAAGAGTCTCATACCATTTCCTTGGAGCTTGGTGAAGACCGTACAGGGCTTTGTCTAGCTTGTATACCCTGTGTGGATATTCTGGATCTTCAAAGCCAGGAGGTTGACTCACATAGACCTCTTCAGAAATCTTTCCATACAAGAAAGCACACTTCACATCCATTTGATAAACAGTGAATTTCATGGATGCAGAATATGCCAGAAAGATTCTAATGGCTTCTAGTCTGGCTACAGGGGCAAAAACTTCATCATAATCGATTCCTTCTTCTTGTGTGTACCCCTGAGCTACTAGTCTAGCTTTATTTCTAATGACAATTCCCCTGTCATCAGTTTTGTTTCTGTACAACCATCTGGTACCGATAGGATATTGTCCTTCGGGAAGATCTACCAGTTGCCATACTTCTTGTTTCTTGAATTGCAGCAATTCTTCCTGCATTGCTTCAATCCAACTGTTGTCTTGAAGAGCCTCTTTGATATTTTTGGGTACTGTTTGACATAAAAAGCATGAGAACAAGCAAATGTTGGCAATGCTTGATTTGCTCCTAGTCACCCTTTCATTTAGTTCACCAATGATGTCGTCAACAGGATGATTCTTGTGTATTCTTGTGGTTGGAATTGAGTCACCAGCAATGGTTACATCAAGATTGGAGACATTCAGTTCATCTTGGTGCGAGGCAACTTCTTCTTGTACTGTTGGGGAGTTGTGGAAGAAATCAAATTGTGTTGCAGTTCTTGCTTCAGTATCATCAGTGGGTTGATTACTTCCATCAGTTGAAGTTCTTTCAGTATCAACAGGAGGGATGACACGAGTTTGGGTGGTAACTTCTTCTTGAGTAGTTGTTTCAATAGATGGCATCTCTGATGGAGAGGGTGTTGTACTTGGACCATCCTCAATTGAAGCACTTTGATGTTGAACAGAGTGTCTGATAGGATCAGCTTGTAAAGGAACTTCTTCATTTAGTTGCTCAGAAGAAGTTGGAGGGATCATTGGAAAATCACTCCTTCTTTCTGATAATGATGAATGTACAGCTGGTTGTGGATTTCCTGCATCAGACATGTGAAATTGGTCAAAAGACTTAGTGAATGAGTCAATATCAAATAACCAATCAGGACCATTAGCTGCTTTGGGAAATGAATGTTCTTTGAATTGAACATTCGTTGATTCATCAATAATGTTTAATCTGGGATTAAACACTCTGTAAGCCTTTGATACAGATGAGTATCCTACAAAGAATCCTTCATCAGACTTAGATGAGAACTTTCCCAAATGATCCCGGGTGTTTAATATTGAGACTGGACAACCAAATGACTTGAAAAATCCAATAAATGGTTTTCTTTGAAAAATGAGTTCATATGGAGTCTTGTTACTTTCTTTGACAAGTAAGGTTCTATTTTGTACAAAGCAAGATGTGTTAACTGCTTCCGCCCAGAAGGTGATTGGCAGTTTAGCATCTGCTAGCATGGTGCGTGCTGCTTCAATTAGTGTTCTGTTCCTTCTTTCAGCTACCCCATTTTGTTGAGGAGTTCTAGCTGCACTAAATTGATGAGCTATGCCTTTGATTGCACAAAATGAACTCATATCTTCATTTTTAAATTCTGTCCCATTATCACTCCTGATTGTTTTGACTTTAAGATCAAGTTGATTTTCAATTTTTGTGATTAAATCTTTTATTAATTGGAACGTTTCATTTTTATGAAGTAAGAAGAAGACCCATGTGAATCTAGAAAAGTCATCTATGATCACCAAACAATATTGTTTCTTTCCCATACTCATAACATGAGTTGGACCAAAGAGATCCATATGAAGTAGTTTCAATGGAGTATTGTTGGTGTTCACCAACTTTAGTTTGTGAGACGACTTGTGTTGTTTTCCTTTGAGACATGCAGAACAGTGGTCAACGAAATGAAATTCTTTTTGAGGTAAACCAAAAACATGATTTCCTTTAACCAGTCTGTTCATGTTTTTGAAATTTGTATGTCCCAGTCGTCTGTGCCAAAGTTGTGATTCATCAAAAGATGCTTTTGACAGAAGACATGTTTCTTCTTTTGGTGAAGTTGAGTTGAGGTTTATGACATAAGTGTTATTCTTTCTGGGTGTTTTCAAGACAACCCATTCTTCAGGAATAATAAATCCTGGTCTCAGAATGTAGCAATGAGTGTCTGTGAAGTGAGTGGAATATTTCTTGTCACAGATCTGAGACACGCTGAGAAGATTGAAGTTTAGTTGTTCGCAGTAATTCACTCTGTCAAAGCTCAGCATTCCATTTGTCACAGATCCTTCACCTGTAATTCTACCTCCTTGTGAATCTCCTCCAAATGCCACTGTCGTTCCTTGAATGTGCTTAAAATCATGAAGGAGGGAACGGTCTCCAGTCATGTGTCGGGAACATCCACTGTCCACATACCATATACTGTTGGACCTGTGTGAATGACCCTACAAGCACATAAAGAACTAGTTAGAATGTGAAACCCAAGCCATGATGGTCTTGGGCTTACCGTTTCTATCCATGATAGTAACCTGTTGGTATTTTCCTCTAAACTGGGGCTTTGGTGGTGGGATCATGCTTGATGTATTTCTGAAACTTGATTGGTTTGTTATATCAACTGAGGAATCAGATGAGTATTCAAACCTTTGATCCCTGTTTCTTTTCAGAAACTGAATTCGTTTTTTATTATCAAACTTGTTTCTTGGATTGAGAAAATCATTAGTTTGTCTGACCACTTGATTTCTATATCTTTGACTTCTGTTTGACATTTTCAGATTTTTCATGTCATCATCAGATTTGGAAACTCTGTGATGAGAATGACCATTGATTTTATGTTTATCAAACATGATTGGTGAGATAGGCTTGTTTTGGGGTATCCTCTTTCCCTTTTGATTGAAGAAACAGTCAGACGTGTTGTGATTTGTCATATTGCAGACAGAACAGTATTTGTTGAAATAACAGTTCTTGGTGGTGTGATTGTTCATGTCACAGATGGAACAGTATTGATTATAAAAGCATTTGTCTGTTCTGTGATTAGACCTATCACACACATCACAACGCATGTGCTTGTTTCTAGCCACTGATCCCGGTGTTGAGGATTTAGTAGCTTTGACAGATTTTGAATTTGATTCATTCCGAGGTTTGATGAGAATGCCTGATCAGCCTTGTTGGTAGATTGTTTCACAACACTACTGACTCTTCTTTTCTTAGGCTGACCTCGCTTTCTCAATTGTTGTCTACATTCTTTTTCAAATTGATTAACATGCTCTTTGTTAAAAATATCAAAGCCAACTCCTTGCTTTGATTTTGAAGTTTGTGGGTCTGAGTGAATTCTAGTTTTTGTGACTCGAACAACTTTTCTTTTAATGGAAGGGGAATCGTTTTCTGACTTGCTTGAATTTTTTGGAGAGTTTGTCTCACTGTCAGATCTGCTTTCAGCAGTTAGATTCACCTTATTAGTTGTTATATTCTTTTCCCTTGAAACTGCAGGGATGAATTTCACAAAAGGAACAACAGCCTTGGTGGGGCTAGTTGTTCTATTCACACTTACTGTCTTGTCTGAGCACTCCTTAATTTTAATGGGATGTCCTAACTTGATTTTATCCTCATTTGTTTCAATGTAAGCACTGGGTCTGTTTTGAGGATTGGTGACTTGATTTACCATTGTTTTAGGTTCAATAGTGTTAGGCTCATTTTCTTGTTGGAGTGAAACAGATTCAGGCATGACAGTATAGTTATCATTGTATGGTGGTGGACACGAGTTGTATCCAATACCTGACATGTCTTTGGGATCCTTTTGTGAGTCAAGCATTTCTTGCAGCTTAACTGATGACTGTTGAAACTTTTCTAGTTTCAACTCAGTAAGATTGAGTTCAGTTTTAGATTGAGCTAACTTTTCAGTCAGTTGCTCATTCTCAGCTGCAAGAGAGTACTTTTCACCATGCAATTTCTCAATGTCTGAGATGAGAGACTTAATTTTAATTTCAAAGCCTTTAATTTCTCTCTTAAGCATCTCAGATTTAACCTTTTCTTCTTTTATTTTATCAGCTAGTTTATGATTGTGCTCTCTATAACCTTGTACTTCATGAATGCATTTATCACTACAAAGGTTAGTTTTTACCTCAGTGGGCATGGGAGAAGGTCCATCATTGATGTGAGCCATGAGTGCATGATTTTGAAATTGAGGCTTCACTTCCTCTGCATACATGCTCCAGTCACATACTCCATCCTGCCTGATAACAAGAGCATTAGCTGATGGCTGATTGCTTCCATAAGCTTGATTGGTCAGTTGAGGTTGAGTCTGTTGTGATTGTTGCTGATGATGATATTGTTGGTTATAACTGTTGGAGTGAAAGCTTGCAGATGGCTGTGATGATGACTGGTTTTGTGGAACCCTTTGAGCATTGTGGTTTCTTCTAGGAGCAGTACATTCTCTTGAGAAATGGCCAGTCATACCACAGTTAAAACACTTCACTTTTGATTTATCGTATCCAAGCTTGGTGTTTTCATTCAGGTGAAGCTTTTTACCTTTTCTGAAAAATTTCTTAGCTCTCATAGCTATCATTGCCATTTGCCATTGCAAATCCATTTCCTCTACATCATCTGGATCCATTTCTTCTAAGTCTTCTTGTATCAGATGTGCAGATGTGAGTCTTCCTCCCAAATAGGCTTCAAAGCTTGCAACAAAAGCATTGTAGGTTGCTTTTTGTTCTTCAGATTTTGGATCATCAGGGGTTGGTGTTGGTAATCCTGATGAATGCTTGTTGAAGCAGGTGGGGATGAGGTTGATGGCCTGCTTGGAGGTTGAGCTGCTATGAATCCAGTGGGTTTAGATTGATCCCTTGATGAGAGAAAGTCATCTTCTTCAGTGATGAAGGCATTCTCAACAGAGTGAGAATCAGTTGGAAACTTGTAAGCCTCCACAACTTTGGGTCCTCCAAGGTTTCTGCTTCTCTCATCTAGTTCCAAAGCTTCAATCTTGGCAATCATAATATCTAGAGTTGTGCTCTCTAGATCAAGAGTGTTCTTTAGCATGGTTACATTTTGTTTCCATGTTTCTGGAAGGCTATGTAACATCTTCTTGTTTAACTCCTTTGACTTGTAGGTGACTCCCATAATCTCTAGATCATTCACCAATTGCACAAATCTATGCAACTGTTTAGAGATAGACTCCCCTTTTGAGTGATGGAATGTCTCATACTGATTCACAAGCTTGTCTTTGTTGATTTCAGCCACTTCACTGCTTCCTTCACACATGATTTTCAGGGCATCCCATACTGCTTTTGCAGTGCCATACTTTTCCAATCTCTTGAGCACATCCATTTTGAGTGCTTGAGTGAGTATGGAGTAAGCTTTGAGGTCAATCTTGATCTTCTTGTAATCATCGTCATCAAGAGTAAGGTCTTCAATAGGGATTCTTGCAGTCTTGTATAAAGCAGCTTGATCTGCAGATACTGTAACAGGGATGTGTGGGCCTTTGCAAATAGAGATCCAATAATCAGGATCAACACCTGTAACATAATTCATGAATCTGATTTTCCATTGTTTATATTCAGATTTATGCTTGAGCATGGGTGGTTTTGAAGCATGCCCAAGTTCAGAATAGTTATGTGAGTCCATGGTTAACTTTTTGTTTTAACTTGCTTAGATCTGGTTTTAACTGATTTTATGTTTGATTCGTCCAAATAGTCCAAACTTAGTACTGTAACAAAGGATCTGCTGAGAATGTGTGTATTTCAGTGAGACTATTCTGAGTCTTGACTTTAGATGTTCTTGTTTTAATGAAAGTGCAACCTGAAACTGTTTTCGTTCGAAGAACAACTTTGGATGAACAGTAGCAGTTGAGTAGATCTGAGAGTATTTGGTTAGAATACTGAGAAGAGATGTTCGAAATCTCTAAGCAGCAACTCAAGCAACAGATCAATCGGGTTAAACACAGATCTGAGCGGATCTGGGTAATAACCGAGAGCCAAGCTCTGATACCAATTGACTGGGTTTGAGAATGATATTCTCTGTTGATGTGAATCAACAAGGATCAAATATGTTGATTGAGTCAATGATTGAGAGGCGGAATCAAACAATCAATGAACATTTAACACTTGAAATACTCATAAATGCACTTGTATTGATTATCTGAACTGTTACAAAGTAAATGCTAGGGTTTAGCAAGCTACAGTAACAATGCAAGACAACCTCGGATGAAACACAGAATGAGAGGTGTCAAAAGTCAGGAGTTTTGAGTTACAAAGTCTAAAGTCTCAAAAGTCACCTCACATACGAGGTTTCTGATCTATTTATAGGCTGACTTACAGCTTGTACAAAATGACTAAACTACCCTAACTGTACAGAATAGTTTGTCTTCGTACGCATTTGTTCTTAGTCATCCGCATTTGTTAATGCGGATGAGTAAGTCTTCAGCATTAGTCTTCTATCTTCCGCATTGGTGTTTGGTCATCAGCATTGACAAATGCGGATGAACAAACACTGAGCGCATTTGTTACTGAACATCCGCATTGGTTAATGCGGATGAACAAAAGTCTTGTCCGCATTTGTCGGTTGTCCGCATTAGTTAATGCGGATGAACAGATACTTGTCAGCATTTGTTCTTGTGCATCCGCATTAACAAATACGGATAGCCGACACTTGTATTATTTCATCTTGTTGTAGTAACTTCTTGATCCGCATTTCTTCTTGGACTTGGGGAGATTTCCAGCAGAACAACCATCCACCTCTTGAATTGGCATGTATGATCCTTTCAGGGTCCAACAGCAAACTTTATTTTTGATGAACTTTGGATATCGTGACTTGGACATGTTCTTGATGTTAGGATCATGCTAGTATGTTCATGTATGATTTCTATGTGGTTGAATATGTTGTTTGAGGTGTATGGATGTTTAATTGGACAACCGACATGTTATGTTATGCATGATTTGATCTTTGTATGATGCATTTATTATGTTATAGTTACACTGAGCATGATAGTTGTTACAGGTTTGCATGAGTTGTATGATTATCTAATGGTATGATGACCTAGGTAGAACTTGGGTTGACAATGTGACACACATGGATAATTTGTATGATATTCTTGTATGTGAAGTTGTCATACGTGATTAAACTATATATCAACTAATATGTCACCAACAGGTCAAACGGATCAACTAGGTCACATGTATGTTGTCTTTATAAAACCTTGAGTTCTTTGATTGTAGAGCACTTAGGGTTTCCTTGGAATTTCTGTGTACGCGTACTTATGTACTTGTGTGTTCTAGGTAACCTCGGAAGGTTGTCTTTCCACTTGTCCTTGTCAAGTTAATCTTTAAGTATCCTTTACGCGTATCAGGTGAGTTCATGCCCCTCTTTTACATAGTCTCTTTTGGGGAGATAGCATACTGGTAATCTATAAACGCATTATATATTTAAGTTGTGTATAATATTAATATGGTGCTGTTTACTATGGAAAAGTCCTCACACTTTCGAATTATAATATTGAATAGTGGGGAAATTTGGGTAGTACTACTGGGTCGACGAGCCCCACCTGTGCGACTCGAGGTCAAACGGGTGCAATTTTGTCCCAACGAACTTTTCATGACCTGGTAAGTCGTGGCAGGAGGCAACAAACTTATCACATCCAGCTTCAATTGCGAATCACTGTGCGTAATATTTACTGTTAATAGATTAGCTATCTGTTACAATACAATTCTTATCTACATTACAACTGTTTAATGATTTATATTTGAAACGCAAACTCTTGAACTCACCAACCATTGTGTTGACTTGTTTAGTTTTCTATTCTCAAGTTAAGATTGCCAGTCGCCTAGGAGCACGCACATGTCTGCATCATTGAGTTATCAGCATTGTCTTAAACACTATTTTGGGATATGCTCTTTTTAAACAATCATTTTGGATGTTTGCATTATGGTTGGGCGCGTATTACAAGGCCCAGTTCTCGGCACGCTTACAGCTGGTCATTCATCGCACTTAAAACACGTAATTATATAACTTTGCTAAAATCATGCAGCAGAAACTTTAAAATAAACTTTTCATTTCCTTTAAATAAACACTTTTGCAAAGTAATACATCGTTCGTTACAAAATATCGGTCGTTCGTATTACAACACAAAAGCGTTAAACAAAAGAATGCCATTCAACAGAGCTGAGTAGCCGCCTCGTGCCATCCTTAGCAACATTACCTGCCAACTGGAAACACATAAAAAGTCAGTGTTACTGAGTGAGTTCTAGTTTATAATAAAACATACTTTTCTTTTGTTAAAACCGTTTCTTTACTTTCATGCAATCATACATCATACATACACATAGATAATCATTATTATCTTCATCATTCATTACTTTCGTTTATTCGACATACATCATTTATTATCTTTCACTTCTATCTAGATCCTGTCAAGCTTTACCCTCTTCATGCCACGTAACCATGAATACTGAGGTCGAGTGACAAGGATCCCGTTTCGTTCTTCATTACGTTATATCGTTAACGTTCATTCATACATTCTTTCATTCGTACATTCATTACTTTCGATGATATGTACAATACCCCGAACATTGTGCACGAAGCTGGTTACTGGGCCTGAGGTCTTTCATAGACCTCGAACATTATGCACGAAGCTGACTCCAGTACCTAGGGCAAGTACATTCACCATTTATCTTTTATCTTTCAATCCGGATCAATGCCATGTGCTATACCTAGAACATTATGCACGAAGCTGGTTACTGGGCCTGAGGTCTTTCATAGACTTTGAACATTGTGCATGAAGCTGACTCCAGTACCTAGGGAAAGCGGAAAGGATCCCATACATATGGTCAATCACACGGACTGGACCCCAGTGTGCATCCTTCTAGGGTAGCTAACCTGCACACAGTTGAGCTAACACCCTTCATTGGGTGTGAACCTTCATACATTGCTTGCAAGCCTTTCTTATATTCATTCTTTCATTCGTTAATGCATACATTCATTCATCATGTTCCTCTTCATTATCTTCCACTTTACGTTACATAATTCTTTCGTTTCATTCGTTAACATAACACCTAAAGCTACAGAAAGATAAACATACATCATAACAAGGAACATCAACATAAACTATAGCATCATCATACAGGGCATCATCATACATACATAACATACATCATGCATAAGCATGCAACATCATCATGCCCAACATACCCTCTAAGATCCCATGGTCATCTAACATGCACTTATGGGAACTTTCACGTCACAACTTACATCTGCACTTTCCTCCGAAAGTCAGTAATTAAACTATGCTTCTCTTCGGGTACAACAACCCTATTTGGGCGTATGGGCACCCTTTAGTCGCACGGCCTTCATGCGACTAAACATCATGCGAATAGACCAATGCGGATGAACACCAATGCGGATGAATGCCCAATCGTGCGAATGGACCTCATGCAAATGAACGCTATACGATTGAGCACTTATGCGCGTGGACCTCATGTGGATGAACACTATACGAATGAGCACCTATGCGAATGGACCTTCAGTAGCATGACTTCCCATGTGACTGGCGCTCCAGTCATGCGAATGAACCTCAGTCGTGCGAATGCCCCTCAGTCGTGCGAATGAGCTCCAATCGCACTTCAATCGGCCGTATGGCCTCCAGTCGATCGCCTAGCCCTAACTGATGCAGGCCAAACCCAATCAGCCATTTTCGACCTCAAACTCATCCAAACCCATTCTAAGCCTAAATCAACCATCCTAAACCTTAGGAATGCATACTACAACACCATTCAAGCACACACAAGCCCGAAAACATACCCCAAACACATCACACGCATACACACCCAAATGGGTCAAACACACACACATACAAAAACGAGTTACTATGTGTTCCAGCCCCAAATCAGTAGAAAACGAGTAAAATAGGAGTCCTAGAACTCACACAAACTACAAGAAGAAGAAGAGCTTCATCTAGACCCGCTACACGACAATTTTGCACACTTGAATCTACCCAAACCAAGTCTTTTCTCTTCTCTTCTCCCTTTTCTCTCTTCTTCTCTCTATGGCTGATGTTTGTGGGTGTGGGAGAGGGTAATGGCTTCCCTCTCCCTTCAAATATCCCCACTTACTCAACTTTCTCGCGTTGGCGATTTTGGTCCCCCGACTTTGGACTTTATTTCTTTTTCTTCCTTCGTCGGCTTCAAAGAAAATATTCGGGGTTACAAGTCCACCCCCTTTATATTTGTTTCATCCCCGAAACCTGTTATTCCTAGAACAAACGTGGGTAATGTTGTCTCATTTCTTCTTCGGTTTCCCACATTGACTCGGATCCCAACCTGTGCTTCCACTGTACCCGCACAAGAGGAACCACTTTATTTCTTATCCACTTCTCTTGTCGATCGATGATTGCCACTGGTTGCTCCACATAATTGAGCCGTTCGTCTACTTTGATGTCCTCCAGTGGAGAAATCATATCTTCATCTCTTAAACACTTCCTTAAATGAGATACGTGGAATGTCGGTGTGAATTCCACTTAACTCATCTGGTAACTCCAATCTATAGGCCACCTCTCCTACTCGAGCAATGATTCGGAAAGGGCCTATGTATCTCAGGCTCAACTTGCCCCGCTTTCGGAAGCAAATGATACCCTTCCAAGGTGAGACCTTCAACATAACCCGGTCACCCACCTGAAACTCAATCGGTCTGTGTCGTTTATCGGCATTCAACTTCTGTCTATCTTTGGCTGCCTTCATGAAGGCCTTGATCCTTTAAAGCTTTTCACTTGTAGCCTTGATCACCTCGACGCGCCTAACTCTTTATGACCAATATCACCCCAACAAACAGGCGTCCTGCATCTCCTACCGTATAGCATCTCATAAGGTGGCATACCAATGCTGGCATGATAGCTGTTATTGTAGGAGAATTCAGCTAATGGTAAGTGATCGTCCCAACTTCCCCTGAAATCAATCACACATGCCCGAAGCATGTCCTCCAATGTCTAAATGGTCCTTTCTAACTGACCATCAGTCTGGGGATGATAAGTCGTGCTGATGTGTAACCTCGTCCCCATAGCATCGTGGAATTTCTTCCAGAATTTGGATGTAAACCGGGTGTCACGATCAGACACAATAGACACAAGCACACCATGATGAGTTACAACTTCCTTGATGAACAGATCAGCCAACCTCTCAGATGAATAGGTCTCGCGGATCAGTAGGAAGTGAGCACTCTTCGTCAAGCGGTCAACAAACACCCATATAGCAGCTTACCCTCTCAGGGTACGTGGCAGCTTCGTAATGAAATCCATGGTGATGTGCTCCCACTTCCATTCCGGTATATCTAAAGGTTGGATCTTTCCATACGGCTTTTAGTGCTCGGCCTTCACTTGTAAACAAGTAAGGCATTTACTCACATACTCCACCACATCACGCTTCATACCCGCCACCAATAGTCTTTCTTCATGTCTTGATACATCTTTGTAACACGGGATGAATAGAGTATCGAGTCTTATGAAGTCCAAAATCTTCATGTGTAAATCCCCAAAACGAGGAATCCACATCCGCCCGAATCAGGTTTTAACACCGAGTGTGTTCTCCCCTAATTCCGCAACCAGACCTCTCATCCTTTCAGAGTTAACACGATCTTCTTTCAAGGCTCATCTTGAAACTCTTTGACTTGCTTCATCACATCCGAGGTCATGATCATCTGATATGCTTTCACCTGAATCAGCTCGGGTCTCTCTTTTCGGCTAAGGGCATCCGCCACCATGTTGGCTTTGCCCAAATGATAATAGATCTCACAATCATAATCCTTTGTAAGCTCCAACCATCGTCTCTGCCTCATGTTTAGATCTTTTTGCTTAAAGAAGTACTTTAAGCTCTTATGGTCAGTGAAATGGTGCACTTCGTCCCATACAGGTAGTGCCTCCAAATCTTTAACGCAAAGACCACCGCTGCTAGCTCCAAGTCATGAGTAGCATAGTTAACCTCATGAACCTTCAACTGTCGGGATGCGTAGGCTATAACTTTTCCTCTCTGCATCAACACACACCCCAACCCTGAGTAGGAAGCATCAGAATAAACCACCAGATCTTCACTTCCATCGGGTAATGACAGAACAGGAGCTTGAGTCAATCTCGTCTTCAATTCTCTAAACGCCTTCTCTTGAGCCTGACCCCATACAAACTTTACATCCTTACGGGTTAACTTGGTTAGTGGAGAAGTAATCTTTGAGAAGTCTGAATGAATCTTCTGTAATAGCCCGCCAAACCCAAGAAACTACGGATCTCGGATGGCATCTTTGGAGACTTCCATTGCATCACGCCTCCACCTTTACCGGGTCCACCATAATCCCCTCCGGATTCACCAGGTGACCTAAGAATCGAACCTTGCGCAACTACAACGTGCATTTGGAGAAATTGGCATACAATTTCTCCATTCTCAATGTCTCCAACACCTCTCGAATGTGACCGGCATGTTCTACTTCGCTCTTTGAATAAATCAGGATATCATCAATAAACACAATCATTGATTTATCCAACATCGGCTGACACACTCGGTTCATCAAATCCATAAAAAGCAGCTGGCGCGTTGGTCAAACCAAAAGACATGACAAGAAACTCGTAGTGACCGTAACGCGTGCGAAAATCCGTTTTAGGAATATCCTGCTTTTTCACCTTTAACTGATGGTAGCTAGATCACAGGTCGATCCTCGAAAACCAACTGGAACCTTGAAGCTGATTAAACTAATCACCAATCCTCGGTAATCGATACCGATTCTTCATTGTCAACTTGTTCAGCTCACGGTAGTCAATACACATCCTCATACTACTGTCTTTCTTCTTCACAAATAAGACCGGAGCACCCCAAGGAGAGATACTCGGTCTAATAAACCCCTTGTCGAGCAGCTCTTGCAATTGTTCCATTAGCTCTTTCATCTCTGTCGGAGCCAATTGATACGTTGCTCTGGCAACAGGTTAGGCACCTGGTGTCAAATCAATCTGAAACTCGATCCCTCGGTCTGGTGGCACTCCTGATAAATCGGATAGTTGTGGCGTTGGCGTATCCTCATCCTTCACATAAGCCAAGTAGGCGCTACATCCACGCCTCATACACTTTCTCGCCACCGCCATCAAATCACCTTCAGAATCGTGGTAACCCGATCACCAAACCGTCACCGAGCTACCGTCAGGCTCTATCAAACCAATCATCTTCTTGTGACACACAATGTTCACCTCATAATCCACTAACCAATCCATCCCCAGAACCAAATCAAAACCACCTAAGGTCATCACAAATGGTCTAACCGGAAATTTATGACCTTCTAATTCCATATCATAACCCTCTATCATCTCAGAAATCCTGGTAGACTTACCTATTGCAGTTTCTACATCAAAGGCGCGTCAAACGTCTATTACTAACAGGCAATTTAGCACAGAAAGCAGAAGAAATAAAACTTTTACTAGCACCAGAATAGAACAACACAGAAGCTAAAGTTTGGTTCACCAGAAACGTACCGAACACGACATCAGGGTCCATCCTAGCTTCTTCCTGTGTCATAGTGAATGCCCTGGCGCTCGCCCTCGGTCCTTCACTTCCCGTCTTCTTCACCCCGGAACCCTCAGCCCTTGGCTTCTTGCAGTCTCTGCTCATGTGGCCCTCCGCCACAGTTAAAACATTTCCACGCTTTGCACTCCCGTGCCATATGACCTGGCTTCCCACACTTGAAGCACACATTCAATCCCCACCTACACTCGCCACTGTGCTCTTCCCACATTTGCCATACTCTTTTGATCCCGTACCCGGTGTGGCTACACGGCGATCATCCACCCGTGCCTTCTTGTTACCCGTCGATGCATCACCCCGACAAACCTCTTCCCACTCCCGCTTCGATCACCACCACCCTTCCTACTACCTTCAGCCATTACCACTACAACCCTCTCATCGTACAGTCTCCCTGCAAAATCCACCGCTGACCTAAACATGCTCGGTCGGGGCAGCGATCATATGCCTGTGAATATCCGCTGGCAAACCATGAATGTACCTCTAAATCTTCCGTGACAGAGGCGTCACTTGATCCGACACCAGACGTGCCATCTCGTTGAACTTCGTGGTGTACTGCTGATGTGTCATCGTTCCCGCCTCCAGCTGCAGGAATTCTCTCTCAACTTTATCCATTTCTCTATGGGGGCAGAACTCCTCAATCACCAACTTCTTCAGTTCAGACCATCACATCCTACAAATTGCCCTGCTACCCTCGGCTTAGCCTATATTGTCCCACCAGCACAGAGCCGAGTCCATAAAAGAGTGGGCAGCAAACTTTACTTTCTGATCCTCCCGGCACTCGCTGATGTTCAAAACAGCTTCCATTTCTCTCACCCACCGGTGAGCAGCGGCAGCAGTGCCGTTACCATAAAAAGTAGGGGGCTTGCATCATTGAAACGCCCCGTAGTTACAACCTCGTACTGTCTCCGGTACAGGCTCATCTTCCTCCCCTTCTTCATCATTGGAGAGAACCATCTCAGTTGTCGGGTGCTCTCGTCTTCCCGAGGACCTATTCCTCTCTTTCCATTGGCCTTCTCGTACTGCCTTAATCACTTCGGTCACCACAGACGGTAGGATTGTCTGCATGACCTGATGCACTTCTTCAACCCCCGCCTCTTTCACCGAGGCCCTCAGTTTGCACTCTCATCACCACCCTCCGGATGAGGGGTCTCGGGTCCCTCAGGAACCACCAATTCCACTTTAGACAGGCCTCTTTTGGGACGCGATGCAGTACCAAGTCCACCACGTGAGGCTTTAGATGATCTACCACCGGTCATCCTCTAACTCACACTAAAAGATTCAAACACCAACACGGTCATTCAAGGGAATAGCTCAGTTTATGTCAAGTATAGTAAGTCCCTAATTAAAGTGGCCAGTTGTGATTAGCCACTTACTTTACTCTTCATACCCTGAGCAATACCTGTCCTGACTACATCAGTATCTAAATCTACCAGCAACACATAAACCACATAACATGCGCACATAATACCGTTAACATTAAGAAAATACCTGATGGCACGCAGCTACTCAGACTGGCATCCCATCCCTTTCCGTCCCATTTTCAGTTTCACTTAAACTTTTGCTCGTTAACTTTGCTTTGATACCAACTTGTAAGGCCTCGTTCCCGGCACGCTTACAGCTGGTCATTAATTGCACTTAAAACATGTAATTATATAACTTTGCTAAAATCATGCAGCAGAAACTTTTAAAATAAACTTTTCATTTCCTTTAAGTAAACACTTTTACAAAGTAATATATCGTTTGTTACAAAATATCACTCGTTCGTATTACAACACAAAAGCTTTAAACAAAAGAATGCCATCCAAAAAGAGCTGAGTAGCCGCCTCGTGCCATCCTGAGCAACATTACCTGCGAACTGGAAACACATAAAAAGTCAGCGTTGCTGAGTGAGTTCTAGTTTTATAATAAACATACTTTTCTTTCGCTAAAACCATTTCTTTACTTTCATGTGATCATACATCATACGTACACATAGATAATATCATTATTATCTTCATCATTCATTACTTTCGTTCATTCAACGTACATCATTTATTATCTTTCACTTCTATCTAGATCCTGTCAAGCTTTACCCTCTTCATGGCACACAACCATGATTACTGAGGTTGAGTGACAAGGATCCCGTTTCATTCTTTATTACATTATATCGTAAACGTTCAATTCATACATTCTTTCATTCGTACGTTCATTACTTTCGACGACATGTATAATATCCGAACATTATGCACGAAGCTGGTTACTGGGCCTGAGGTGTTTCATAGACCTCGAACATTGTGCAAGAAGCTGACTCTAGTACCTAGGTCAAGTACATTCACCACTTATCTTTTCTCTTTCATTCCGGATCAATGCCATGTGCTGTACCCCGGACATTGTGCACGAAGCTGGTTACTGGGCCTGAGGTCTTTCATAGACCTCGAACATTGTGCACGAAGCTGACACCAGTACCTAGGGCAAGCGGCAAGGATCCCATACATATGGTCAATCACACGGATTGGACCCCAGTTTGCATCCTTCTAGGGTAGCTAACCCACACACAGTTGAGCTAACACCCTTCATTGGGTGTGAACCTCCATACATTTGCTTGCAAGCCTTTCTTACATTCATTCTTTCATTCGTTAATGCATGCATTCATTCATCATGTTCCTCTTTCATTATCTTCCACTTTACGTTACATATACTTCTGTTTCATTCATTAACATAACACGTAAAGCTACGGAAAGATAAACATACATCATAACAAGGAACACCAACATACACTATAGCATCATCATATAGGGCATCATCATATAGGGCATCATCATACATACATAACATACATCATCCATAAACATGTAGTATCATCATGCCCAACATACCCTCTAAGATCCCAATGGTCATCTTACATGCACTTACGGGAACATTCACGTCACAACTTACATCTGCACTTTCCCCCAAAAGTCAGTAATTAAACTATGCTTCACTTCGGGGACAACAACCGTATTTGGGCGTATGGGCACCCTTCAGTCGCACGACCTTCATGAGACTGAACATCATACGAATGGAGCAATGCGGATAAACACCAATGCGGATGAACACCCAATCGTGCGAATGGACCTCATGCGGATGAACACTATACGATTGAGCACTATGCGAATGGACCTCATGCGGATGAACACTATGCGAATGAGCACCTATGCGAATGGAACTTCAGTTGCATGACTCCCCATGCCACTGGCGCTCCAGTCGTGCGAATGAACCTCGGTCATGCGAATGAGCTCTAATCGCACTTTAATCGCCGTATGGCATCCAGTCGGTCGCCTAGCCCTAACCGATGCGTAATGAAGTTCATCCTGAACCCAATCTGCCATTTTCGACCTCCAAGCTCATCCAAACCCATACAAGCCCAAATCAACCATCCTAAACCTTAGCTACAACACCATTCAAGCACACACAAGCTCGAAAACATACTCCAAACGCATCACACGTAAACACACCCAAATGGTCAAACACACACACATACAAAAACGGGTTTAGTATGTGTTCCAGCCACAAATCAGTTGAAAATGAGTAAAATAGGGGTCCTAGAACTCACATAAACTACACGAAGAAGAAGAGCTTCGTCTAGACCCGCTACACGAAGATTTTGCACACTTAAATCCACCCGAACCAAGTCTTTTCTCTTCTCTTCTCCCTTTTCTCTCTTCTTTCTTTCTATGGCTGATGTTTGTGGGTGTGGGGAGAGGGTAAGGGCTACCCTCTCCCTTCAAATATCCCCACTTACTCAACTTTCTCACGTTGGCGAGTTTCGTCCCCCGACTTTGGACTTTATTTCTTTTTCTTCCTTTTTCGGCTTCAAGAAAATATCCGGGCGTTACACGTATGTTTTGCGCATTTTCTTTACATTTTACATTGATTTAGGTCTTTTGAGTATTTAAACACTTCCGCAATATTTAAAGTTAAACTCTGATTTTGATTGTTAGTCCGTGTAGAGTCGTTTCTAGGTAACTAATGACTGAGATCCTGGTTTGTCATGCGTCTCACGGTAAAACCGCACATGATTCTTGAGGGTGTGACACTATTAAAAGTATTACCAAGCAAAATATAAATACAAGAACCTAAAATACTTTATACTACGCCCTACAGCCGGCTATACTGTGAAAGCTAGCTGGAAACAGTAATCTATATAGCAAGATCAATGGAGTCAAAGCCAGATTGTTTTTTGACTTATGACTATGACATGTCATAGCTCACATCTTAATATATTACAAAAAGGGTAAAGGAGAATAGTAGAAACTTACAGACCACAGACCATAATCTATAGTTGATAAAGCATGGACCTTTCACCAACTGTATAAGTTGGTGAGTATTCGGAGTGGCAGCAGAAAGTGGTCAGTTTTATCAAAAGGTGATCTGAGAAAGCATGTCTTCTCTATCTTTAGAAAAAATCAATCTTCGTCTTTTGGGTTCAGAAGACTGTGTCTTTAAACTTCAGAAGACATCATCTTTGGCTTTGGAAGATTTGGTCTTTGACTTCGGAAGATTTTACATTTAGAATATTTTCTCTGAATATGTAAAACTTCTGAAGTAACTCTACTCTGCACTTCATGCATGCATGCTGGAAGCTCTTTGGTTGCTTTGGTTATCAGCCTTTAACTATAAACCTTACAAACTCCCCTAGGCTGATGCTACCACAAATAGAGAACGTTACTTAGATATTAACATCCTCATCAAGATCAAGACCATTCATTTCTCATCTTTGGTTAAGATCCCTGAGACTCTCATAGTACCTTCTCATGTATAGAGATCATATAGAGGAGATCAAGCATGTATTACAAGAAGTAGACATCTTGACCTCCTTTATCTCTGATGACATACATCTATCTGGATTGTAGCAAAGGTCTAGGACATGACGGGTCTTCCAACTGTAAGAGGCTCTACATATGTTAGACTTGGTTGAGCAGCCTCTTCTTGAGCTACCTAAGGATGCCCTGACTCGTACTGAGATATAGAGGGGATGCCTTGGACTTCATCATCTTTAGTGTTCCTCTTCATGGCCATCCTTTTCTTCCTCTTTGAAGATTTCAACTGAGAAGACTGGTATTTAGCACCGGGTTTTTCTTATATGTCTTTTCTGTTGATTCCTCTTCCCCCACAGGTTCATAAGGAGAAGGATCAAGACTCGATTGTGGATGAGAAGATGAAGTTTGTAATGGGTCCAGTAATAGGTCTAGGTTTGTGTGTCTTGGGGGTCAACTTTGACCTCAACTTAAAGTGGAGCTTGACTTGGTGGAGAATGAAAGTCAACAAGCTTCCCCTTTTTAATCTTCTTCTTGATCAATCTAATTGGTCATCCATAGTGGATAGAGACATTAAACCAAGCATCCTTCCAAAGAATCCATACAACTTTAAGAAGCTCATCATCCTCTTCCTATCATGAGACTTCTTTGGCTCTTTAGATGATGGTTCTTGACTTTGCAGCTTCTTCCCTCATCTTCCTGTTAGAAGCTTTTGTTCTCTTATCACATGTTGTTCAAGCTGCTTGAGGCACTCAAATTATACGTATTCATAGGATAAGGGAAGAAG